>CAOLHI010003349.1:0-532785 GCA_948474755.1 Ctenosaura bakeri | reverse complement strand
TCTGATACAGTTGGCTTATGTTGGCTTACTCAGTAAACTTTTTACTTTCGGTAATGCCAGTAGATAGAGCTAGCATGGTCTTCCCTAGCTATGTCAGCCCTATCACAACTCCTGCTGGGGGTTATGAGTTGCACCTACCAGTGAATAGTTAAAGGTGGAGTGGAAACTTAATTAATATCTCATTTTTCTCCTGATAAGGGGGCCCACAGAGTCTCACAACAGAGGCTAAAAGCAAATATAAACTATGAATCAGTATCATTTTTTAAAAAAAATTAAAAATAAATAAACTTTCCAACAAAAAAGGAGACACAGTTATTTTAAAAGCATTTAAAAACAACAATGGCTGTGCCCATTTCTGCACTGCACTGTGATAGTGCTATTATTCCACTTTCAACATCCTATTGAATCCTGGGGTTTGCAGTTTAGGGAGGGGCATTTAGACTTCTCAGCCAGAGAGCTCTTTGGCCTCAGGAAACTACAAATCCCAGAATTCTACAGGAGGTTGAAAGTGGAATAATAGCATTATAACAGTGTAGGGTGGAACTGGCCTCTGATCCAGCCTGTAGGAAGAACTGTATCTCACAAACCCAGTGTTTATAGAGTCATTGAGAGAAGAAACCAGCCACTGTTAACATACCTCTGGCAGCACTCTTAATTAGAGCCAATTAATCCCCCATTTTATACTGATTTTGTGGGTACTGCTAGAGGACCGCAAGAGGTCCCATGCATTTGGGGTAACACCAGCATGGTGTAGTTGTTTGAGCATTGGACTATGACCTTGGAGACCAGAGTTCAATTCCCCACACAGCCTTGGGAACTGACAGGGTGACCTTGGGCATGTCACACACTCTCAGCCCAGAGAACCTTGTGATAGGGTTACCTTAAGGTTGCCAGAAGCTGGAAATGACTTGAAACACAGCGACACAACAGTCTTCCCATATGAGCCTGTTCAAGCACTAAGATCTTCAAGGAGAGTACTTCTCTCCATCTGACCAATTTCCCAGGCGCGTTTGGTGCGAATACAGGAGAATCTTGAACTAAGACTCTAGTAGAAGCCCTTCTCTGTGGTTGTTCTCACATTTTAGAACTCTCTCCTTAGGGAGGCTGGGATGGCTCCTTCTGTGTGCACAGTGTCCACTTTTTCTGTAGTTGCACATTGGTCACTGTACCATTGCACGACAGATGCCCATAGGTTGTAACATCACAGAAGCTCCAGGTGAATGTGAACAAAACTACTCAATTCAGTTTTGGACACCTGGAAGGCCATTCACAGAAATACAAGTCCCAAGCAGAATGCCAGTCTATAGTTTTAAAACAACACCAAGTTAAGTAAAATAAATAAAATAAAATAAAATAAAATAAAATACAGTGGCTGGATGGTCATCTGTTGGGAGTGCTCTGATGTGTGTTCCTGCATGACAAGGGGTTGGACTGGATGGCCCCTGGGGTCTCTTCCAACTCTATGATTCTATTCTATTATTCTATGAAAATAAAAGTGTTTTTTTAAGAAATAAAGCACTAATCCATTTTAAAAAAAAAAGAAAGATACCCTTTTACAACAATCACTCATATTGCCAGATAGCATCCCTGCATCATCATCATCTATGGGCCTTTTTGCCCTACACTGTCACAGTGCTATTCTTCTACTTTCAACAACCTGTAGAATTCTGGGATTTGCAGTTTTCTGAGGCCAAAGATCTCTCTGGCTGAGAATTCTAAGTGCACTTCCCTAAATGGGAAACCCCAGGGTTCCACAGGATGTTGAAAGTGAAGTAATAGCACTGTAAGCTGTAGTGGAGAAATGCCCTTAGTCTTAGTTTAGTTCCATTTAGTTTAGTTTTAGTTTTAGTTACACATGTATATTGCTTATAATTAGATTGCTTCCTTTTCTTCAGTTCTTTTTTCTTCTGTGGTTGTAAATCTGTTTGTATCTCTGCCCTAACATTAATAAATATTAAATCGCAAATCATCATCATCATCATCATCATCATCATCATCATTTGCTTTCTTGAGAAGGTCTGCCCTGATCTTCTGTTGGCCTGGGAGCAGCCTCCAACAAGGCCCTTTCCCATGTCTTAATCAAAAGTGCCTATAATAATGGAGGGACACAGAGAAAGGCCTTTCTAAAGGATCTTAACTTGGGAAAGCTGATATTGGAAGAAAAAGAGTAATGAAAGACAGAGTGGCTCTCCCTTTCATTATTCTTGTCTCTTCCAATATGAGCTTGCCCCGGTTTTAAGATCCTTGGGAGAAGCCTTTCTGTTAGACCCTTGGTGCTTTGTATGGAAAGAGCAGGAAGCCGGTCTCTGCCCCAAAGAGCTTACAGTCAGAGTTTCAGCTTTGGATGGACCACATTCACAGGTTCAGTCACTGCTTTTCCACCTTAAAATGCACAGATTTTTGTCTCAGGTAGGAATGAGGGTCATACCTACAGAAGGTTTGGAATAAGATGAGTATGAGAGGATGATGGCAGGATCATGTTATCTATTGATATCCTGCTTTGTCTCCAACCCTGCAACTCAAAGCAGCTTACAAGTTTCAAACAGATGGGGATAGCTGTGATTTTTTTTTTAAGTGCAAATCTAATATATAAAAGTCAAAGTGTGTCTGTTTGTCCATGTCAGGCAAGAAGACCTCATATGATTGGCTACCTGAAAAGATTCTATGGAATCTTGGGGCTTGCAGTTTTGGGAGGGGCCTTTAGAATTCTCAACCAGGTTGTTCAGGCCGGTTGTTATGGAGACAAAGCCTAGCAGCAAGGAGGAGGGCAGTGTATTCCCTCAGAAACCAAACCTCTGTATGTTAATAACTCTGAATACAGATTGGATTGGGGGATATGTGGAAAAGGCAGTTTGTGGAATTAGAGACACAGGATCTCAAATCTGAATATTTCAACCACATCTAATTCCTAAGGTAAGGTAAAGTAATTCCTAAGGTATTTCTAGCAAGCATTACCTATGAGAAAATAAAATCCTGGGCAACGCTGTCTGTATACACTGGCATGTGATAAAATTAGTAAAAGTTTGAACAACAGTTAACATGGATTAAATAGGAACAGCAAAGCACCCTTATTTAAAGCTGTTTCCCTTTAAACTGCCAACCCCTAAAGACCTGCACAAGAGGGAGAGTAAGGGGGAAATCGGGGAAAGTGAGAGAGTGGGGGGAGAGTGGATGAGAGGCTGAAGTTTTCAGAGGAAAGATGGAAGGTCATTATATGCGAAAGAAAGGAAGAAGGAGAGAAGGAGAGAGAGGGAAGAATGGGGAGTTTGGAAGGGAAAAGAGGGGGGAAATCCAGCAAGGGTGGAAGCTATACAAGGAAGGGGTGTTCCCCAGTGGGTCTCAGCAGCAGCTCCAGGGTTGTGGGGGGAGTAGGTAATCTATTCCAAGTCCAGACTTGGAAGAAATGACCCAGGTTCGGCTGAACTATGTGCTTCGCCACTCTCCCGAAAAAGATACAGCATCTTGGAGAGTTTTTTTCATGTTTGGACTAAAACCCAGAGCAGACATTTCCTTGGCATCAGAGTCACCAGCCTAGTTGCCTTTCTTTGAGTTTGCATTCCAGGATGTTTTCTACACAGCAGATATTGTGATGCACAGGTGGAAGGGGAATGACGAAATATTTTGATGGTAGTGTCAGAAGTCAACCTTGGCTAGTCTCCCTCTTCCTCAGCCTGAATCTTTTTAGTCCTGCCTTTGAGTAGACTCAACTGTTTACATGGGGTAAATCCATTGATTCAGTAGATCTACTCTAGCTGCAAAGAGCCAGTGGGGGTTAACCTGAATCTTGGACTAAGACTCTGGGAGACAATGGGCCTTTCCGCACTACGCTGTTGCAGTGCTATTATTCCACTTTCAACATCCTGTGGAATTCTGGGGTTTGTAGTTTCCTGAAGCCAAAGAGCTCTCTGGCTGAGAATTCTAAAGGCACCTCCCTAAACTGTAAACCCCAGGATTCCATAGGATGTGGAAAGTGGAATAATAGCACTATAACAGTGTAGTGTGGAAAGGCCCAATGTTTCAAATCCCTGCTCAGCCATACAAATCCACTGGGTGACTTTGGGGAAGACATGCTCTCTCAGCCTCAGAGGAAGGCAAAGGCAAATCCCCTCTCATGAAAACCTCATCATAGGGTCACCTTAGGGTTGCCATAAGTCAAACGTGACTGGAAGGCAGGCAGCAACAACAATCCAGCTGAAACCAGGAACAAGGGCTGGAATCCTGTTGGTTGCAGAGAATGACTCCATGCAACAATCAATCATTTTCTTTAATCATTTTTCTTTTAAAAGTTCATGAAGGTTACAAATCACAAAGGCAATATAGGGGGGAAATTGCAAGCAAGGTGAACAGACATGTAGGGTAAATCCAGATGATCTAATGAGACAACTCTAATCAGGGCTAGCAATAAGATTCTTGCTGTTGTTGTTGCATTCCCTTTGAGACATCTCTTACTTAGGGCAACATTCTGTTGTGGGATTTTCTTGGCAAGCTTTGTTCGGGTATGCCTTCCTCTGAGCCTGGGAAGAGTGTGACTTGCCCAAGGACGCCCGGGGGTTGGATAGGGAAGCAGGATTTGAGTCTTGGTCTCCAGAGTCCTCATTCAAAATCCAAACCACATTGGTTGATAGGATCTTGGTCCTCCTTTGGTTCGGTATCTTTGTGTATCATCTTCCAGTCCCATTCTCTCCCTTGGAGCCTTACAAAAGGGTTCCTTCTTTTCTTGCTTGCTTTTGCTGCCGACTCTTTTTCTCCAGCCTTCACCCACCAGGGGGAAGCAGAGAGAAGCGCAAAGCAAAGCCAGCCAGGGAAGGGAAGCGGGGGGGGGGTGGGCTTGGAGCGAGTAAGCCAGCAGGCGAGCCGCCCGTTTTGACATCAGAATGCGCTTTCTGGACGCAGCGGGCGGCTCCTCCCCTCCCTCCCTCCCTCCCTCCTTGGATCTGTGGCCACCCGCCCCCCTTCTCAGTCCGCGCCCGGCCAAACCTGCGCGCAACAAAGGCGCAGTGCACAGCCTCTCTGGCGCGCGCTCTCGCCCGCCTCCAGTCCGCGAGAGGAAGAAGGCGGTTTCTGGAGAGGGGAGGGGAGGGGAAAGGGGGCGCCTCCCCAGTCCACGGAGCGGCGGGCGGGTCTTTGCGTTGTCCTCGGGGCGGAGACGTCCCGCTTGAGCCGAGCGGCGCCTGGCGCATTGCTGGAGAGGCGCTGTCCGTTTCAGCACGGCCGCCGGGAGCGCGAAGGAGCCAGCCGGGCGAGGATGTGGCAGGGGAGCTCCGCCGCAGCCGCGGCCCCGGGCGACGGGGAAAAGGCGCAGCGCAGCCCAGCCGGGAGGCTCCGGGACCCCGGCTCAGAATGAAGGAGGCGGCGACCGGAGCGCCTGAGCCGAGGAGGAGGCGGCGGCGGCGGCGGCGGCGGCGGCGGGGGGGGGTCGGAAGGAAGAGTGGCGGCGGAGACAGCGGCCCCCTGGCGCCGCCGCGATGTCGGTGCCCTTGCTGAAGATCGGCGTGGTCCTCAGCACCATGGCCATGATCACCAACTGGATGTCCCAGACCCTGCCTTCCCTGGTGGGACTCAACACCACCAAGCTCACCGCGGCTTCGGGGGGCACCTTGGACAGGAGCACCGGAGTGAGTGGCGGCGGGAAGGAGAGGGGAGGGGGAAAGGGACAGGAGGGGGCGCGGCTTGGGCCAGGGGAGGGGAAAGAGGGGGAGAGGTTGGGGTGAGAAATAGAGCGGGGGCTTGGTCTTCTTTGCTGGACTGAGCAAATGCTCCAACCGCCTCACAAGGTCCCCTCCTGTTGCCTGGGGGCTGAGACATTGTAAAGAATCTGGAGGGCGACTAAAATGGTAAAGGGTCTGGAAGCCCTGAGGAGCGTCTTAGGGAGCTGGGGATGTTTAGTCTGCAGAAGAGAAGGTTAAGTGGAAACCTGATAGCCATGTTTAAATATCTGAAGGGAGGTCATGTCGAGGAGGGAGTGGGCTTGTTTTCTGCTACTCCAGAGACTACGACAAGGAGCAATGGATTCAAGCTGCAGGAAAGGAGCTTCCACCTGAACCTCAGGAAGAACTTCCTGATGGTCAGAGCTGTCCAGCAGTGGAAGATGCTGCCTCAATGGAGTGTGGTGGAGTCTCCTTCTTTGGAGGTTTTTAAGCAGAGGCTGGATGGCCATCTGTTGGGAGTGCTTTGATGTGTGTTCCTGCATAGCAGGGGGTTGAACTCAATGGCCCCTGGGGCCAACTCTAGGATTCTAGGATTCTATAACAGAGATTCTTAACCTTTAGGAGTCTGACTGAAGCTAGGGACACTTTCCCTTTGCTACACAAATAACATAGTAACAGGAGTATGGCTGGTTCTTGGAGCTCCATAGGTTAAGACCTCCAGGATCTAGGAGATCTGTGGACCACTGCTTAAGAGCCCCAGTCTGAGAGTTAGATCTCAGCACACTTTCTGCCCTGCCTCCTCCTCCTGGCAAGGGGGGGGTTGGGGTGTAGTGGGGCAGCACCCCCTTTGCTTTGGCCACATAGGTACCAACCTGGCAAGGAGCACTTAATGTTGGATTCAAACACCGTTCTTGCTGTCCCTGGTTTCAGAGACTCCCCCAAGATTTTTATTTTATTTTATTTTATTTTATTTATTTTTTTGGCCAGGAAGGGGTGTCTTTCTCCATCCTGTGGTTTTCAAAGGAGGACTAGCTGGCTCTCTGCCCCAGAGGTGTGGACAGAGGCAGAGGCAGGGTGGGGCAAACAAGCCTAACCCATGCTTCATCCTCCGCAAACATCCATCACCGTAAATCCGGTGCGCAGCAGTCAGCTCTGCCCATCGCTCAAAGACTGCAGTACCAACTGATGGCTTGTCATGTGTGGATACGCTACGTGCACACTATATTTAAAAGGCAGCAAAAGAGAGATGGAGGGAGAGAGGGGGCAGCCCAGTTGTGACTCAGTCTGTGTTTCTCTGGAGTTTTCATTCACCTGCTGGCCTGACTGGGTTAAGAGAGCGAGGAGGGGGAGAAGCACATTCGGATGTGACTGATAAGAGATGGAGAGACTGATAAGCTGACTGAGAGGGTGCGAGGAGAGAAAGATTGTAGAACAAGAGCATGGTCTACGTTCACCATCCTATGCATTTCCTTTGAGCCTTGCTGACTATTGATTCATTAATTAATTGGCAATTGATTGGTTGAGTTAAAGCATTTCTAGGAGAACTAAGCTGCAAGTTTGTGTTGGGATCTTCCTCTTAGATCTTCTTTTTAGGGATAAACCCAAATGCTGAAGTAAAGTAGACCCACTCAGTTGGTAGGTCAGCACTTGCAGAAGTCCCATTGATTCAGTGGGTCTACTCTGATTCAGAGAAGCAATTTGACTTTGCCTTTCCCCAGACTTCCGCTAGCCTAGTGAAAACCCTGTTGTATTTTATTGCCCAGTGTAGAGAGGGCAAGGGATGTCTCCTGGTGGAAAGTAGAGATCCTCTTCATCTTTACGTCTGGAAGGAATTCTCCCAATTTTTCCATGCCTTCTACCCTGTCTTCCCTGCCCATCTTTTTCCTCTCTCTCTCGTTCTTCTCTAATATCCATATATGAAGTGTGTCTCCCTTTGGGGCTGAGAGCTGGGGGGAGGGTCCAACTAGAGAAGGTGGGCATTGGGACCCCTTATTCCATCACCTCCCTCACCTTAATGGAGCATAAAGGCACAGAGGAAGGAGAATTAGCATGTCCTTTACCAAGATGCCAGACTGACTTTGGTGGTGGTGTCTCCCCTCATTTCTCTCCCGGTTTCCAAATGGAAAACAGTGTCTATGGGAATGAAGGCAGCAGTCCTGTGAGCATGGGAGATTAAGCCTGACTGAACACAATAAAGCAGGACTTCCAAGGAATTCCAAGATCTGGGCTGTTCAATCAGATATCTTGTAGTATTTTGCTGTATGATGTGAACCTCAATGTCTGCCTATCTACTTGCCTGCCTGCCTACCCTTATCTGTCTGTCTCGATCCATTGGGAGAGGCAGGATATAAATTATTATTATTATTATTATTATTATTATTATTATTATTATTATTATTATTTTTTTATTTATTATGTCTGTCTATCTATCTATCCATCCATCCACCCACCCTGACTGTTAACCAGGGCAGTCTTTATATGTTTTGCTAAGGATAAAGAAGAAAAAGATCTAGAAAGGAGGCGTAAATCTGTGAGAAATGAAAGTCATGTGTTTTGCTATTAAACCAGAGCATCTAATGGGATTAAATACAACGAAATGGAAGAAAGCCAGGAATACCTTAGGTTGGGGCTTGAGATTGTTGGCTCCTTTACAGGAGACATCTTAGGTGTCGAAAGGTGGGGGTTGAGACAGACTGGTGACCAATCTAGACAGAGGAGGGGCACAATCTCCCCACTTTTTCCTCTTGCTGGATTATTCGTGCCATTCTTTTAACCTCCCAGGAAGAGTCCTCCACCCCAGCCACACTCAGTTTTTGCTTTGACTATGTCTTCTCTTAATCTGTTTCCCTGTAGTGGCTAGGTTTTCAGAAAGGAACACAGGCTGGTTTGGTTAAAGAAAGATGTGGTCTGCTATCTTTGAGAAGTGCAGAGGTTTTGCTTGTTTTTGAAAACATCAGATGTTTGGGACCCAGTGATGAATTTAAGTCTGAGGACAAAGGACGCATCCAAAGTAGAGCAGAATCTTTGAAGAGGATTTGCCTCTGTGCAGACTCACCATCCAGCAATAGATTCAATGAGAGTATACTCTAGTTAGGACTCCTCAATAGGATTCAGGTATAAGAGTGGTTAACAACCAGAACTTAATAGTTCAATTAAGATGATGATGATGATGATGATGATGATGATGATGATGATGATGATGATGATGATATATTAAACTTAAATTAACTCATGGCTGTAATTCACTACTAGGGATAGCTTATCAAAAACACTGTAATGTTTTTCATCACTCCAATAAATACATATATTTTTATTGATTAACTGCATTCTACTCAACTCCAGAACAAACTTAGAAGAAGGGCTGTGTGTTTGCTTTTAAATCTCTTTCTTTCTCTCTCATACACAGAGAGAGGGACAGATGGACTGAGACAGATCTCAAACCTCTGTGTTCTGATCTTGCTCTTGCTTGCTTTTAGCATGTGAACAGATCAAGCAGATCTTTGGTGTTCACACAAGTGAAAGAGAGACAACCATGAGAGAAGGTGGCAAAACTTTGTGCCTGGGAATGGAAGGGGGAAGAGGAAGTTGGGAACTTGCAAGCCACCATCAGTCCCATCTTGGGAGAAGGGCACCTATTGATCAATCAATCAATCATTAAATAAATATCCCGGTAGAAGGTTTCAGGCACAGAGCAAAGGGATCGATGCGAATGGAATGCCCTCTGCAGCCTCCTTTGTCCTTGATGGCTCTTTGACCATCTGCCTTTGCAGACACCCTTTATGTTTTCTCCTGCAGTGTGTTTTCATGGAGAGGGTATATGAGAAAGAAAGGAAAGGGCTGAGAGGGAGTGACAGTGGGTGGGATTTCCCTTAGAAGAAACCACAGAGGCGGATCTAAATGGGAAGAGCATATAGTACCCAATGCACTTCCCTGTTTCTTTCTCCATTCCTTGCTATGACTGTTTCTGTAATGTGAGAAATTTTTTCTTTCCTTACAGGTTTAAGGTTTGTTCTCACATGCATGTCTCTTCAGCCTCTGATGACTCAGAGTTTGATGGGTCTGAAAGCCTTCTCTTTGTGTCATGCAGCTTTTGTTGTTCTTTGAAGAACTCATGATGCCTCATTCACACAGGGAAGCCACTGATACTACAGCCACTAGTCAATAACTGCATTTGTGAGTCAGTTAGCGAAGAAGAACATAGACAGAGTGGCTAGACATACCTGCTAGCAAAGATGCACATCTTTGAGATTTTTAAGTTGTCTGATTTGATTTTTCCTTTGCCCAAGACAACTCCGTCTCATCTTTGGCAAAATTCAGCAGTAACATGTTTGAGATTGCTTGGGTGCCTAGTCACCAATGATCTGGGACAGAGTTACTTCTTTGCTTGGAAGAGCCATGGATATAATCCACAGCTTTTTAGTGGGATGGGACCAGGTTTTCTGCTTGTTACATTGTACTGTGCTTAGCATTTTTCACAAAATTTCCATTTTTCTGAACTGACAGTACCAGTTTGCCTGTATTTTCTAATGCATAACAGTAACAGTAACCTGAGTGTAAGAAGTAATTCAGTGAGCTAACTTTCTCGTAGTAACAGTGTTGAGTAATTGCCTGTCGGGTGATCAGAGTAATGAGTTCCTTCTAAAGCGAAACCACTTTCTTTTGAAGAGTGACATTTCAGGGTCTACTTTTGGGGCATGGTATAAGCCACAAACACATATGCACAGTGGCCAAAGTTAGTTTCCCTTCAGTCAAAGTATCTCACTAGCTTCCATTGACAAGAATCCTATTTATTGAAATTAGCTGTGTGGTAGTAGAATTGGTGGTCTGACATTATTGAGAACTGTGCAACCCCAAAGGTTGCCACCTTCCTCACCGGCACCATGGATCTAATATCATCTGCAATTCTCGTATCTCACCTGTCTGATAAAGAACCAACCCAAGCCATGGTACGTCCGTGTCCATTTGTGTCCTGTTTTCTCTGAGGGTTAATGATCAGCAGATCACTTGGTAGATTATTCAAAGTTGGTGATCCAGGGGTACCATTCTTTAGCAGGGGTTGGCAACTGGAAAAGGGTGATCCCCCAACAACCTGCAGTGTGCATTTCCTATAAACCAGATTTCGTATCATTTCCAGTTTAATTGTGGCTGAAATTAAAGTTTCTGGGAGGAATCTAGGAAAGACTACTTAAACTGTTGCATTTTAAGATCCTTTACAGTACTTTTAGAGAGGCAGCATGGCATAGTGGTTTGAATGTGGATTGCCATTCTGGAGACCAGGGTTCAAATCCCCTCCTTGGCCATGAAAACTCACTGGATGACCTTAGACAAGTCCCACTCTCTCAGTCTCAGAAGAAGGCAAAGGCAATCCTCCCCTCTGAATAAGTCTTGCTAAGAGAACACCATGATAAGTTCACCATGATAAGTTCAGGAAAGTTGGGAAAAATTTGAAGGCACACAGCCACATCATCATCAACAACACAGTGGTTTGGAGCTGGCTTTGTTTGAATTTTAACTCCTCTCCCACTGGGAAAAAAAGGAGGGTCAGGAAGTTTCAGGAGCATCCTGGAGAATTTTTCTCTGCCTCAGCATTAAAAGACAAAAAGAGTCTCAAGTTTTATCAAGTTAATTTATAAGGGAACTATAATTGCAATGATTACCTGACAAGTTGTAATAAGGTTTTGTCTCTTTCGTTGTGATTGTTTTTTGATATTGTTACTTTTTTCCTATCTTTCTTTTTTCCTTGTGGATTCTTTGATGTATGTTCTTATTATGACGCAATAAAAGTATTTTTAAAAAAGGATGAAAAGAAAATACAGATGAGTATTCCTGGACAAAAAAAGCATGAAAAAGAGAGGCTAGAATCTTGCCAGTTCATCCCAGCTAGAGTAGATATAAAATCACAACTGTTAAATGATACACTTAACCCATATATAAGTTCAACTGATTCAGTAGGTTTATTCTATTCAGGGCTAATAATAGGATTTAGCCCAGAGAATATGTATCCTTCATGATTTTTATCACCAGTTCTGACTCTAATCTGTAAAAGTAATGTCACTCTTAAATCACTTCTTGATGTACCTCTGATATGATGTTGGGGTCAGGGAGCAACTCTCTGGGTGTGCATGGTAAGCATATCCTTCATAACTGAGTTGTGATAGGAATGTATTGGGGGGGTGAACAGCACGGAACTCAGGTCTCTCAAGTGGCTATATTTACATTTTAAGGAAATCTCATTGCATCTTGCACAACTGCAGTGTTCTGAGGTTTTTTGGCAAGACTAAAAAAGTTACATGACAAAGAATTGTTTCAAAAAGAGGTAGCAATGGTATGCATTTATGCTGTGCTTTTAGACTGTGCAGTGTCCTTGGAATCCATAACATTGGCCATTTCTGCACTAGCCTGTTATAGTGCTATTATTCCACCTCAAAGGCCCCTCCTAAACTGCAAACCCCAGGATTCCATAGGATGTTGAAAGTGGAATAATAGCACTGTAACAGGCTAGTGCGTAAATGGCCATTGTTGTAATGTGCATATCAGAATAATGGAATTGTAGAGTGTTAAGAGATAGGACGGTTATCAAGTTCACCCTTTGCCACTGGGTAACCTACTAATACTGGGTTACACAGCTTTATATTCAGTAGAGATCAACAGTGTTAGATTGAGGAGAATGACTTCAGTGGGGATTGCCAATGAGCTTCATGGCTTATTAGAAGCCGTAATAGGGTTCATAGAATCATAGAGCTGGAAGAGTCCCCCGGGGCTATCCAGTCCAACCCCCTTCTGCCATGCAGGAACCTACATCAAAGCACTCCCAACAGATGGCCATCCAGCCTTGGCTTAAAGAAGGAGACTCCACCACACTCTGAAGCAGCATATTCCACTACTGGACAGCTCTGACCATCAGGAAGTTCTTCCTGAGATTTAGGCAGAATCTCTTTTCCTGTAGTTTGATCTATGAAGTCATGTCTCCAAACTGTAGGTCCTAGTAGAACCTCAAAACACAAAGGTAGTGTTGAATTGGCAACACATGTTCTTAGGGTTGAACCAGGAGGCAAAAACTTTAGCATCTTGATCACACTCCATGTCTAGCAGGAGACTAAACTGTGCAGATGAGTAAAAATGCAAACCAGTTTGATTCAAACAAGTTATGGAATTTCACTTCTCTTGACAGAGAGCAGTTGGGACTCTGAAGCCCACATCCAATTCTTTGCTCCCAACTCCAGTAGACATATTGAGTCAGAACTGCTGACATGAGCATTGACTTATTAAGTTCTGATTGATTCATTAGGTCAACTCTAGCTGCAGACCAACTACTGGATTCAGGCCAGAATGTTGGATTAAAGAATATTTTCCACCTTTCCATGGACTCTGACAAAGAGATCTTTTTCCCTCAATACTAGTGTCCCCTAAGATAGTATTTTAAACTGGAGATGGCCAAGGATTGAACCTGGCATAGTAAGTCCTTTTCCTCAAATTGTTGTGGTGACAGCTTTAAAAATAACTCTTTGCTTTCATATTTCTCAATGGTAACTCAAATTTGTTGTTGTTATATGTCTTTAGTTTGATTCTGATATATCATAGGGTTTTCTTGGCAAGATTTAATCAGAGGAGATTTGCCATTGTCTTTCTCTGAAGCTGAGAGAGTGTGCCCAAGGTCACCTAGTGGTCACCATGGGTGAGCAGGGATTTGAACCTGGTCTCTAGGAACCGTAGTCCAACACTCAAGGATTCCTCACACAAGACAACTTTGAAGACATGGCTTCCTTTTATGGATTACATCAATGGTGCACTACATCACCATCAGAGTTTCCAACATCCCATTCAGAATTCTAGTCGAGTGCTTTCCTGGGAGTAGGTTGTTGTTCTTGATATATTTGATCTTTCCTTTCTACTCTGTTTTTTGTTCTCAGGTTGTAAATTTAAATAAAATTTAAAAAAAGACATTAAGGAAAATGAAAGTAATTAAAAGTAACTATATTTTATATTTTAATTAATATAGCAACTAAAGTTGCTGTCTGGAATCCTATGGCATCTTACGTTTAAGTATTTGATGAAGTAACTCCTCCTGGCCTCACCCCCATGAACCTGATGAGAACATAATTCGGTTGGGCTCTGATTTTCAGCAGAATGAACTTTCTTCTCCTCATGCAGCTGATGGCCAGCAAAATAGGTTCATGGGAGAATTACAATCATAGCAGCTGTCAGTGCCAGGCGGTGGTCAGGCAGAGGCAGGGGAGCTGGTTAGAGCTGCAGGGCTTTAATGCAGTCTTAACAGAAATAAACACAGGCTGTTAAAGTACATAGGGCAGGTTACTACACTAAGGCGAACAGGAGGACTGGTTTCAGGCGAGGGCAGGAACAAGACACAGACAGCAGGACCACAGTTGACCAACAGTTATTGCTCCATGCCTTCCACAGCCCGGCGCCTGCCTCAAATAGCCCTCCAAGCCAGGCACCGACCAATCAGGCGTGGCCATGTGGCTGAGGGCCGACCAATCAGGCGTGGCCATGTGGCTGAGGACCGACCAATCAGGCGTGGCCATGTGGCTGAGGACCGACCAATCAGGCATGGCCATGTGGCTGAGGGCTCGCAGCTGGGCTGTGCCTCACAGCTGCAAGCTCTCTGCCTGTCGCCTCCTCTGGATCGGGACCGCAGGCAAACTCCCAGGCCTCCCGCGGATCGGGGCCGCAAGTGGGCGGAGCCCCAGGAGCAGGCCCGGGGCCTGCAGCCTCTAGGTAGGTGGCTCCAGGCCCAGCAGCCTCTCCCACGGCCGCCAGGCCCGAGCCGTCGGCCGCGTCGGCCTCCAGACAAGGCCCCTCAGTCGCAGCGGCCTCAGGGGCAGCGACAGGCCCAGCCGGGCCCATGCCCCTGACATCACCCCCTTCCCCAGACTCGCCCCCCTACCCCGCCGAGGCCGCGGCTTGGCGGGGAAGCGCCGGTGAAAAGCCCGCACCAGCCAGGGCGCATGGACATCGGTGGCATCCTCCCAGGACCGTTCCTCCGGCCCGTAGCCACGCCAGTCTACGAGGTACTGCAAGCACCCTCTCTGCCAGTGGGAGTCGAGGATTTCAGCCACTTCGAATTCTTCCTCGCCATCCACAATCACAGACGCTGGAGGCGGGCCTGGTCCGGTGTTGGGACGCACTCCCGAGGCCAGCAGCAAGAGTGACCTATGGAACACGGGGTGAACCTGCAGGTTGTGCAGAAGCCTGCAGCCGATAAGCCACGGGGTTCACCTGGGCCGTGACTTTAAGGGCCCACTGAATGGGCGTCCAGCTTGCGGCTGGGACGACCGGTCGAGGAAGCGGGCGGATAGCCAGACCCGCTCCCCGACCTGCAACGGCGGGCCCGGTTGGCGGTGGCGGTCCGCTTGTATGCCACCTTGGCAAGCTCTAGTTGCTCCTGCAGCAGGCTCTGCAACGCCCGCAGCTCCTGGAGCCATTGGTCGGCGGCAGGCACCGCAGATGGCTCCCCGACGGCCGGGAACCAACGTGGATGGTAGCCGTAGTTGGCGAAGAACGGGGTCTGCTGGAGGCGTGGACGGTGTCATTATAGGCAAACTCCGCCAGAGGTAGCAGGTCCGCCCAGTCGTCCTGCTGGTAGCAGCTGTAGCAACGTAGGTACTGCTCCAGGGTTGCGTTGGTACGTTCCGTCTGGCCGTCCGTCTGCGGGTGGTGGGCAGAAGACAAGCGGGGCTCTCACGTCCAGTTGACGCAGCAGGCACTGCCAGAACCGGGAGTGAATTGGCGTCCCCGATCGGACACGATCCCTTCGGGGAGGCCGTGGAGCCGGAACACATGGTGTAACACTGGGCGAGCTGTTCCTCTGGCGGTGGGCAGTGACGGGCATGGGACAAAGTGCGCCATCTTGGTGAAAAGGTCCACCGCCACCAGTATGACCGTGTGTCCTCGAGACGGTGGGAGCTCGGTGAGAAAGTCCATGGACACCGCCTTCCAGGGACCCGTCGGAGTTGGTAGAGGTTGGAGGAGACCAGGAGGTTTCCCCGGCGGGTCCTTGGCGCGGCGGCACACGGGGCATGTGCGGACGTAGCGGTCGATGTCCCCTCGTACCGGGGCCACCAGAACTCGCGGGTCACCAGGTGCATGGTCTTGAACGGGCCAAAGTGCCCCGCGGGCTTCGCTGCTGTGGCAGAGCCGCAACACCTCGTCCCGGCACGGACCTGTTGGAACAAACAAACGGCCCTTGTGATACAGCAGCCCCTCCCTTTGGGACCATGGGGAGGAGGCGTCCCCCAGCCGAAGGGGCCCCCGGGGCGGCTCCCGAGCCTGGGCCTCCCGGACCGCTCCGCCAGGGCTGGGCCACCTCCGCCTGACCGCCGGCTCTCCGGGTGCAGGATAGTGGACCGCACCTCGGGCTCCGGAGTCGCGGCATACTCTGGCTTCTGGGACAGGGCATCTGCGCGGCGGTTACGAGCCCGCGGCACATACTGGAGCTGGAAATGAAACTGCGAGAAGAACTGGGCCCACCGCATCTGCCGCGGAGTCAGCTTGCGGGCGGTCTGGAGGTACTCCAGGTTGCGGTGGTCAGCTCGTACTTGCACCGGATGCCGGGCGTCCTCCAGCAGGTGCCGCCAGGCCTCGAAGGCCGCCTTAACCGCTAGGAGTTCCTTCTCCCAGATGGTATAGTTCCGCTTGGGGAAGACAGCTGCCGCGAGTAGTAGGCACAAGGTCGGAGTTGGCCCTCTGGACCTCCAGCTTGCACAGAACCGCCCCGACCGCCACATCCGAGGCGTCGGTCTCCATGACAAACGGCCGCCTGGGGTCTGGGTGCTGAAGAACGGGCTCAGACGTGAAGCAGGTTTTCAGCCGCTCGAACGCCTGCTGGGCCTCCTCGATCCACCGGAAGGGTGCTTTTCCCCGGAGCACGCTGGTGATGGGGGCCGCTAGGGTCGCGTACTCGGGGATGAACTTCCGATAGAAGTTCGCGAACCCTAGGAAGCGCTGGACATCTTTGCGGCTGGCCGGCGGCTGCCAGGACACGATCGCCTCTACCTTGGCCGGATCCATCTCCACTCCCCGATGAGACACTCGGTAGCCCAAGAAGTCGACCTCCGAGAGGTCGAGGCACACTTCTCGAGCTTTGCGTACTGGCGGTGCTCCCGGAGCCGCTGCAAAACCGCCCGTACGTGAGCGTCGTGGACCTGCTGATTTGGGGAGTAAATCAGGAAGTCGTCAGGAAAGATAATCACGAACCAGTCCAGGAGCTGCGGAAGACGTCGTTGACAAAGTGCTGGAACACGGCTGGGGCGTTACAGAGGCCGAAGGGCATAACCGTATATTCATAGTGGCCATACAGGGTCTGGAACGCCGTCTTCCACTCGTCTCCTGCCCGAACCCGAACCAGGTTGTAGGCCCTGCGGAGGTCCAGCTTGCTGAAGACTGTCGCGTGCCGCAGGCGCTCCAGCAACTCCGGAATGAAGGGGAGCGGGTAGCGGTTGCGGATGGTGATCCGGTTAAGGGCGCGGTAATCATTGCAGAGCTGGAGTTCCCCCGACTTCTTGCGGACGAACAGCACTGGCGCCCCTGCCAGTGACGTCGATGGCCGCACAAAGCCCCGGCGCAGGTTCTTTTCCAGGAAGTCCCTTAGGGCTGCCAGCTTGGGTTCCAAGCGCGTAGATGCGACCAGCCGGAAACCCGGCGCCCCCGGGATGGAAGTCGATGGCGCAGTCATAAACCCGGTGGGAGGTAGGCGATCGGCCTCCTTCTGGTCAAACATGTCCGCATATTCCTGGTACTTGGGTGGCAGCTTGACGGAAGTTGCAGGACCAGGGGCCTCCAGGGTAGCCAACAGCTCCTCAGGCCAGCAGTGCTCCTGGCAGTACTCGGAGGCGAAGAGTACCTCGCGCCGCGACCACGAGATTCGGGGTCATGGCGCGAGAGCCATGGCATGCCCAGCACCAGTGGGAAGTGGGGCACCGCCGTGACCAGGAAGTGGGTCTGCTCATAATGGCCCTGGATTTCCAGACCCACCTCCACCGTCCGGTGGGTGATGGGGCCCGACCTCAACAATCGTCCGTCGATGGTCTCCACCGGGCGAAGGCTTGGGTAGGGGCTCCAATAGTATCCGGTGATCCGGCAAATGGAGGTCCGAGGAAGTTGTTGGACGCCCCAGAGTCAAGCATGGCCCCCACGGGTATCGTGCTGCCCCGCCGAGGCATACCATGGCGGCCACCAGGAGTGGATCTCGTTGCCTCTCGTGTGGGTCTGCAGTGTCCCTGCTGCCGGGCTCCCCCAGGCCTCGCAGGCCTTCTAGGCCTGGGGGTTGGCTTTTCCCGCCGCACCGGTAGCTGGTGTCTTGGCCGGGCACACACGCGAGCGAAGTGTCCCCCCAGCCCGTAGAGGCACAGGCCAGCCCACCGCCGCCACCCCTTCTCCTCGGCGGTCAGCCGGGGCCACGCCCCCCAAGCTGCATAGGCTCCTCCGGGCTCGAGGAAGCCAGGATGGCACCGGGAACTGGTCCGGCTGGGCAGACCCTCCGTCTCTCGCGGAGCAGATGCCCAGGTGCGCGCACTTGAGGTTCCGGCACAGCGGGCCTGCCGGCGGGCTTCCAGGCACCCGTCAATGCGGAGGGCCTGCTGGATAAGCTGCTCAAGGGTCGTGGGCGGGGAGCTGCGGGCCAGTTCGTCCAGAATTTCTGCTGAAGAGGCCGGCCTTGAATTGATCCTGAAGATCTGGGTCATTGTAGGCCACATCCTGGGCCAAGAGCCGGAAGGAGGTGGTGTAGTCTTGCACCGAGCCCCTCCCCTGCTGCAGCTGGCAGAGCTAGCGGCTCACGGTCTCAGACCGGGCGGGGATCCCCCCATACGGCCCAGAAAGCCTGCAGGAACGCAGCCATGCTGTCCAAGACTACACTTGTTCTCCCAAAGCAGGGACGTAGCCCACTTGGCAGGCATACCGGCCAACAGGCTAATCATGAACGCCACCTGGACACTCATCCGGGAAGTCTTGGGCCCTACTTATGTACAGCCGGCAGTTAGCAATGAAGGTCTCCAGCTCTGTAGGCTCCCCCGAAAAACGCTGCAGTACAGCCATAGGGACCTTGGAAGCAAGCTGGGGCTGGGTTGCCTGTAGCTGCCCCATCTGGAACTGCAAGCATTTGCAGAGCATGAGAAAGCTGGTCCACTTGAGCGCGCAGCCCTTGGTTCTCTTGGGCCTCAGCAGCCAGAGCTGGGCCTGCAGGGCCACATTTTCCCCATCCATGCTGCCTGACTCGGACGGAGCAACAATCTGTCAGTGCCAGGCGGTGGTCAGGCAGAGGCAGGGGAGCTGGTTAGAGCTGCAGGGCTTTACGCAGTCTTAACAGAAATAAACACAGGCTGTTAAAGTACATAGGGCAGGTTACTACACTAAGGCGAACAGGAGGACTGGTTTCAGGCGAGGGCAGGAACAAGGCACAGACAGCAGGACCACAGTTGACCAACAGTTGTTGCTCCATGCCTTCCACAGCCCGGCGCCTGCCTCAAATAGCCCTCCAAGCCAGGCACCGACCAATCAGGCGTGGCCATGTGGCTGAGGGCCAACCAATCAGGCGTGGCCATGTGGCTGAGGGCCAACCAATCAGGCATGGCCATGTGGCTGAGGGCTCGCAGCTGGGCTGTGCCTCACAGCTGCAAGCTCTCTGCCTGTCGCCTCCTCTGGATCGGTACCGCAGGCAAATTCCCAGGCCTCCCGCGGATCGGGGCCACAAGTGGGCGGAGCCCCAGGAGCAGGCCCGGGGCCTGCAGCCTCTAGGTAGGTGGCTCCAGGTCCAGCAGCCTCTCCCACGGCCGCCAGGCCCGAGCCGTCGGCCGCGTCGGCCTCCAGACAAGGCCCCTCAGTCGCAGCGGCCTCAGGGGCAGCGACAGGCCCAGCCGGGCCCATGCCCCTGACAGCAGCAGTGTCAAAATAGTGACTAAGCAGTGATTGTGAATATGAAACAATTACCAAACCATAACTGGTTCATATTCACAATCACTACTTAGCCGTGATTTTGTCATTGGCTTTTTCTGCCCTACACTGGGGTTTGTCGTTTAACTGAGGCCAAAGAGCTCTCTGGCTGAGAATCCTAAAAGCCCCTCCCTAAACTGCAAACCCCAGGATTCTGTAGGACACTGAAAGTGGAATAATAGCACTATAACAGTATTGAGCAGAAATGGCCACTATTATTGCAACTGTAACTCACCCTCAACCTACTTAGATAAGTCCTTCGTTAAGAATAAGCTAATACAGTATTTCAGCAGCTGTTTTCTGTTACTTTTCTTAAAAACACACACATCTGAATGTTCCATGTTGCCAGCCTGTGGAACAAAGCACATTGTCCTCCCATCTTTCTTGTTGGGACATCAATACCCACAACTGAAGGACTCCTGAAAGACTGTATGTTTAAAGACCCCCAAAGATGGGTGTCCACCGTGCTCCAAGGCAATTTATTCCACTTCCAGAGGCCATTTCCTCACTAGACTGTTATAGTGCTATTATTCCACTTTCAACATCCTATGGAATCCTGGGGTTTGCAGTTTCGGGAGAGGCCTGCTCTGGTCTTGCAGATTCAGGGACAAATTTCCCTTGATTGAGTCTATCCATCTGCAGTGTGGTCTTCCTCTTGTCCTACTGCTTTACCAATCATTATTGTCTTTTCTAGTGAGTCAGGTCTTCTGATGATATGGACAAAGTACGTTGTCTCAGTTCAGTCGTCTTGCCTTCTAGAGGGTTCCAGCTTGATTTGCTCCAGGACTTATTTATTTGTCTTCCTTTCTCCAAGGACTGGCATCAGCTCTCCAAAATCTCAAGCAGAGTTTTCCAAGGCTTGCGACCCACAATGCTTAGAGTAGAGCGTGGAACAGATGTCAGATCTTCTACCGGCCCAGCATGAGCTGTGATTCCCACACACTTTTGCCAAAATTTACAGAATCAAGATAGAGGAAACCATTTCAGCTTGTACCTTTTGTTCTCTCCTCCCCATTCACCGTCCTCCTTCTCCCAGGGAACAGCTTGACCATCAAGATACTTTTAAGGTGGTTTAATTATTTATGTTGCTAGCAAAAAATAGACCCAGAACACAGTGTCCCTGAAAAATTTGGAGAAGCTGTAAGAGGTTTGCACCGTCCATTTCAAGGATCATAGTTTCACAATGCATGGGCACTGGAGTGGTGTTATCCTTCAATCTGAAGCTTGCTTTTAATTTTGGAATGGACTGTGCAATGTTTAGTTCTGCAACAATACAGCCAGGCACTTCCAAGTATTGTTCTTCTTGTTAATTTATTCTTGTTGTTTCTTGTTGTTGTTGTGTGCCTTCAAGTCCAAACCTATGATAACCCTATCACAGGATTTTTTTGGCAATATTTGCTTAGAGGAAGTTTACTTTTGCTTCGGAGCTGAGAGAGCACGACTTGCCCAAGTTAACTTGTATGTTTCCATGGCTGAGCATGGATTTGAACTCAGGTCTCCAGAATCATAGTGATTCAAACCACTATAGCACGCTACCCTGTTTTTTCCAAAAATGTGAACTCAAGGCAGCTTCTAAATTAAAACAAATGTATACTATAATTAAGTATTCAATGCTGTAGTTAAAACATAGAAAAGATCAACAGTAAAATTGAATTAAACCATTAACACTTTTTCAAAAAACTATTTAAAGCAGACAATTAAAAATAGTTTTTAGAAAAGTGTAGAAACAACACAATTAAAACAGGATATCACCCTTCTAAAAGCCTTTTATTTAAAAACATTCAGTTTTCGAAAGCCTGTTGGGGCTTTGCCTGCCAGTGGTAGGTAGGGATTGATGAAATACTCAAAAATATTAGAAAAATTGTCAAAAATATAAGTGGTTTTTTTGTTTGTTTGTTTTTTGGAGTGTTGAGAATATCCTGGACTGACAAGTCTTCACAGGTACTGGCTTATTGTGCACAAAATTTACCATTGGTTGTTCTGCTCAGAAAACA
The DNA here is from genome assembly GCA_948474755.1 of Ctenosaura bakeri. Taxonomy (NCBI): domain Eukaryota; kingdom Metazoa; phylum Chordata; class Lepidosauria; order Squamata; family Iguanidae; genus Ctenosaura; species Ctenosaura bakeri. The sequence continues at coordinate 511,196 of CAOLHI010003349.1, read as the reverse complement.
GCATTTCCTTTGTGAAAAATAACATTTCAGTGCAGAAATATTAATTCCTGTGCAGAAACTGCTGATTTCTACAGTTAAAATCCTGTAATTGGGGATTTGTTCTGTGTCAAATTCATATATGGTTGATTTGTACAGAAAATTGCATTTTCTGCACAGGAATTAATACTGATGGATTGAAATGTTATTTTCCATGAAGAAAACACTTTTTTCTGTACAAAATATTATTGCTGCTTCTGTTGTTGCTTCTGCTGTTTTCTGTGCAAAAGAACCATGTATGAATTTTTTCTCAGAACGCATCACAAATTATGAATAGCCTTTGAAAACAGTGGAAGAAAATTGCTGAAATTACTCGTTGCTACCTTCATGGAGAACCTCAGGCCATTTCTGCATTACACTGTTATAGTGCTATTACTCCACTTTCGACATCCTGTGAAATTCTGGGGTTTGCACTTTAGGGAGGGGCCTTAAGAATTCTCAGCCGGGGGGCTCTTTGGCCTCAGTAAACTACAAACTCCTTCCACAGGAGGTTGACAATGGAATAATAGCACTAGGACAGTATAGTGTGGAAAGGCCCATAGAATCATAGAATCATTGAGCTGGAAGAGACCCCAAGGGCCATCCAGTCCAACCCCATTCTGCCATGCAGGAACCCACATCAAAGCGCTCCTGACAGATGGCCATCCAGCCTCTGCTTAAAAACCTCCAAGGAAGGAGGCTCCACCATACTCCATGGAGGCAGCATATTCCACTGCCAGACAGCCCTGACTGTCAGGAAGTTCTTCCTGAGGTTCAGGTGGAATCTCCTTTCCCGCAGCTTGAATCCATTGCTCCTTGTCCTAATATCTGGATCACCAGAAAACAAGCCTGCTTCCTCCTCTGGACATGACATCCCTTCAGATATATAAACATGGCCTCTTAACCTTCTCTTCTGCAGAGGAAGGTTGATTCTGGTGGATACTTGTGGACTGATTCAATCAAAGAAACTGTGCTCCTGAGATGGCAGGGCTACTTATGACAGAGGCTCTTGGATGTCATTCGTTCATAAGGTTGCCAGAAGTCGAAGTCAACTTGAGGGCAAATAACAGCAAAACAACAAACATACTTACATCTGCTAAGTAACTTACACCTGCAATGCCAGTGGCAAAATGCCAGCCACGGTCTCACTATATAGGGAGCTGGGGATGTTTAGTCTGCAGAAGAGAAGGTTAAGAGGAGACATGATAGCCCTGTTTAAATATTTGAAGAGATGTCATGTTTAGAAGGGAGCAGGTTTGTTTTCTGCTGCTGCAGAGACCAGGACAAGGAGCAATGGATTCAAGCTACAGGAAAGGAGATTCCACCTGAACCTCAGGAAGAACTTCCTGATGGTCAGAGCTGTCTGGCAGTGGAAGATGCTGCCTCAGAGTGTGGTGGAGTCTCCTTCTTTGGAGGTGTTTAAGCAGAGGCTGGATGGCCTTTTTTCAGGAGTGCTTTGAGTGTGTGTTCCTGCATGGCAGAAGGGGGTTGGACTGGATGACCCCTGTGGTCTCTTCCAACTCTATGATTCTATGATTCTATGATATAACCCAAGCTGTATAGGGCTTTATAGGTTATAACTTACATTTTGAATTGTGCCCGGAAACAGCGTGGTAACCAGTGGAGCTGCAGTAGCAAAAGCATAGTACTGTTACATTATTGTCATGTTCTTGTTAACAGGGCTAATTTTAAGGATGTATTTACCTCACAGTTACAGGGAAGGGAGGACTTTTTGCTGTTTGTAGCATCTTGCAAGGTCATCCTGGACATCTTCTTCCATGGACAGCCCTTGTTGCAAGCTGCCTTTCTTACCAGCTGCTGAAAGATCAAGCATTTCAAAAGCCATCACCATCTGGGCAGTGATTAAATAACATGTCTCCTCGAAATGTGCTGTGATCAAAGTGTGTGAGCGCATGTGTAGGAATGTGTGTGGCAGATTAATGTCACAGATCCTAAGGGATCCTTGCTGTGCCGGCAAAGAAATGTTTTAAACTTCTTCCCCATACACCTTCTTATGTCATTAGAAGGAACCAAGACACAATGCAGATTCTGTCTTCCAAGGCTGTATCCCTCATTAACCAATGGGGTTTGGCATGACATCTCTCCAATCCCCTTCCATCTTCAGATTAGCAGAGTGCTGCTAAGAAATACAGATTTCACAGAGGGCGGGTGAAAGGAATCCAAAGGAGCCAGGCATTCAAACACTGACTCAGATCAGTATTTTAGTGCTCTCAGTTGGCCTGATGGTTTCCTATTTATGGCTTTTTTCCAGCTCTTCAGTGCCATATGTCGATGAGAATATGCAGTTTGGTTCAGACTGTAAGGTTCATGGAGACAACCTTCCATAGACTCATGGAGCTGGAAAGAACCATAAAGACCATAAAGATCATCTGACCAACCTACTCCCTACTCCCAGTGCAGGGAAGGACTGGGACCAGCACAAGACCCAGTCCTATATCTTCTTTCTTGTTTGCTTTCCTTGCTTGCTGAAGCACTTAAGTACCTGAAGCACTTAAAAGGCACCAAATCTGTTCTGATCTTGGAAGCTAAGCAGGGTCAGCCCTGGATAGTACTTGAATGGAAGCCCACCAATGAATACCAGGGACTGTCTATTCCATTTATATGCCACTTTTTTCCCAGAGTGGTACCTAAGGCAGCTCACAAACTAAGAAGAAGGTCAGCTAAAATTTGACTATGAAAATTAAAATATCATTTTAAAATCATCACTTCTCAGATGCACTCTCAGACAATGAAGTCCAGCTGTGGGGAGGGGCATGTTTCCTACTCTCTAAGGATAGAGAGAGTCAGCATGATGTAATGGTTTGAACTTGGATTAGGACACTGGGAGACTAGGGTTCGAATCCCTGCTTGGCTGTGGAAACCCACTGGGTGACCTTGGGCAACTCACCCCATCTCAGCCTCAGTGTAAGACCTTGTCGGGAAAATCCCATTGTAGCTTCACCTAAGGATAGCCATAATTTGGAAATGACTTGAAGGCACACAATAACAACTAGACATAGAGGCCAGAGGGGTGTTTCATGGTAGCATATTGGCAAACAGTACAAGGTGCTGAGATTAATGGGTCGGGCAGATGATTTGCAACCTTCTCTTCTTTTTAAAAAATATTTTTATTAAAATTTTCATTGCATTAAAAAAAAAGAGTGGATATACCCCGTTATCAGATATATCACACCCTCCCCCCACCACTTCCATATTATTTTACTCCAGTTGAGTCTTCTTTGTTTCCATTTACCAAAAGAAAAAGAAAGAATAGCAATTACATTTCCATTTGCAGAAGAGAAAAACAATTACATTATCTCTTTCTTGGATTCATATACTTTTATATTTTTATCGATTCCAAAACTCCTTTCCATTCCCTTTCAAAGTTCTGGATAGGTTTATTTCTCAATGAAAATGCTAACTTTTCTGTCTCTACAATATCCAGAACTTTTAATTTCCACTCTCCTAAATCAATATCTTTCTTTTCTTTCCAATGTTGCGAATATATCAACCTTGCAGCTGTTATCAAATATAACAATATCTTCTGATGACTTCTAATCTCCTTTTGTTGTCCTATTTAACAAATAAAATTCCGGTATCATTTCAAAGTTCATTTTACAGATTCTTTGAATTTCATCATGTATCCCCTTCCAGAACTTTCTTGCCCTTCTGCAAGTCCACCACATATGAAAAAAGTACCCGGTCTTTTCATCACACTTCCATCATTTCACATTCCCATTTTTAGTTATTTTTTGCAGTCTTTCTGGGGTCATATACCATCTGTGTAACATTTTGTAAAAGTTTTCTCTTAAATTGAAGTTTGGGGTAAATTTTATATCAGTTTTCCATACTTTCTCCCAAACTTCTAATTCAATCGGATGTCCCACATTCTGAGCCCATTTAACCATTGTATCTTTAACTGCTTCTGATCCCATTTCTCTTTTCAACAACAGTTTATAGAATTTCGAAATTCTTTTCTTTTGATTTCCCTTCATCAACATGTCCAATTCATTCTCTTTGCTCTCAAATCCATACAGTTTTTGATCCATTTTAAACCTTTCTTTTAGTTGTTGCCATGGGAACCAATTTAGCTCATATCCATCAGTCTTTAATTCTTCTACTGTGCACATCCTTGGTTTATCCCCTTCCCATTGCAATATGTCTTGATAGGTTAATAAATTTACTTGTTTTGTTGGAGCAATTTTATACACTTCTTGTGGTGAAGTCCACGTTGGAAGTTTTGTATAATATTTCCGCTTTATTTGTAGCCAAACCTTTAACAGCGTCTTCCGAATGCAATGATTATTAAACTCTTTATTCACCGCTAATCTATCATAACATAAATATCCATGCCATCCAAATCTGTTATTTATTTCTTCCGAATCTTTAATGGTTGTTCTCTCTAATTGAACCCAGTCTTTAATCCAATCTAGACAGCATGCGTAATAATACATTTTCAGTGATGGAAGATCAAATCCTCCTCTTTCTTTTGCATCCTGAAGCGTTTTGAATCTTATCCTTGGCATTTTCTCTTGCCAAATAAACTTTTGAAGATCCTTTTCCCATTCTTTAAATATTTTCTCTCTTCCTATTATTGGTAAATTCTGAAAAAGGAACATAAGTTTTGGTAGTAAGGACATTTTGAAAGCATTTATTCTTCCCAGGAGAGATCAATTTAGATTTTTCCATTTTTTCATATTATTTTTAATCTCTTTCCATATCTTCAAATAATTGTTGTTGAATAATTCTTGGTTCCTTTTCGTTAACATAATTCCTAAGTATCTTGTTTTCTTAGTTAATTGACATCCAGATCTACTCTCCAAATTGGCTTGCTCTTTTTTAGTCATATTCAATGTCATAATCGTTGTCTTTTCCTCATTTATCTTATATGCTGCCACTTGACCATATCTTTGCAAAGTTTCCATCAGCGCCTGCATTGATTCTTGTGGATCCTCCAAAAATATAATTACATCATCTGTGAAAGCTTTTAATTTCAGTTCCTTTTTCCTTATTTTCAAGCCTCTTATCTGTGAATCCTCATTTATTATATTCAGCAATAATTCCAAAACAGCTATAAATAATAGTGCTGATAACAGGCACCCTTGCCATACCCCTTTATTAATTACGAAACTTGTCAAAATATCTCCATTTATTATTAATCTCGCAGATTGTTCTTGATATATCATCTCAATCCATTTACAAAAATCTTCTCCGATATCATATTCTCTCAATACCCAATGTATAAAGGCCCAGGAAACATTATCAAATGCCTTTTCTGCATCTAAGAAAATCAGTACTGCTTTCTTCCCTGGGTTTTTATCATAATATTCAATTACATCTAGGATTGTCTTTACATTGCTTCTCATATATCTACCTGGGAGAAAGCCTGTTTGACCTTCTTGAATTTTATCCTGTAATATCTGTCTAAACCGTTTTACCAACACGGCCACAAAAATCTTATAATCTACATTCAACAAGGAGATTGGTCTGTAATTCTTAACTTCTTTTTTATCTTTACCCTCTTTGGGTATCAATACAATATGTAACCTTCTCTTCTTATAGCCCCTCATTCCCCATTTTTTGGTGCTGCTTGTCCTGCCACTCCACCCTACCCTACAGGCAGTGCAGGCAATTGCTGATTGCCTTTTGAGGTCAGATAGTAATTTTCTCCTCCCTTTCCAGTAGGTTTGTTTTCTCCTAACCTGCACTGCTGTTTTTGGACCTTGGATAATTATCTTTGGATATCTTTGGGTCTGTCAGTTAAGGAGCTGAAGCACTTGAAAGGCACCAAATCTTTTCTGACCTTGGAAGCCAGGCAGGATCAGCCCTGGTTGGTACTTGGATGGGAGACCACCAATTAATATCTAGGACTGTAGGCTATATGTCAGAGGAAGGAACTGGCAAAGACACCACTGAGGATTCCTTGTCTAAGAACAGCCTATAAAATTCATGGGGTTCCTGTAAGTAGACAGATGATTAAAAGGCGCACACACTCACATTGGTATAAGCAGCTACCATGATGGAGGTTCAGTGCTGTAGCTATATCTAATGGTATAGGATCTCTAAGAACGCCCTATGAAAGTCATGGGGTCAACATAAGTAGATAGGTGACTTGAAAGCACATACATATAGAGAGTAGACCTGTCGCATTTATGGGACTTACCTGTGCATTGAGATACCATTCAACAAGACCTCACTCATTATCCTCAATCTTACTATTACTTGGTAGTCCCATTAAATGGGATCTATCTATCTATCTACTTACCTATCTATTATCATCATTTATATTCCACCTTTTTGCTAATTTGAGACTCAAGGTAGCTTGCAACACGTAACACAATCATAGTTAAAAATTAACCACTTTTGAATATTCTTTGCTTAAGAACACCCTATGGAATTTATGGGGTTACCATAAGTCAACAGGCGACCTAAAGGTGTGCATGCATGCGCACACACACACACACAGGCAGTTAAACAATAGGTCATTGGCAGGTAGGTGGGATGGAAAGAGAATCTGAAGTAGCAGTAATGGTGAGTACTGACGTAGGCACTGAGTTCACAGAATCATAGAGTCATAGACTTGGAAGAGACCACAGCGGCCATCGAGTCCACACACAGACACACACCCGCTATGCAGGAGCTCCCAACAAAGCATTGCCAACAGATGGCCATCCAGCCTCTGCTTAAAAACCTCCAAAGAAGAAGACCCCATCACACTCCAAAGCAGCAGATTCCACTGCCAGACAGCTCTGACCATCAGGAAGTTTTTCCTGAGGTTCAGGTGGAATCTCCTTTCCTGCAGGTTGAATCCATTATGCCTTGTCCTAGCTCTGGAGAAGCAGAAAGCAAGCCCACTTCCTCTTCAACCTGACAGCCCTTCAAATATTTAAACATAGCTATCCTGTCCTCTCTTAACCTTCTCTTCTGCAGACTAAACATACCCAGCTCCCTCAGCCGCTCCTCATAGGGCTTCATGGCTTCCAGACCCTTCACCATTTTGGTTACCCTCCTCTGGACACATTCCAGCTTGTCAGTATCCTTCTTGAACTGAGGTGCCCAAAATTGGACATAGTATTCCAAAGGAGGCCTAACCAATGCAGAATAGAGCGGTACCATTACCTCCCTGGATCTAGACACCATACTCCTATTGATGTAACCAAGAATTGTGTTGACTTTCTTGGCTGCCTCATCACACTGCTGACTCATGTTCAGCTTGTGGTCCACCAAAATTCCTAGTTTCCTTTCACATGTACTGCTATCCAGTCATGCATCCCCCATTCTGTATTTTGCATTCCATTTTTTCTGCCTAAGTGTAGGGCCTTACATTTCTCTCTGTTGAAATTCATCTTGTTAGCTTTGGCCCATCTCTCCAATCTGTCAAGGTCATTTTGAAATTTGATCCTGTCCTCTGGGGTATTAGCAACCCCTCCCAATTTGGTATCATCTGCAGATTTTATCAGCCTGCCCTCTACTCCTTCATCCAAGTTATTGATGAAGATGTTGAATAGCCCTGGGCTCAGGACAGAATCCTGTGGTCCCCCATCAGTCACTTCTCTCCAGGATGAAAAACAGCCATCGGTGAGCACTCTTTGGGTTCGGTTGGTTAACCAATTACAAATCCACCTAACAGTAGCTCTGTCCACCCAGCATTTTACTATCCTGTCCCCTCTTAACCTTCTCTTCTGCAGATTAAACATCCCCAGCTCCCTAAGCCACTCTTCATGGGGCTTCATGGCTTCCAGACTCTCCACCATTTTGGTCGCCCTCCTCTGGACATGCTCCAGCTTGTCAATATCCTTCTTGAATTGAGGTGCCCAGAACTGGACACAGAATTCCAAATGAGGTCTAACCTCATTGGTGAATGGTGAATTCACTATTTTTGGTGAATGGGACATCACCACACCTGCTCCTATGGGTTGTGGAGCCCAAGGAAAGGAGAAGGGATCTCTCTTTGGGTCAGCCTTGGTCTTGTTTTTCATAGAATCATAGAATCATAGAATTGGAAGAAGCCACAAGGGCCATCCAGTCCAATCCCATTCTGCCATGCAGGTTGACGCCACTAAAGCACTCCTAAAAGATGTCGAAGACCATTCCAGTGTAAAAAAGCTCTTACTGTAAAAACATTCTTCCCAACATATAGGTGGAATCTCTTTTCTTGTAAATGGGATCCATTGGTTCATGTTTTCCTTTCTGGGCCAGCAGAAGCAGAAGTAATGGTGAGCATCCCATGACATCAGTTTGGGTTTCAGGGAAAGTTCCCAAGGTAGGACTCACTTTTTGATGGCTGGCTGGGTGCCCAAAATTGTGGCTGGCACTAAGGGCTTGGGTGCTTTGCCCAGGGTGGATGAGGGGGAGGTCATGTTGGGACCCTTGACAAAGCTGGAACCCTCCTTAGGCTGCTCTCACTTGCGGATAATGAATGAAGTCCAATATTTAAATAATCAGTAAAAATGGCCCTTTAGTTACCTAACCCTATTGCCTGGTCTTGTTATTTCCTGCTTGATGAGCAATAAAGCCATGGATTTTAAAAGCATAATAAGCGATCAAAAATAGAGCACAACTCCCTCCAGTGAAAGATTCCCTGGAAGCAGTTAGGCATTAAAAGCAATTACTCATTAAAAGTCTGCTTGAACAAAACGCTCTTTGCCTGCTGGTAAAAGAAGTGCAGGGAGGGAACCAGCCGAATCTCCCATGGAAGGGGATTTCTGAGGATGGGAGCAGCCACTGGGAAGGATCTCTCCCGTATCCTCATCAAACGGGCCTACGATGGTGGTGGGATCTCTGAGGAGCCTAAGAGTCTGGCAGGTTCTTATAGAGAGGTACAGTCTCTTAGTTTAACCACTCATGGAAGATTACAAGCAAGGCAGCACAACATCAGGTCTTGGCATCATTCAAAGGTAGATTGGGTTTGCACATGGAGGGATGCATAATCATGGTCATAATCCAGGAAAAGACACAGCATTTGTGGAAGAATACTGAAAATCTATAGAGAAAAAGGAAATAAAGTTTCAAGTCTTTCTTCAGCTGGAGACTGGTGGAACTGGAGTAGAGTTGGGGATGCCTCCCTGTGCTAGGAAAAGGCACATGGAATACTGTGTCCAGTTCTGGGCACCTCAATTCAAGAGGGATATTGACAAACTGGAGCATGTCCAGAGGACAGCTACCAAAATGGTGGAGGGTCTGAAAGCCATGAAGCCCTATGAGGAGTGGCTGAGGGAGCTGGGTATGTTTAGTCTGCAGAAGAGAAGGTTAAGAGGGGACAGGATAGCCATGTTTAAATATTTGAAAGGATGTCATGTTTAGGAGGGAGTGGGCTTGTTTTCTGCTGCTCCAGAGACTAGGACATGGAGCAATGGATTCAAGCTGAAGGAAAGGAGATTCCACCTGAACCTCAGGAAGAACTTCCTAATGGTCAGAGCTGTCCGGCAGTGGAATATGGTGCCTCAGTGGAGTTTGATGGGGTCTCCTTCTTTGGAGGTTTTTAAGCAGAGGTTGGATGGCCATGTGTTGGGAATGCTTTGATGGGTGTTCCTGCATTTCAGGGGGCTGGACTCAGTGGCCCCTGGGGCCTCTTCGAACTCTAGGATTCTGTGATTCTAAGTTAGTTCTAAGCAACACAGTTACAGTGTGATCTAGAAAATCTTTGGCATAAACAAGGCAAGGGAATCCCTACAGCCCTCAAGTTCCATCAGCCCTGGCCAGCAGATCCAGTGGTGAGGAATGCTGGAAGTCATGGCTCTACTCAAGTCTTTTGTTTCTGGTCAGGATTTGCTTGATACTCTTTGCAAGCAACCCCCTTCCTTTTGCAACATGGTGGTACTGACCTGCCTTCTAGGGTTGTTGTGATATTACTGATACAGTGCATGTGAAACACGCTGAAGCATGATAGAAAAGAAAGAAGAGGAGGAGGAATGGGGAGATGAAACGCTTTGAATTCTGTACATACTTGTTTGAGAATAAGCGGGAGGAAGAGAGAAAGGAGGATGTGGCCTGATATTATTATATCAATTCTCCAGATATATCCAGGGAGACTTGATACGTTGTACAAGGATTACTGCTTCTCAGACTTGAGCTTTCAGGCTGCATACAGAGTGGCCAAATTCTGTGCAACTGCTCTTACTTGTAGGAAGGGGTTATAAGTAGTAAATAGCTGGAATAGCTGAAATCTTGGGTCTTTTCTTTTAAAATTGTACTTGGAGATTTTCGTAGGTATGCATATGCACACATGGGTGTTTATCTTGTTTGAACTGTGTGCTTTTCCTAGAAGTGTGTCACAATAGTTAGTTTCGTTGTTTGCAAAATTGCACTAGCCTTTGACCATAATAAATTTCTGCATCATAATGATGTCAGTGATGATGAGAATGCTTTAGTATGGTGCTTCTCAGGCTGTCTGTTGTGGGGGACTGGCAATGTTCTTTTCCCCAGTGCGACAGGGAATGTGTCAGCAGTAAATTTGTGTACCGTTGGGTCCCATTGTTTCTTTCTTGTCTGGAAACTTGCCAGGGACTGGAGCCAAGAGTTCAGGCACCAGCGTCAGTCCAGAGATGGCCACTATGACTAGCACTGTTTTAGTATTCTTTTGCATCAGAAATACCCTTCCTTCTTTTGTCTTTTTGACTGTCTTTTTTTTTGGAATCCTCACCCCAATTCCTCTTGCTTTCCATTTCTTCCTCACCTCTCCTTTATTATTACTGATTTCTCTTGGCCAAAGGAGGGGGTGAACATGCTCTTCAGCACCTCATGAATTCTCTGCTGCTGCCTCTTATACTCTTTTTTCTGTCTGTTAAACCAGGTGTTGCCAACCAACCCAGAGGAAAGCTGGCAGGTGTACAGTTCTGCCCAGGACAGCGAGGGGAGGTGTATATGCACAGTGGTGGCACCTCAACAAACAATGTGCTCACGTGATGCCAGGACAAAGCAACTGAGACAGCTATTAGAAAAGGTGAGTGGATGCCCCAGGGTTTCACCAGAGTGGGAGGTGGGGATACCTTAGTGAAAAAGTGGGGAATGTCCTTTCACTTGAAGTTCACATTCAATTTCAGAGAAGTCTTTGAGGTCTGCATTCCGGGGGTGAGTGTCATCAAAGGCAAAATGAGTGGCACAGGAATGCCAGGCCATCTTAGCTTCAAGCTCTTCCAGCCAGGACCAAAGCTAAGAAGAAGCATTTCAACCCTTTCAAAAGGGAGAAGAAAAATATAGAAAAGCTGGAAAGCCACCAAAAATGAAGAAGGGCATGTGACCCTTTGGAGAACCTCAGAAGGCCAGATCTCCAGAGGGCAGGATTGAGCCCAGAGGTTGAGGTTTGCTGCCAAAGATGTAAAATGCAAATGGAGCTGAGCTGAACCTCCATAAAATTCAAATCTGAGCCTGTAAATACACATCTTGTAACATGAGGTTATTTATTTTTTTATGGATGTGTCAATTTTTGCAGCAAGCTTTGAAAAGCAACATCAGATTCCCCTCTTCCTGAGTGTGTATATTCATGCTACAAGCAATAGAGTAATCAACTAAAATTTTATTTGATTAATTGGTGGATTTGAAATCGAACACCCGCCCTGTTTGAAAATTAAGGTCATTTCCATTTGAATGTATTAGGCAGTATCAGATTATGTTATGCTCTTTGATATTCTTGTCGGTATATTAAAAAGGCATTAATTTTGAAGTTCTGATGCTGTACACATTTATTTTAATTATTTAAATGCATGGATTAAAAGATGGTCAATGAATCAACAGGCAAAAAAATACATTGAATCAGATGATGACTTTATTCTTTTCCATAAGACTGGAATTAAAAAGCTCCTGTTTTGTAATACAGTTCTGGGACAGGGTCAGGGAACACAGGGACCCTTCAGAAGTTGCTGAACTTCAATTCCCATTAGTCTTATGTCATTTCCACACTAGGCTGTTATAGTGCTATTATTCCACTTTCAACATCCTCTGGAATCCTTGGGTTTGCAAACCCCAGGATTCCATAGGATGTTGAAAGTGGAATAATAACACTATAACAGTCTAGTGTGGAAATGACTTTAGTGAGCTTGTCCAGTGGTGAGGGATGAAGGAAAGAGTAATTCATCCATACTCAGCAGGCTGTACGTCTCCCACAAAGAACAAACCTGAGGTGGCTAGAGGCTTCCATGTCAAAGCTTCAGCAAGTGTAATTTATTTTAAGCTTCAAAGTTTTTGTCCAAGGTGGTGAGCTATATCCCTGATATAGTTTCAGTACGTTGGATAGATCCTGCCACCCATACTTTAATGGTGCTGTCCAAGATACTGAACTGTATCCCCTAAATAGGGTTCATCACCTTGGACCCATAAAGTCTAGCGTAAAAACAGAGTGGATTCACTGTCCACTTGACATGGAATTCACTAGTTGCTTCTTGGTAACACCTCTTTTAAAAATAATAAAAGTTCTAGTCTTGCTGCCTCTTGTAACAGTTTTTCCTGAGATGCTTTTGAATTCTCATGAAATGAGTCAATGGAAAATCCTGCTCACCTGAAAAGAGGTATATCTTCCCTTCCACACTTTCACGTTTCTCAAGATACCCCAGCTGAGTAATGTATAGGGCTAGTATAGGACTTGTTCTCTGCTGCTACAGAGACTAGGAGAAGGAGCAATGGATTCAAGCTGCAGGAAAGGAGATTCCACTTGAACCTCAGAAAGAACTTCCTGACGGTCAGAGCTGTCCAGCAGTGGAATCTGCTGCCTGGGAATGTGGTGGAGTCTCCTTCTTTGGAGGTTTTTAAGGAGAGGCTGTATGGCCATCTGTTGGCAATGCTTTGATGGGTGTTCCTACATGGAAGGGGGTTGGACTGGATGGCTGCTGGAGTCTCTTCCAACATTATGATTCTATGATTCTATAGTAAAATGTTTTCATGGGCCAGTAAATTTGGTGAATTGATTTATAAGGGTGACATGCTTTATAAAGAAGAGGAATGTCTGATAAAAGCATCCCAAAGTCTATTGTGATTTTTCTACTTTCATTACCAAACTTCCGAATGTGAAACGTTGAGTTTAAATGTGATTTCTTCCCCACCCACCCACCCACATTTGAAACAGTTTCTTTTGAGAAATCACCACGTCTGGATTAGTTTGGCAGGTATTAATTATGAGATGCAAACTATAATTGACTGAATACGAAGTATCATTACATGTCAGCTTCTAGAAATGTCATATTTCACATATTATAATCAAATGTCACAGGTTGCCAAACATCTAGAGAATATCTGATATTCAGATTCCAGAGAAGACTTATTGGAAGCTGTAGAAGGTTTAAATTAATTTGCTTTGATTCATTTGTTTCAAATCATCAGTAGGACATGGCGGCGCCAAAAACCACAGGGAGAAAAAAGTATTTTAGAAAGTTCAGGGCAGTAGAAATGCATCCGTGTTAATTAGAACCCAAAAAAGATCAAAGCCAGACTGTTGCCCCAAATATATAAGCTGGGGAAAATAGTTATTAATATCTCCAGTTGGCTTGAACCGTGTTGCTTTTCATTAATTTAACACTTCAACATTTCAAAGAATCAAGCTCCCACAAAGACAGGCGAGCAAGAGAATTAAAATGGGAAACCACACTCCCGACTTCCCCCTTCCTTTAAAAAACCTAGGAAAGCAGCGCAGCTGAAATAGTAACTAAAAAAAGAAAAGGAAAGATGAATATATGATGCACCAAGGCTCATGTGATCTGTTTTTAATGGTCTAGAGTCCTGAGGGATCAGTAGAAACTTATTAGGGGAGATATAATCTAGGGATCAAGAGATTCGTTGCTTAATGGTGTCTACAGAACATCCAGAAATTCTTACGAAATGGTTCTCTTCCTCCCTCTTTTAATTAATTGGATTCTTGCACCAGTAAGATGGCATTATCTCTGGAATTTGGAAGCATGTCAGCCAGGAACTGATGAATATGAAAACATTTTTTTTTCCACTCTACTTCACTGGCTTGAAACAAGTGTCGGAATTTCTCCTTGGAGCTTCAGCATTGCCTTGCTGAAGGTTTTAAATGTGAGAGTATGCAAACAGAGATGTAATTCTTCACAAAGTTTCTCCTCAAAGCAAGCAATGCATGGTTATAGTAGCTTTCTTCCTGCTGTGAGCAAGTCTTTGAACGTGATTTGGAGACTATTCACAATCCAGGACTCACTCTGCACAATTCTCACATAGTCATTTTGTGCAGAAATGAGTATTTTCTGCACAGGAGACTGTATCATCTGTGCAGAAAGTGGTTGTTTTTGTACAGAAAATGTTGTTTTCTTTGCACGTTGTGTGAATTTTGCACAGAGTGAAAACCCAATTACAGCATTTTCTGTGCAGGAAGAAATACTTCTGCATATACACATTTTCTGTGCAGAACATGCAAAACAACCACATATGAATTTTGTGAAGAATAAGTTCCAAACTGGAAAGATTTCAGTCAGTCAAGGATTCTCTCTCTCTTTTTTTTTTTTTTTTTTGGTTAGGGTTTCTCAACACTTGTAATAATGCTTCTCAGTCTTTTTTTTTTTCTTTTTTCTTTTTTAATATTTTTAAATATTCGTTCCACCTCTAGGTGGAAATACTGAAAAGGTATGGAAGGAAAGAGAGGAAATTTCAGAGCTGAACTTAGAATAAGGTCCCCTGAGAAATTCTGGCTGAACTAAAGCTGCAAATGGAGGGTACTTTTTTTTTTCCAGAGATGATACAACTTGCTGCTGACAATGCATACTTTAAATTGAGAAGAGGGGAGGATTGTCTTTCTTCCATCCATTGGCTTCTTCAGAGAAGCTCTTAAGTATCTTAGAAATATGCAGAGCTGAAAAGAAGACTTCCTCTGTCATCCTAAAAGGATTGCTCTTATGCCGGTCAGGAACAAAGCCACGGCTATCTCAACTCATGCATGGGATTGGATAGTGTGGGCTGACATAATCTAATATATAAAAGTCAAAGTTTGTTTGGCTGTGTCAGGCGAAGACCTCATATGATTGGCTGCCTAAGAAGATTCAATGGAATCCTGGGGTTCGCAGTTTAGGGAGAGGCCTTTAGAACTCTCAACGAGAGAGCTCTTGGGCCTCAGTCAACTGTGTCTGTCTGGCATAGATTGGTTGCTTTGGAGATGGGGCCTAGCAGCAAGGAGGAAGGCAGTCTGTTCCCTCAGGAACCCAACCTCTGTATGTTAGTAACACTGAATACAGATTGCATTGAAGAATATGGGGAAAAGTTACAGGTACTAGACAAGATAGTTTGGGGAATTAGAGACACAGGGTCTCAAATCTTCCTAACAAGTATTACCTATGAGAAAATAAAATCCCAGGCAACACCGGGTAAATACACTAGTCTGAAATAAAAGAGGAAAACAACCCAACCCCTGCTTAACATTGGCCCTTTACTGTGACCCCACGACATTCCATCAGAAGCCTGGCAGTGCCTTTGCTGGGGTGGGAGTGTGTCCTGAATACTCCCCTCCGCACCTGCCCAGCTGCCGGTGAATGGTAGCACCCTGGACATGCTCCTTTCTTCCACAGTGCAGCTAGCCTCTTCCTGTGCTGTACTGAGGAAGGAAGCATCTTGATAGCACTTCTGTCCTTTCTGCATGGCCGCAGCTGACGTGATCGTCATGCAAAAGGGGCCTATTACAGGATTTTTTCTGGTAATAGTATAGTGTGTTATCGCAACAGCTGGAGATGCGACAGGACCAGGACAGTGATGACATGCAGTAGCATGTGTCACGGATTAGTTTCAAGGTGTCCCCATGCCAGGATGGGCTGCAGTGCAGAAATGGACATTGTCGAAACACAAACAGATTCCACAGCTCTATCGTAGAACCATGTGTTTTGCCTGCCCAAAGTCATCCATTGAAGCTGAATCCCTAGAGAGACATGTTCACTCAGCACATAGTCCAGCTATAGATTTCACTGCCAGAAGACAGAGCGATGGATGACATCTTGGAGGGCTTTAAATGGGGACTCAATGAATACAGGGAGGACAAGGAAACAAAAGGCTGCTAGTCAAGATACCCAGACATCACCTGAATCAAAGGAAGTAGATCTGTATGTATCACATGCTGGTGTATGTGAGACAGAGAGAGCAGCTGTATTCATGTCTTTCAGGTGGCCTCCCTGTAGGAAACTGGGGCCATTTCCACATTACATGGTTATAGTGCTATTATTCCCTTTTCAACATCAAACAGGTTTGTAGTTTAGGGAGGGGCATTTAGAATTCTCAGCCAGCAAGCTCTTTGGTCACAGCAATCTTCAAGCCCCAAAACTCCACAGGATGTTGAAAGTGGAATAATAGCACCATAACAGTGTAGTGCGGAAATGGCCTGGGTGGCTGCTGTGTGAACAGAGTACTGGATGCAGTTGCATGGGGATGGGGTGGCGATGGGGGCGCTGCTTCCCAGGCGGGAATGTTTTTGGGATGTCCTGGCTCATATACCCACCCTCACATGCCAAGGCCACTCCCTTGCACGCTGTGGCCATGCCCCCATACACCACGGCCACACCCACACACACCACAGGCACACCCCCATGCATTGAGACCACACCCCCGTGCCCTGTAGCCATGCCCATGCCTCATGTCCATGCCCCCATGCACCACGGCCATGCCCCGTGCCGTATCTCCTCCCCCTCCCACCCACCCCTTCTGTGCACTCCAAACTCCGCTGCTCATGGGATGAGATACACCTTTGGTCTGATCCAGTATGGCTCTTCCAAAACTATTTATATTTTCTTATATTTTATCTTTTCCTAATTTGGGACTCAAAGAGGCTTTCAACTATTAGAGCAAATGTTAAAAGTTAACAGCATACAAACATTTCTTTAAAAACATTAAACCATTATAAAATTAAAAACCAGTTAAAATAAATTTAAATAGTAACAGCAATAAAAGTCCGGCACATTATGAAAGGCCTGCTTCCCCTGAAAAATCATTTCTCAAAAGCTTGCAGGAATAAAAAGGGTTTTACCTGCTTGCAGAAAGATAGTAAGGAGGGGTCAAAGTGGCCTCCTCAGGAAGGAAATTTCAGAGCCTGGGAATAACCACTGAAAGGACCCTGTCCTATGTTGATACCTACAAGAGTGGTAGGACAAACAGTGGAGAACAGTTTAAGGGGCAAGATTCATCTCTGACATTCTCTTTCCTCCATCTGAGAATCTTAGAACTGGTACTGTTAGACATTACAAGTCCCCCCATCCATGATGAAGATATTTGTGGATGTCACACCACATAAAGCTCTGCTAGTAATTGCCACAGGTCTACAGGGAAAGAAATAGAGTGAGAGAGATTTAACCTTTGCTTCAGGAAGAAATAGATCATGTTTCATGGAGCCTTCCATGATGGCAAAGTGGCCCATTTAGTATTTGATAGCATATTTTCTGGTGACTGTTTATGCATTAGCCATGAAATAATGAGATCAAACACAGAAAATTGGGTTAAATGAGGACCACTTTATTTGGCCTAATCTGTTTAAGTTACATTGGTCTAGAAATGGAGCAAGTGGAGAGAGCAACCTGATGAGGGTCCAGCTACAGCCATGTGTGACCCATGACTACCTCTTCAGCCTTCCCTTGGGCATCCCTCATTTCAAGAAGGATATTGACAAGCTAGAGCGTGTCCAGGGGAGGGTGACCAAAATGGTGAAGGGTCTGGTAGCCATGAAGCCCTATGAGGAGTGGCTTAGGGAACTGGGGATGTTTAGTCTGCAGAAGAGAAGGTTAAGAAGAGACATGATAGCCATGTTTAAATATTTGAAGGGATGTCATGTCAAGGAGGGAGCAGGCTTGTTTTCCACTGCTCCAGAGACTAGGACATGGAGCAATGGATTCAAGCCTCATTTTTGAAAGGAGATTCCACCTGAACCTCAGGAAGAACTTCCTGACGGTCAGAGCTGTCTCGCAGTGGAAGATGCTGCCTCAATGGAGTGTGGTGGAGTCTCCTTCTTTGGAGGCTTTTAGGAAGAGGCTGAATGGCCATCTGTCAGGAATGCTTTGATGGGTATTCATGCATTTCAGGGGGTTGGACTGGATGGCCCCTGTGGTCTCTTCCAATTCTATGATTCTATGAAACACCTCAGCTCCAAGGGAAATCCAAATGCTATTGGCGGCTCCGTGGCCCAGTGTAATTGGAAAGTAACCCAGGAGAATCCCACTCAAGCCACAGGGCCTGACAAGTCAGAGCCCAAATTCCAGATTAGCCCCAAGTGTACCCTCAGGGATGCATGGACCTAAAGAGGGAATTCCACAGCCAAAAGGGTGACAAAAGGTGTTCACTGAAGTCTGATATTAATCAGGGGGAAACCTGATTAATGACACCACCCTGAGACTTGGGTTTGAATCTCCACTCATCTCTGGGAATCCACCTGGGCAAGTCCCACTATCTCAGCTGCAGAGGAAGGCCATGGTAAATTCCCTCTGAACAAATTTTGCTGAGAATACCCCATGACCTTAGGATCACCATGAGTTGGAAACATTCTTAAAGTACACAAAAACGAAAGTCCTTACAACTCAATCATCATCATCGTCATCATCATCATCATCATCATCATCATGTGGAATCCCACATCGTAACCATCTTAATTTCCTTTTAAAGGAAAAAAATGGTCCTTATTGAAAGCAAATGTAGAGCAGTGGTTTGAGCATTGGACTAGGGCTCTGAAAGATATGGGTCCAAATTCCTGCTCAGCCACAGGACTGACTGAATGGCCTTGGGCAAGTGGCCATTTCTGCATTAGACTGTTATAGTGCTATTATTCTATATTCAACATCCTATGGAACCCTGGGGTTTGCATTTTAGGTTGGGGCCTTTGAGGATTCCACAGGATGTTGAAGGTGGAATAATAGCACTATAACAATCAAGTGCAGAAATGGCCATACTCTCTCAGCCAAAAGGAATGCAATGACAAACATCTTCTGAATAAATCTGGCCAAGAAAACCCTAGGGTAGGGTTGCTATAATCCGAAGTGGACTTGAAGGTATACTACAACAACAACAGTTATGCATCCCTGAAAAACAGAACAAGGGAGGGCATTGATTTGCTTAAAATGTGCCTATGTGAGCATATATCTATAAAGAAACATTTACAAATTAAACAGTAAATGAAAAATACATATCAGAGAGTGATCAGGTATACAGGGTGACTTCGAGGTGCTTTCCGTCTTTCTCTTCTTCATCCAGCGGGTGCTTCCAGATGGGAAGCTCCTAGCACTACCGATCAGAAAACAATTCTTGCATGTAGGGCTACAAATGGGAAATCCAATGGATCATTGAGTCACGGAACTTGGTAACTTGGGCCATTTCCGCACTAGACTGTTACAGTGCTATTATTCCACTTTCAGCATCCTATGGAATCTGAGGTGTGCAGTTTAGGGAGGGGCCTTTAGGTTTCGCAGCCAGAGAGCTCTTGGGGCTTAGGAAACTACAAACCCCACAATTCCATAGGAGGTTGAAAGCAGAATAATAGCACTATAGCAGTGTAGGGTGGAAATGGCCAATGAGGCCTGACCCTGCTTAGTTTCCAATATTAAATAAGATCTGATAACTTAAGGGTTTTTAGGCTCTACTCAGAAAATGTGTGTGTTTTATTTATTAGCAGACTATTTATACATGGCCTGTCTTTCTTCCCATCTGTTCTGGTGATTGATGCTGTAATCACCAAGGCAAGTTCATGATGCTTGCCTGGTGACAGTCTTTTGTCACTGACATTCCTACCTTATGCACCGGCAATCAATGACTGTCATTTGCAAATGACAAGGTGATAATTCATATCAGAGCAGAGACATCCTTCTTAGTCAAAAGCTACTCTGGGTGGTTATGCATAGCCTTTTTCCTTCCAGGAAAGAGCATGAGCACAATGGTTGGTATTCTAGATCCACTACTTAGCTACTTAACTACCTGTTATGTAGCTAAGTAACATCTCCCAATGCAACCAACCCCAATCCTAACTTTCTAGGCAGCAACTGCTGTGAGCAACAGAGGTCTGCTCGATCAGGATGTAGCAGACTGACATTTTGACCTCCTCCCACCACTCTCTCCTTTGTGACAGTGAGAGGAAAGATCCACTTGCACCAGGGATCATGCATGAGAAGGGGTGAAAATGTCATGGCCTTTCCGCACTGCATTATTATAGTGTTATTATTCCACTTTCAACATCCTATGGAATCCTGGGGTTTGCAGTTAGGGGGGTGCATTTAGAATTCTCAGCCAGAGAGCTCTTTGGCCTCAGGAAACTACAAACCCCAGAATTCCACAGGATGTTGAAAGTGGAATAAGAGCACTATAACAATGTATTGCAAAAAGGCCCACAGTCTACTGAATCCCAATTGACAAGAGAACAGATCCATCCAGCCACTCACAACAGCCGCTGCTCAGTAAGGCAGGATTGCAGAGTGGCGGTTAAAATCACTACATATTTCCTACAGATCCTTATACGGAGATCTTGGATATAAACCATTTATAAATGCATTATTCTTGGTTACACGTTTGTAATTACAACCATGATTTCTAGCCAACATGTTTTAAGTAGTCTGTCTCGGACCCTGTTTGTATCCTGTGCATGTGTTAAGTTGTTGGGCACTTTTGTTCAATGCAGAATAGCCACATTCAGTTCAAGGTTGCCAAAGCAGAGGTACCTATGAGCTGCCCTAGTGGGTGAATGCATATTGTCCATTATGCACATTTGCAAATAGGGCACTGATGCAAGTTACACACAGATGAACACTGCATATTTTACATGCATGTGCACTGTGCCTTGGGTGGCACATTGGGTTCCACATTTTGGTGTTTGGTTCAATTGGGAAACCTTGCCATACATTGCATAGCACAATTAATGCGTAACTCCACAGGTAGAAATTGAAATTGCACACCCCTGTGAAAGATCTCACACACACACCCGCTTTCACTGGCATCTGGATGCTTGGGGAGTAACTGTTTCCAAAACTGTGACAAAGCAAGTGGTTTCCAAAGCTATTTTCCCACCATTTTGGAATTCCTAGGGATGCTATTAGATCACCAGCCTAAAGGCTTGGAACACACTGCACTGTGAGCTTCAAAATTTTTTCTAGTCTTTCACAGTGGCTATTCATTTCAGCGGGGCTTTCACAGAATGTGGTGGTGGATTGTGCCTGCAGTTACTACCACTGCAGCCTCTTGTCTGGAGACAACACTAGAGAAAGGTGTGCCACTGCTTTTCTCAAGTTCTATCTTGTACTTTTCTTAGCAATTTGCTTTTGCAGCAGCGATTAGCTGGAAGTAAACACTTGGTTATGTGGCATATGGTGAAAGCTTCAACTGACAATTTCTAGAAATCAAGCTGTAGTCACAGGTACAGGAGGAGATCTACCAGGAGTGGTGGTGAGAGAGCTGGTTTCAGCAATCTGCTAACTTTGGTTTACATTCTGGAGGTATACCTGCAACAGGGGTAGGTATTGGGGAGCTGCACTGAAACTCATCACTGGGCACCTTGAAGGGCTGCATGCCATCAACAAGCTCTGATCCCTAGATTTTTTTTAAAAGGTCTTTTGGTTCAAGATGCCCCCTGGGGGACATAAGGAGCAAGTTTGCCATGTTTTGGAATCCTCTAGCCCCTTTTAGATCTAGAAATCAACTTTCTTTTGAAAACAAGGCCTGTCCTTCGCAGAAAATGGTGAAATTGCCATAGGAAAATTGGGGGGGGGCAAACAGCATTGCGGGGAGAACTGGAGGACCAAAGGAGCGTAAAAACCCCAACATAGAGATATAGATTTAGTTACCTGGTGTTTGGTTTGATATTCTGACTTGCTCCTTCAAGATGATGATGATAGTAGTGATAACTCATAGAATCAGTGAATCACGGAGATGGAAGAGTTCACAAGGGCCAATCCTCTACCACTGCAGGAATCTACAACAAAATACTCCTGAGAGGTGGCATCCAAGCTCTGTTTAAAGATCTCCACAGAAGAAAAGTCCAGCTTTATCTGATGCATCCCATTCCATTACTGGCCAGCTCTTACTATCAGATAATTCTTCCTAACGTCTAGGTAGAATCTCCTTTAATTCATTTGGTTTGTGTGCTAATCTCTGCAGTGGCAGAAAACAAGTTTGTTTTCTCTTCAGCACTACCTAAAGGAAAGGTCCTTTGTTTTCTCTTCAGCACTACCTAAAGGAAAGGTCCATGGACCACTTCTGGTCCCTGGGGAGTTGCTAGAAAAAGAAAGTAACAGTTATAGTTAATGGGCACAACTATGGTACCAGTCCCTGCCACACTGAGGAAAAGAACTGCTAGTCCCCCATATCTTGAGATGCACTCTTTGACATGCTATCCCTTCACATATTGAAAGATGTTTTGTCATAAGACCTCTCAGTCTTCTCTTTTCCAAGCTAAACCTATCCAAGTCCCTAAGCTGTTCTTTGTGAAGTCTTGGTTTCCAGTTCTATCACCATCTTGGTTGCCTTCCCCTGGACCTTCTAGCCTGATGATGATGCTGGTGCTGCTGGTGCTGGTCTTCATTCTGTATATTTACTGTGTTCACATACCATTTCTGAGTAAGCATGGCTAGGGTCATGGTGTCCAGAACTTGAGAGAGTCACTTCAGCAGAAGACACCTCCTGGAAACCCAGTCTGGCAACACCTCAGCCAAAGAGTTTCTGAGATACTGCAGATCAGGCACTGGGAAATAACGTCTACAGTGCTCTCCTAGTCGTGGGGAACATTAAGACAAGCAGTTATGGCAAGACCCACAAAGGGCCTCCCCAGCATACTGTTCTCAACATGTCTCTGGCCAAGAAAACAATGTAATGTAAGGTAATTTTGTAGCACCTTGATCTTGGGTACCTCAAAAACCTGGCATTGCCAGCAGTCACGATAGGGGGGCGATGGGGGCTGATCACCCCAGATGGCAATGTTTTGGGGGCACCCTGGCCTGTAGCCACACCTTCGTGAACCCTGGCCATGCCCCCACACACTGCAGCCATGCTCCCATGCACCCTGGCCACACCCTCCGTACCGTAGCCCCACCCCCTCCAATCCCCCCACATACACACACACTCCAAGCTCTGCCACTGATTGCCAGGCTTAAAAGGTAGGGTTTGGAGATCACGTTCAGTCATTAATGACCATGAAAGTGAATCCCCAGCAGTTCAAAGAACATACATCCAGCAAATTTTCACAAGACTGTTATTTTTGCTGACACAGCTACCCCCATATTGAATTCCTCCCACCAAAGTTGCTGACTGTTCAAGCCCCATCCATGCAGGTGTTGTTGTTGTTGTTTTTATTCCCATTGTGTCCTTTATCAATTTGATGTCCTCTTTTTCTCTCTTTCTGTGTCTCCCCAATTCCTACCCTAATCCCATTCACTCACTGAACAGGTACAAAACATGTCCCAGTCCATAGAGGTATTGGACCGGAGAACTCAACGTGATCTACAGTATGTTGAAAAAATGGAAAACCAGATGAGAGGACTGGAAACTAAGTTCAAACAGGTGGAAGAGAGCCACAAACAACATCTGGCAAGGCAGTTCAAGGTGAGACCATTTCTTGCCGGTCTAATTACTCTGCTGGTTATCTCCTCCATCTTGTTCCTTGGCTAGGTGAAAGAAAGAATCAAGTTCTTTCTTAACGCAGCTTTGTTTGAATGAGGGGAAATGCAGAAACCTAAGTTTTGAGATATTCCTCTTTTCAAACTATAACTCCTAGAATTGTAGTGGGGCAGTACAGGATGGCATGACCAGATCCTTCCCACCAGTGAATGACAATGCAACAGAGAGCTGGTAGGAAAGGGCTGGTCACGTCATCCTGTAGCACCCTGCTCACCAGCAATGCAAAACTGCATCGCTTGGGACAACTGAATGGTTTTAAGGTGGGTTTCAAGGGCATTTATCATTGTGACAACAGTACCATGATCATAAATGTGAATAGAAACAGCTAGCCAGTTTTCTTCCAACTGTAAGGGCTTTTCTGCACTACACAGTTACAGTGCTATTATTCCACTTTCAACCACCTGTGGAATTCTGGGGTTTGTGGTTTGTAGGGGTTTGTAGTCTCTGGCTGAGAATTCTAAGTACCTAAACTGCAAAGCCCAGGATTCCACAGGATGTTGAAAGTGGAATAATAGCACTATAACAGTGTAGTGCAGAAAGGCCCTAAGAAAGTTTTTGGAAGCGGCAGGTTTTGAAAAGTATTCACAGTTCAGGATATATTCTGTGCAAAAGTAACACTTGGTGTTTTTGCATTGAAAACAACATTTTCAGCACAGAAAATAATGTATCTGCTGTTTCCTGCACAGAAATGCCATAGTTGGATTTTTTTTTGTGCGCAAAAATTCACACCTGGGTTTTTCTGTACAGAAATATAACATCTTCTGGGCAGAAAATAATCACTGGAATCCTGTTGGAAACTTACGTCTTTGTAAATGGACTTAAGTCTGTGGGAATTAGAATTGTGCAGTCCATATCCAAGAGAGGGCTGCTGTTACATTACTGTGTAGCAGAGTTGGCAAAGTGGCCAATCTAGTCTTGTCAGTGTTTCTTTTCTCATCAATTCAGTGAAGGGTTTTCTTTTCACATCTAGGTAAATATATGTAATGTTATGAAGTACAACAGGTCATACAGGCTTCTGGTGAATATTTCTGCACAGAAATATTATTCTGCAGAAATTGCTGCTTCTTGCATAGAACATCTTGTTTCCTGAATGGCAAAAATTATCATGAGTCCAGTATTCTCCTTGTCTGGGTTTTCTAACAATTAAGAAACAATTTTACCCACCATTTCTGGAATATTTTCTAATATTCTTTCTATCCCTACCCTAGCCCAGCAGGAAGAAACTTGAATGATTCATTTTATGTGAAAATGAAATATGCAAAGAATTTCTCTTCTGTTCCACAGTTAAGAGATTAGCCGCAGTTGCCAAATCAGCCCCTCTGCCAGATCAAATTGGCTTAATCCATGATGGTGGGAGATGATATGCATTAGTATGTTCTTGGGGTACATATATTGGGGGAGGGTGTCCTTTTCAATCATAATATTTCTGTGCATCAATTGGAAAAGTTACTTTTTGGACTAGAGGTTTTCCTGGTCTTGCTCACTGAGGGATTGTGGCAAATGGAAGTTCCTCCCTCCAAAAAAGTAACTTTTCCAGACTCTGCACTCTTCAGGGCTGGAGGCAGTTAGGGAGAATGCAGCTACATGATCATTGAATTGACCTCATTTGGACACAGGGAAGGACCAAATGCCAAATCCCAGACTTTCCAATAAACTAAACCATTTCAGGAGATACAATCTGACATTCAATGAAGGACTGTATCAGCTGAGTTTCATAATTACAGAGAGCACAGATATCTCACTGTCCTCTCTCTTTCCAAGGCCATTTCCACACTCCACTGTTATAGTGCTGTTATTCCACTTTCAACCTCCTGTGGAATTCTGGGCTTTGTAGTTTCCTGAGGCCAAAGAGCTCTCTGGCTGAGAATTCTAAACGCCCCTCCCTCAGCTGCAAACCTCAGGATTCCACAGGATGCTGAAAGTGGAATAATAGCACTGTAACAGTGTAGTGCGGAAATGGCCTAAGCCATCAACATTCTTTTTTGCCTCGTTCAGACTGATGAGCTATGCTGCATCTATTGGAGATGGGGGTTCTTAAATAATAGTTACAGACTGTGGTGCAGTTTTGACTTCTGCAGAGCAGTGCAATCCTAACTCAGAGATGTGGCAGCTGTAGCAGGTTAGGTGGAAGAAATCTGTTGTGCTGGCTGAAGTGGCCTTCTGCTGGCTGAATTTCCCTGCTAGCAAAATCAACCCCTTCTGATCTCAAATGAAGCATCTATTGGCACAACTGGTATACTGGCTGAGAGCAGTCAGCAGAAAAGCCCAAAAAAGGAAGCAAGAATAGGTAGAGCAACTGTATTATGCTAGATCCAAACCTCCTTTCAGACCAAGCAAAGAGCCAGTCTGTCAGCATAAAATAAGAGGAATCCTAAGTAATCTTGAAAATCCCTCGTTTAAGGGGTTTTTGCATTCAACACAGTTCTAGCCAGCCTAGTGTTGGCTCGGTTGCCTTCCACCATCTCGTTGAGTTAGTATTGCACTCCTTACTTCAGAGCAGATGCCAGTAAGAAAGTTCAACTATGTTGTTTTTTAATTATTATTTTTAATTTGTTCAATTTTTTTTTAATTTAAGAAATGTGTGAATAGCTGTTGTCTGTCTTAAGGCAGGTTAGTGAGCTAGCTCTTCAACAGTGTCTCATTTTCTTGCTTGCAGGGCTAACTTAAAAGAGATTTTTACAATGTCGCACTGGCTGAAGAAGCAGTTCATCCCCCCCACACATGTAACCATGAGAAAACAAAACAGAGAGCTTTCCCCACCATCCTTTGGTTTCCTTCCTTTGATTTCTCGTATTCTTTTCTGTTTTTTTTTTCTTGTTTCTTTTTCTTTTTTTCCTTTCAAATTAGCACCATTTCACAGCACCGCCCAACCGAGAGCTCTTCCTTTGCATGTTAACTGTAGAGATGCATTTCATCACTAGTTTTTTGAACTCCTTGTCAATGCATTGATTATTATTATTATTATTATTATTATTATTATTATTATTATTATTATTATTAATTTATGGAAAAGAAAAAAAAACAAAGAATTTGTGTATGTGACTGAAGCATGTAACCTTAAGATGTTGCATTCTAAAAACAAAAAAAAAATTCTAAATAAAGGCCTTTTTCCCAAATAAGATGGTGTTCTTCAGACTGTTTAATATTATACCATTTTATATAGCTATAGATATATTTATATATTCTTTGCACTTTTTTTAAAAAAAAATCCTTGCCCTTCAACAAGCAGTAATAATATTAATAATAATGATGGTCATTATGATGAGGGTGCAGGACAAGGCCCATCCCAAGCAGACAGCAGCCAGGAACACAGGCAGGCAGGGGCGTGAGCGATGTTGCACTCCAAGCACTGAAACCAAGCTTATTTTAACCTTGCAGGCAATAAAAGCGAAAATGGAAGAGCTTAGGCCCTTGATCCCAGTGTTGGAAGAGTACAAAGCCGATGCCAAATTGGTTTTGCAGTTTAAAGAGGAGGTCCAGAATCTGACGTCAGTTCTAAACGAACTCCAGGAGGAGATTGGCGCCTTTGACTACGAAGAGCTACAGAACAGAGTGTCAAATCTTGAAGAGAGGCTGCGGGCTTGCATGCAAAAATTAGGTAGGCTTGCACACCTGAGGAAGGAGAAGCACCATCCTCTGGGGCAAGGTGGTGCATTCTCACTCCAGGGCTGAACCGGTTGCCATGACAAGACACTAGAGGTGCCCCCAGAAGACCAGGAGTCACAGCTTCAGAGCTCAGTGTGAGCCAGGGTCCCACTCAAGAGCAAAAGCTAACATTTGCTTTCAATGCCTGGGGTTTCTCCAAAGGTTTCAAAAGTTACTTTCTTGGACGGGGGGATGACCATTCTCATAGAGGAGCCGGTCATGAGGAACAAGTCATGAGGAACATTAAGACAAGCAGTTGTGCCACAAGGGGTGTCCCCAGCTCTCTGGTTTCAACATGCCCCTGGAATCATAGAATCATAGAGTTGGAAGAGACAACAGGGGCCATCCAGTCCAACCCCCTTCTGCCATGTAGGAACACATATCAAAACACTCCCAACAGATGGCCATCTAGCCTCTGTTTAAAAACCTCCAGAGAAGGAGACTCCACCACAATCCCAGACAGCATATTCTACTGCCGAACAGCTCTGACCATCAGGAAATTCTTCCTGAGGTTCAGGTGGAGTCTCCTTTCCTGCAGCTTGAATCCATTGTTCCTTGTCCTAGTCTCTAGAACAGTGGAAAACAATTCTGCTCCCTCTTTGATATGATATCCTTTCAAATATTTAAATATGGCCATCATGTCCCATCTTAGCTTTCTCTTCTGCAGACAAAACATATCCAGCTCCCTAAGGTGCTCCTCATAGGGCTTCATGGCTTCCAGACCCTCCACCATTTTGGTTGTTGTGTCCTGGACACGCTCCAGCTTGTCAATATCCTTCTTGAAATGAAGTGTCCAGAACTGGACACAGTATGCCAAATGAGGTCTGACCAAAGCAGAACAGAGTGGTACCATTACTTTTCTAGATCTAGACACCACACTCCTATTGATGCAACCATGGAATCACTCCAGTCAGTATTATGGAGATTCAGGGAGTTCTTGTCCAAGAGGCAACTTTTTCAAGCTCTGGACTTAAACTTTGAAGCACATCAAGGAAGAAATAGGAGAAAATGCCCAGAAGGAGATACAGAATTGTGTTTCGTTCATCACTGAGGTCAAACTCCAGGGGTGGGAATTATGCATCCCTCAAGATCTTGTTGGAATGCAACTCCAAGCAACCCCTAAGAGGCATCACCAATTGTGATGGCTACTGAGAACTGCAGCTCAACAATATCTGGAGGGCCATATATAGACCACCTCAACTACAGTAAATCAATTAAATCTAGGAATTTGATAAATCAATGCTTATGTAAATCCCATTGATTCCAAACGCATGGATTGAAATGAAAGTCCCACATATCTGGGTTTATAGGAAGATTGCCGTTTATTTGGAAGGTGCCATTATTTGGAAGGTGCCATTTCCACAGACTTCTCTTCCATCAGTTTCTCTTCACTTCAGAAACAGTGCACACACTTAGACTAGAAACCGTGGCCAAAGTCCAAATATTCCTCCATTTTCCCTGTTTCTTGATGGAGGTGGGTGATTACAGATTGGTTGCTTCCTGAGTGGTCAGCCTCTCTCACCTCACCTTACTTCAGTAGGTAAACATGAGGAACTTTTGGAATGGAGAAGCATCTCAAATGAACCATGGTAGTCCATGGGAGTGTGCGTGTGGGGGTATGCACATAAGTGATTGTGTCTGTGTGTGCTAACCAACAAAAGGGAGGGGAGGGAGGGAACAAATTCTACCAAACACAAGCTTGAAAGACACTCTGCATGACCTCAGAGATCCTGTCTGTTTTCCACCCAGCCTGAAAGTCCCAGGAACTGCATGATTAAAGAGTTGGCGGAACCATTGGTTGGCTAAGTCAATACTTATATAAATCTCATTAATTCCATGGGTCTGCTCTAGAATCATAGAATTGGAAGAGACCACAATGCCCATTGACTCCAACCCTCTACCATGCAGGAGGACACACTCAAAGCACCCTCAGCAAATGGCCATCCAGCCTCTGTTTAAAAACCTCCAAAGAAGGAGACTCCACCACACTCCAAGGCTGCATATCCCACTATGAAACGGCTCTTACCATCAGGAAGTTCTTAGCTGAAAACTCTTTTCCTGTAGTTTGAATCCATTGATCTGTGTCCCAGTCTCTGGAGCTGCAGAAAACAAGCTTGCTCCATCATCAACATGACATCCTTTCAAATATTTAAACATGGCTATCATGTCTCTTCACCTTCTTTTCATCAGGCCAAACACACCTAATTCCCTAAGCCGTTCCTTATAGGGCATGGCTTCCAGACCCTTCACCATTTTGGCCACCCTCCTCTGGATACGTTCCAGCTTGTCAATATCCTTCTTGAATTGTAGTTTCCAGAACTAGACACAGTAGTCCAGGTGAGGTCTAACCAAAGCAGAATAGAGTGGTATTATTATTTCCATTGATCTCATCAGTATATTCTATTGATGCAGTCTAGAATCACATTGGCTATTCTAGCTTCTGCATCACACTGATGACTCACATTCAGCTTGTGGCCCACTAAGATTCCTTGATCCCTTTCACATGTACTGTTTTCAAGCCAGGTGTTCACAGTTGGCTTCCCCTTTCTGCTGTATAACTACAGGAGAACATGGTCACTCCCACCAAAGGATCCTTCCACTTCCATCTCATTAATAAGCTCATCAGTGTTGGTTAGGATCAGGTCCAAAATAGCTGATCCCCTTGATGCCTCTTCCACCTTCTGGACAATGAAATTGTCTACAAGGGAAGTGAGGAATTTGTTGGAAGTGATATTCTTGACAGAATGTGACTTGCAACAAATATCAGGATAGTTGAAATCTCCCATTACTAATATCTCTCTTTTTTCTGAATGTGTGGTCATCTGTTTTAGGAAAGCTTCATCTAAGTCCTCAGTCTGATTTGGGGGTCTATAGTAGACCCCCAAAATGACATCCTTGTTTTTTCTCTCCCCCTTAATTTTTACCCAGATCCTCTTAACCTCGCTTCCAGAATATAAATCATGGATCTCTTCACAGGTGTAAACATCTTTGACATATAAGGCTACGCCTCCTCCCTTCCTGTTTGGCTATTCCTCTGAAATAGATTGTACCCCTCTATTACTATATTCCAATCATGAGACTCATCCCATAAAGTTTCTGTGATGCCTATTATATCATATCTGCTTTGCTGTATTAAGAGTTCAAATTCATCTTGTTTATTTCTCATGTTCTGTGCATTAGTGTAGGGACTTTTACACCATGGGTCATTCCCCTTATCTGCTTATTTAAGGTTTTTCTTCTCCTACAGTTGGGTCCTTGTACTATTCCCTCAATTCCCTCAATAACATTCAGATTATTATCTCTAGAACTTGATGAACTCCTGCTCTCAAAAATACTGTCACCCTCCTCCACATAACTCAATTTAAAACCCTCCTGATCAGGTTTATGAGCCTCTTAGCAAAAATATTCCTGCCAACTGCAGTGAGGTACAACCATCGCTTGCCAGTAGTCCATTGTCATGAAATTGCAGACCATAATCCAAGAAGCCAAATTATTCCTGGTGGCACCATCTGCAGAGCCACTTGTTCACCTCCACTATTGTTCTCTCCCTTCCTGAGCCGTGTCCTTTAACTGAGAGGATAGATAAAATGACAACTAGTGTGTAAAGTTCCTTCAGCTTCCTACCCAGAGCCTCATAATCCCTTATAATATGCTGAAAGTTACTCCTTGCTGTGTCATTGGTTCCCACATGGACCCAAAGGAAGGGGTAATGGTCAGTGGGCTTCACAAGTCTTGTCAGCCTCTCTGTGACTTCACTGGTTTTTGCCCCAGGGAGACAACACATCTCTCGAGTCATCTTGTCTGGCCTACAAACCACTGTTTCTGTCCCTGCCATCGGAGTCCCCTACCACCACCATTATGTGGGACTAATAGGTGATTTAACATTCACAAGACAAGTAAATTCTTATGGGTAATCTCAGGAACTCGTTACCATTTAGTCCATACCTCATTTCAAATGATCCAAAAAGGCCGCACTGGTCATTGGGTTTTGATGGCTCACAGTTTAGAAGAATGTCTCCTTGAGTCTCAGCTTTGGAAAGAAAATGGGATGTAAGTAAAGAGATGGATGAATGGATGGAATCATAGAGTGGAAGGGATCCCGAGGGACTTAAAAGGTCATCCTGTTCAAAACCATGTTGATACAGTAAATCATCAACTAAAGCATCCTTAACAGATGGCTATCCAATTTCTATTCATAAACCTCCATTAAATGAGGTTTCCTTCCAAGGAAGTCTATTCTACTAATTAAACAGTTGGTATTGCTTTGTTGATATTTCCCTTTTTTTGTAATTTAAACCGTGTGATTTGGCTCCTGCCCTCTGGAGAAGCAGATAACAAGCATACCTCCATCTTTCACATGGCAGCCCTTCAGATACTTGAAGGTGGCAGTCGTGTCACCTCGTAAACCAACTTACTCAGTTCCCTCAATTGTTCCTAAATGGGCTTAGATAAAAGCCGTGATGTTGTTCCTAAGCTTTCTAGGAAGAATAATTTTATTGGAAGAACATGACACAAAAAGAGTACAGTGCAGTGCCATTCATAGCTCAGAGGAAGAGGGTCTACATAGAGAGTCTACATCAGAGAGATCCCCAGTTCAATCCCTAGTAGTTTCTCTAGTTATTTTTTAAATGAGGATCAGGTAATTGGGAAAAGCCCATCTCTACTAGAGTCCTGGAGTGCTTCTGCCAATCAAATTACATCATCGAATATTAGAGCTGGAAAGGAGCACAAAGGCCATCTAGTCCAACCTCCTGCCATGCAGGAATCCCCACCAAAAGGACTCCTGAAAGATGATCATCCAACCTCTATTTAAACACCTCCAAAGAAGGAGAGTCCACAACCCACCAACATCGTAGTGATGTTGTCAGAATCTCTTTTTCTTGTAAATTCAATCCACTGATGGATTCTATTCTAGTCTGTGAAGCAGCAGGAAAAAATCTGACTCCATCTTCTCTCTGCCATCTCTTCAGATCTTTATGGATAGCTATCATTTCACTTCTCAGGCCATTCCCGCATTAGATGGTTATAGTGCTATTATTCCATTTTCAACATCCTATGGAATCCTGGGGTTTGCAGTTTAGGGAGGGGCCTCAAAGGGCCCCTCCCTAAATTGCAAACCCTACGATTCCATCAGATGTTGAAAGTGAAATAATGGCACTATAACAGTCTAGTGCAGAAATGGCCTCAGTCTTCTTTTTTACAAGCAGAAACATACCCATCTCCCTAAGTCATTCCTTATAAGGCTTGGTTTCCAGACCTTTGATCACCTTGACCTGTGGGTCCCAGAATTGGATACAGTGTTCCAGATGATCCTTAATCAAAGTAGAATAGAGTGGCATTACTACATCCCTCAGTCTGGACACTATACTCCTCTTGATTCACCCTAGAATTGCATTGGCTTGATTGGCTGTTGCACCAATGCCATGCCAGATGGAGTAGATTTCTTTTACTTACTTGGCTTTTAGGACATTCCACACACATTCCACTATCAGTGGCCCATGTTCATGGCAAGTGGGACCAGCAAGTACACATTACATTGTGGTTCACTTGCATTTCTGGGTTCCAGCCATCCAGTCATGATCCTTTCTAGTGTTCTCAGTTCTATCCCTCTTCCCACCCAGATTTTCTGTTCATTCCATGCCCCACTGAGCATACTCTGTCTTCCTTGGGCCATTTTCAGGTTATTGGCCATCCTCCTGTCCTTTTCTGTATTTAAGATTACTCCATTTGGTAAAACACTGACTGCTGCCACTTCCTTTCCCTTGTATGTGGACGATGTCAACATTTTGGCTGCATATTATTCTAGACTCAGAGAATACCTTGCTGTGCATTTTTTAGGATGATTATATATTAGGCCCTACAATCTTTTCTTATTTATTTTTATGTACAAAATTCATATTTATAAGGAAAGAAGGAAGGAAAAAGGAGACAAAGTGAATCAGTTAAGAAAAGAAGGAAACCAGCATATTATGAATGAAAAAGATACAAATTGGAAACCATTTGTGAATGAACTTCCAGAAAAGATTACCAAATAGCCAAATATATTGGTGAGAAGTTGATGTCTATAATGACCTATGTTCATGTTTTGACAGATTTCTAAGAGGAGGGAGCAGGCTTGTTTTCTGCTGCTCCAGAGACTAGGACAAGGAGCAATGGATTCAAGCTACAGGAAAAAAACTTCCTGATGGTCAGAGCTGTCTGACTGTGGAATATCATGCCTCGGAGTGTGTTGGCATTTCCTTCTTTGGAGGTTTTTTAACAGAGGCTGGATGGCCATTTGTTGGCACTGATGTGTGTTCCTGCATAGCAAAAGGGGGTTGGACTGGATGGCCCCAGGGGTCTTTTCCAGCTCTATGATTCTATGAGTCTATGATTCACAGTTCACTGAAGTTTAAGCTGGACAACTCTAGTCCTCTCCTCTGAACTACAGTACTACAGCTCTCTGGAGGAGATTTCTAAGCTGCACTATAGCCAGCAAACTGTTTTCTACTGCAGTCAGCTCAACATCTTCTTTGACCATGACTTAGAAGTAATTAATTCCTAACAATATAGTCACCCATAATAAGTCTTGGTAATGAGGGTGTTAGTGAAGTCATATTTCGAAAGTAACACAAGTTGGAAATCATACTATTTTAACTGGTACTTTTATTGGCCAATCAAAATGCACAAAATACAGCATGCAAGTTTTCCAAGCTTCATTAAAAACCATACAGTAGAATACTGGTCTCTGCCTGCACTGGAATCCCTCCAAATGACAATAGAAAATGTAGGCCTGGAGACAAAATGTAGACCTAGGACTCTAACATCATCACTTTTGTTCTCCTGTATTGTGTGGTTTTTGAAGACTTTCCCATAGCAAAAAGAAAATTGGTAAAATTACTTGTTGATTCCTTTGGGGGGGGGGAATACAGTCCTCCTTCCACATTCACTGGAGTTGGGGGCACAGGACCCCTGTGAAGTCGAAAAACTGTGAATAACTCTAGGCCCTCCCAAACCTTATTTAACATGCAAAAAAGTATGATCACCATATTAAACCCACTGTGAATTCATTTGAGGCATCAAGGTTCCTTCACAAGGCAGAAGTGGGGGGCTGGTGGGGCTTACTGCCACCTCCACAGCTCCCCCACACCATTTTTAAGAGGGACTTACAAACCTCGTTCGGAGTTTCTCAGTCTCATAAGGTTTCCAGTGCCTATTAAAAATGACACAAGGAAGCAGCAGAGGTGGCAGCAAATAATCCATGAATAATCATATCTGCAAAAGTGAAACCCACAGATGTGGAGGGCTGACTGTCGTGAAGACGTATGCCTCTATTAAATTCCACATATTAAAGTTCCACCTGCTCCATCTCCTCTTTCCTCTCCCACATAGGACTCACCTTCCTTCCCTTGGGGGTGTCACAGCAAGTCCAGACAAAGGCTGGGGTAGCTGAGAAGCACCTAACTCTGTCCTATGACCAGATTTAATAACAGATTCCACTCCTAAGGAGTCCTTCAGAGGTCCTGAATGATGGTAACATCACTTTGTCCAGCTGTATGGACATTGGGAAATTCTCTGGATTAACCACTGAACAATTTGTATATAGGTACTATGCAAATAGCTGGAAAAAGAAAACAAATTGGCATGGATAAAGAATGGGAATGTCAATATTGATGCCTCAGACAGAAACAGAAGAAAATATCTGTTTTGTTGAAGTTTATTCCCAGGAAGCTGTGTTAGATTGCAATTCTGTGCATAATCTTCAGAGAGTAAATGTCAGTTAACATAGTGAGCCTTACATCTTAGTTAACATGTTCGAGATTCTACTCTAAGGCACTGGTGCAATTAGGTTATAAGTCCTGAAAATGTGTAAGAGGAAATGAGCAAGAGATATCAAATGCCAAACTGTATGTCAGCAAATCCTACTTTTACCACATGGTAATTAGGATTTATTGTCCAACTGTTTTATGATGTATTGTGAGACCCAGCATGTTGTAGTGGTTTGAGTGTTGAAACACTGGGAGATTAGGGTTCCAATCTCTGCTTGGCCATGGAAATCCATTGGGTGACCTTGAGCAAGTCACACTCTCTCAGCATCAGAGGAAGACAAGGGCAAACCCCCTCTGAACAAATTTGGCCAAGAAAAATGTATGGTAGGTTCACCTTAGATCACTGTAAGTCAGAAAGAATATGAAGGCACAGAAGGACAACAATGACAAATTGAATGCCAAAGACTAGTGCCAAATATTTGGCAAATTTTCAGGGCATGTCTGGAGACTATTCACTAAGGAAATCAGTAAATAAAAGAGCCAACTCATTTCAGCAAAGGAGTTTTCTATGAAGGGCACAACAAGGGTGAGCAATGGCTTGGTTGTCAGAAGTGCAGTGAATCCACAATGTGTTTTTAAAGGAGCTATGCAAAATATTAAACCCTATCCTCCCAATATGAGTTCAGCACCTTGGATAGCTCTGTTATCCTAGCCTGCAACGGGGCTATGTCTCCCGAATAGATTTAGAACCTTGGATAGCTTCATTAAAGTCAAAAATAAGACCCAGAATGGATAATTGTACCACTGACATGAAGCCCCTGGCCATCCCTAGAGTGTAAATATATGAACATTCTCCCATTCCTTGAACTATGGGAGAGTCCAGCCAACTTCTGATCTCCATGACAAACAGGATGCTGCTGTCAACAATTCTAGTTTGTGACTTGGCACCGCCAGCAATCCAGCTGTTTTCAGAAGAGCTTCCGTCCTGAAAGGCATTATCATAATGCTGGTTCTCTCATTAATGAGGAGGGATGACTGCGAAGCATCTGACAGTTCTCAGTTCAATTAGCTTTAATTAGAATCACAGAGGGAGGGAGGAAAGAGGCACTAGCCACATAAAACTAATGATGTGTTCAAAGAAATATAGAATCATAGAGTTGGAAGAGACCACAGGGACCATCGAGTCCAACCCCCTGCCATGCAGGAAAACTCATCAAAGCACCCCCCCACCAAATGGCCATCCAGCCCCTAAAAACCTCCAAAGAAGGAGACTTCACCAGACTCCAAGGCAGCAGCATATTTCACTGTTGAATGGCTCTGACTGTCAGGAAGTTCTTCCTGAGGTTCAGACGGAATGTCTTTTCCTGCAATTTAAATCCATTGCTCCTTGTCCTACTCTCTGGAACAGTGGAACTCCCTCCTCAACATGACATTCCTTCAAATATTTAAATATGGCTCTCATGTCTCCTCTTAACCTTCTCTTCTGCAGATTAAACATCCTCAGCTCCTAAGCTGCTCCTCATAGGGCTTCATGGCTTCCAGGCCCTTCAGCATTTTGGTCGCTCTCCTCTGGACATGCTCAAGCTTGTCGATATCCTTCTTTAAATGAGGTGCCCAGAACTGGACATAGTATTCCAGATGAGATCTGACCAAAACAGAATAGAGTTGTACCATTACCTCCCTTGATATAGACACCATCCTCTTATTGATGCAACCAAGAATTGCATTGGCTTTTTTGACTGCCACATCACACTGCTGACTCATGTTCAGCTTGTGATATACCAAGATTCCTAGATCCCTTTCACACATACTGTTGTCTGGCCACATGTCCCCCATCCTCTATTTGTGCATTCCATTTTTTCTGCCTAAGTGCAGGACCTTACATTTCACTCCATTGAAATTCATTTTGTTAACTTTGGCCCAGTTCTCCAATCTGTCAAGGTGATTTTGATTTTGATTCTGTCTTCTGCTGTAGTAGCAGGCCCTTCCAATTTGGGGTCATCTGCAGACTTGATCAGCCTGCCCTCTACTCCTTCATCCAAATCATTGGTGAAGATGTTAAATAGCCCTGGGCCCAGGACAGAATTCTGTGGCCCCCCCACCAGTCACTTCTCTCCAGGATGAAAAACCCTTGGTGAGCACCCTTTGGGTTCGGTCCATCAATCAGTTACAAATCCACCTAACAGTAGCCCTGTCCAGCCCACTTTTCACCAGCTTCTTTGCAAGAATGTCATGGGCAACTTTGTCAAAGACCTTACTGAAATCAAGAAGCATAAAAAGGGGAAGGGAGGGCAAGAGATAAGAGGAATCACCTTTAAGACTAACTGGTTTTTATTTTAGCACAAGCTTTATATTCATGAAAAAGGTGCTGCTATGCTCCTTTTCCCCCACTCACCCTTCCCTTCTTCGTTTTTATTGTTCACTATGGAACAGCAAGAACACTAGTACAGAGAAATGCTGATGTCTGTCACTGAAAAGCCACAGGGTCCTTCTTTGAATACATACAACTCATCAAAGGACTTTTGGGACTTATGAGCTCTCCAGGTCATTCAAGAGGCGAATCCCAATGTGCTTCATCATGCCAACATTGACACCCACCAAGACTGTACAGCACAGTCTACATTTTGTTACTTTAGAAATGTGTAGCTGTGTTGCAGAAATGCAATGAAATCCTGTTGCTGAATTGTAAGAATGTGCTTCTAGACACTAGAAAGAGTGCTTCTGATACTCACTGGGTTCTTCTGGTGCACATCAGGCACATTGTAGCTGGTGTCCAGTTGCATGTCAGAGATCACTTCCATGTGCATCAGTCCCCATTGTGCATCAGTCACTCCATCACAAGGCAATGGATGCCCAAATATTTCACATCACAGGAACCTCTAGGTGAATAAGGATGTAGTGAAATTACTAAATTCAGTTTTGCACACATGTAGGGTCATTTACAAAGATGTAAGCTCCAAGCAGAATGTTAGCCATTGTGTTAATATCACCACTTAGGGAGTTCTGTACTTAAAAAGATTTCTCCTATTACTCATTCCAGCATTTCAGAAGTAGTCCATTGTCACTGCAATGCTGAAAAATATCTAATTGTGTTGCTTGTTGTGCTGCATCATTCATTTCTTTTAAAAAAAATCCTTAGGCCTGATCAGGGTATGAAATATGGGGGGGGGAATTCTGCTGAAATGTTTTTACAAAGTCTTCAAATTCCCTTGAAAGTTACCTTTGAAAGTAAATAGAAAGTGTTTCTTTCTTACAACAACAAAATGTTGTTCCTGATCATTATGCTATTTTTGAAATATGCTTTCATTACACCCTCTTTTGCTCCATCCCTGATGGCAATAAATTGGAAATAACTAAGGCCATTTCCACACTACACCGATATAGTGCTACAATTCCACTTTCAACCTCCTGTGGAATTCTGGGGATTGTAGTTTATTGAGGCCAAAGAGCTCTCTGTCTGAGAATTCTAAAGGCCCCTCCCTAAACTGCAAACCCCAGGATTCCATAGGACTTTGACAGTGGAATAATAGTGCTTTAACAGTGTAGGGAGGAAATGGCCTATGTTACTTGTGACTCAAAAGGCCAGATTGTTTTCCCTCCTCAAGCAGTTTTCTGAACATTCCAGGACAAGACAGAGGCTCTTTCTTTCAGAGTTGGGTGCTGACACAAAGCACAATGTCCCTCTGAGATACCCTTAATTGATAGTTCAAGAGTCAGTACAAATGTCAGTCTTATATTCTGGCATGATTTTCACTAATTGGGACAATAAACATGATTCATAGGTCCAACCAGGGGCTTTGCGTGCAGAAGCACTCCCCAAACAGGAGTTCATTCCATTGGTGGCAATCATTGATTCTGAGACTCAGTAGAGTGAGGCAATTGTGGAATGATGGAACAATTGCAAAGTGATGGAATTCTGCAACTGCAGAATGATCATGCCCACAGTTGTAAATGCTAACAAATGAGAGGTGTAACAACAGGGCAACCAAAAGTCTGCATTTAATTCAACCAATAGTTCTGAGATGAGGGACGGCATACACAGACCACACCTCTGAAATCCTGGAGAGATACTGGTCAGAGCAACAATACTGTCCTGAAACAAAACAGATTCTCAGGGCCTAACCTGGGACAGCCAGAATGGTGTAGTCGTTTGTGTATTTGACTATGACTTTGGAGACCAGGGTTTGAATGCCCACTTGACCATGGAAACCCACTGGCTGGCCTTGGGCAAGACACACTCTCTCAGCCTCAGAGAAAGGCAAAGGAAAAACCCTCTCTGAACACACCTTGCCAGGGAAATCCCATGATAGATTCACCTTAGGGTTGCCATAAGTCAGAAACCAGTTGAAGGCACATAACAACAACAACAACAACAAAGTAGAATTGACTCAATGGTAATTCAGTAAGTCAGCAGTTATGTAAATTTCATTGATCTAATAGTCCTAGTCTATCTGGGATTAACAATAGGATTTAGGTTTATGGTTCCACTTAAAAGATGAGCACTTCTTTTCAGCTCCAAGTTTTAAAAAACGTAGAGCTGTCTTTCTGCTAGCGGCATGCTTTATTGTTGTATGAATCTCAAACTCAGAAGCATATTGGGCCAACTGGGAAAGATTCAAAAGATGTCCAAATCAAAGCAAAGTTCATTCAAAGGAGGCCAACATAGAATCTATGCTATTCTATACATTTGCTAGCAATGGAGATTCAGAGAGACATGGATGGAAGTAGAAAGTGTGTCTTCAAAACCTAAAGCTACATGTTCCCCCTCCCAACATTGTTCTGTTCCTTCAAGTCATTTCCAACTTACGGCAATCCTGAGGCAGACCTATCATGCAGTTTTCTTGGCAAGATCTGTCTAGAGATGATTTGCCTTCACCTCCCTCTGAAGCTGAGAAAGTGTGACTTGCCCAAGGTCAGCCAGTAGGTTTCCATGGCTGAGCAGGAATTGGACCCCTGGTCTCCAGAGTCATAGCCCAACACTCAAACCACTCTAGCTATTTCCCCTGTAACCATGCTATATAAGGAAAACATATAAGGGGGTGGATGTACTTTTCTCTAGCTCCTAATAATAGTGAATAGCTTTACCAAGATTCTCAAGTCCCAGAGTTTTAGGGGAAGGGAATAATATGTCACAGGGCTGGATCAGTGGTTTTGAGTAATTCCCCAAAGCATGAACATTAGACGTATTATGCTGGAGTCTGTATGGGACCTGTGAGAGGGCAGCACTGGCTGCCTGGTTGGGAACACAATGATGGATGTCCAAGTCATTCTGCCCGTGATATTCTGTGCTCCCCATCCATCATCCACCTCTGTCCTCTTGCACTTTTTGTGACTTTGGTGCCAATTGAGCAGAAAACGAAAAAGCAGCCTTAAGCCATGTCTCATTCATCATAAACTCCCTTGTCCCTGGAACTATTATTCTGAAATTTTTGCAGGCTTCTCGGTTAAGGACATTTCTGTGACATGAAATTTTCATACAAATTGTCCAAACAAAAAGCACAGGATGAAGGGATTGAAATCTCTCTCTCTCTCTCTCAGTCACTCTTTTATACACACATCCCAAATTCAACCATTCCTCCTCTTTCCAGAATTCTGTACCTCTCCTGAAAATTTTCAGAATTCGCAGGGCCACCTCTGTTAACTCTACCCTGTATACCATAACAAATGGCTACAGGAAAAAAAACTGATTCAGGATAAATGTGTCCTCAGATCAATGGATGGATAGATAGATAGTAGATAGATAGATAGATAGATAGATAGATAGATAGATAGATAGATAGATAGACGGACACACACACACACACACATCTTTATTGAACAGGTCTTCAAACGGTTTCAACCAGATAAAAATAAGAGTAAAAGAAAAAACAACAGCAGCAGAAAGGCACATTGATAATTGCTAAAATTATAAAATACAGAATAATATATACATTTAAAATAATTTTTTTCAAGTTAAGATAGATAGATAGGCGACGGATAGATGGTCTTGCAGTACATTCTCTGTATATAATGTTATGAAATTTGGCAGATTTGATTCTTCAGAAAGGGCAAGGATCTCCAAAAATTTTAGCCACTTCTGCCAAGAAGTTTTTAAAGCTGTTGGTAATTCCCTTTTTTACACACACAAAAATCCCACATCAAGATTATATAGCATGATCTCTCCACCCCTGCTTATAGCTCTGAAATTTTGCAAGCATAATCCTAAGGGGCCACAATACCTGCAGATGTTATCCAGTTCTGACAAATGAGACCTCTTTGAGTGTTCTAGTCATTCATTGCTTTCTAACACCAGTCCACGAGAGTCCAAGACAGATTAAAGATTTGCTAGACTGGGCTTGAATTGAATTTTGTGGTTGCTGCGCAGCTAAAACCAACCAAAACTAGAGGTGAGATGTAAGCCCTTTCAGGAATGATGAGCAGCAATGGCCCTTTCCACATGTGAAGGAAAAAACGTCCTGAGACATCCTGAAACGGAGCTTACCTGAAACCCGGTAAGTCTGTCACCATGTGGAGCAGTGCATTTTCGTTGCTCCACACTCCTCGGCGTCCCGCGGTGTCCTGCAGCGCCCAAAATGGCAGCTTACGACTGGCAGAGGCTCTCCATCAACTGGAGAAGCTCACCACCTGGAAAGCCCACCCCCAGCAGATCTGCAGGCACGCACTAGTGTGCGCCTGCAAATCTGCACTGGAGCGTGGCGACGGAGCTGCATGGGGCTGTGCACGCCGTGCTTTTTAAAAACCTCTGAAAAGTGGTTTTTAAAAAGCACGCAGCGTCACCACTTCCAGTCACCCTAGCACGGATTGGGGTGTGGAATTACACTAAAGTAATCCACCCCAATCCATTTTACGGTGTAGACGACCTCCATCAGAGGTCACGCTACACCGTTTTAATACCCCCATGTGGAAAGGGCCAATATCTGATATTCTAGGCTCCTTGGAGATGTTTTTTTCTTTATCATAACATGATGTGTTTCCACACAACCATATAGTGAAGGCTGACCTCACAAA
The DNA here is from genome assembly GCA_948474755.1 of Ctenosaura bakeri. Lineage (NCBI taxonomy): Eukaryota > Metazoa > Chordata > Lepidosauria > Squamata > Iguanidae > Ctenosaura > Ctenosaura bakeri. Next base: position 469,230 of record CAOLHI010003349.1, on the reverse strand, counting down.
GATTTTGATCCTCCCAAATTGACCTCTGCAGATTTGTCTGGTTAAGTATCTGCTTCTAATTATTCCCTTTAACTGAACTGACGCAACCAGGGTCATACACGTTCTTTGCCTAATTTATAAATAATTTGGTTCCCCAGACACAGAATTAGTTAGTATATTGAATATTTAGAAAAAGATGGATTTTGAATCACAAAGGCTATCCTGGTAAAGATACCAAACACTATCATGGTAAATCTATTTCTATAATTATCATTCAGGACTAGTATTCAGATTGGAGTTATGGATTTGTAACTGGTTGTATTCAGTAAGACGAACTAGGCCATTTCCACACTATACTGTTATAGTGCTATTATTCTACTTTCAATGTCCTGTGGAATTCTGGGGTTTGTAGTTTCCTGAGGCCAAAGAGCTCTCTGGCTGAGAATTCTAAAGGCCCTTCCCTAAACTGAAAACCCCAGGATTCCATAGGAGGTTGAAAATGGAATAATAACACTATAACAGTCTAGTGTGGAAATGGCCCAAGTTACACCTTCTTAAGGAAGTAGCTTATCTGGATAGTGGGGAAGGTTCAAAAACCTTTTCACGACACTGTAAATGAACTGCCCCATTCAAAAGGGATGTTGGTACTCTGCCAAATGGGGCTGGCTGCAGCTGCTGTTTGCCAACACACTATATAAAACATGATTAAGTTTTTAAAATCATAGTAATTTCTAGTTTTTAAAGGACCAATACTTGGTTCCCTTGGTTTCATTTACTTCATGTCTTTTGCAGCCTGTGGGAAACTGACAGCAATAAGTGATCCAATCACAATAAAGACATCGGGATCAAGATTTGGCTCGTGGATGACGGATCCATTGGCTCCAGAAGGTGAAAACAAGGTAAGATTACTAAGACTGTAGCCATTGCTGTGTTCCTGTGATTTTTTTCTACTGAAGAATAAGAAGCCAATCAGAATTGGTTGATGCCTTTATTAGGGGTGCTACAACCATGGTGGTCAGTGACATCCATATCAGAAGACCAGTGAATCCACTCTGAACTTTAAAGGAACTACTCTAGCTGCTGTTGAACCCAAAATAGATTCAGCACCTCAAATAGCTCTCATAGTGGATTCAGCACCCCACTAACGTGAGAGCTACTGGCTTTTCGTGGATGACAAAAGTAGTGCATTTTTGAGTTCTTTAAAAAAATTCATCAGGCTGTAGAGATGGAAATAACATTCTAAAATGGTTGAAAAATGGTTGAAGAACATGATTATTGAGTGCTGCAAAACCTTGACATGGAGAATCTTGGATTGATGAGAATCTTCATGAGTTGGGACTTTGCTGGGTGCAAAACTCGAATGTGGGTTTTGGGGCTGAAAATATTGTTTTCTGTACAGGAAAATGCATGTTCTGTCCAGAAAATTATGTTTTTTGGCAGAAATAATTCCTGAACTGTGAATGCTTTTCAAAAACAATGTAGTCTGCAGATTTTAGCAATGGGCAAAAAAAATGCTAAAATTAGTCACTGCTTCCTTCAAAAATAAAATTAGCGAAGAATTACATTCCGTTGGAAAATTCTAGCATTGTCTCTCCTCTCCACCCTTGTTCTGGGACAAATGGAGCTTAACCAGCTTAGAGTTAATTTTCCTTTTCATGTAAAAGCCCTCTGGCCTCAACTGTTGCTCTGTTTTATTTAAAATGATTGGCTATGGTATCCAAACCATGTGACCCAGTATACACCATGGAGTCTGTCATTGACCTTTCATAGAAGGCCACACCTCTCTCTCTCTTCAGCTTTGCAGTCTTGCTTCTAGCACATTCTCTCTACTATGTTAGCCTCTCCACCAAATGGTTGGTGAGTTAAGAATGAAGCGACTATCTTCCCTAATCCTTTTGTTAGTTGGTTAGTATCTAGTTTCTCTAATGCATACGTAATTGTAAAGTTTTTTCATAAATCTTCTAAGTTCGGAACCTGAAACTGCCTGCCTTGTTTTACTTTCCAAGTCAGATTCCAGTTCAGGGAAGCCACACAGAGATTGGGCCATGCTTTTTCTGCAATGCTGCTAAAAGAAGGCTAATTCATAACAATTTTAGCTTTCATAGAATTTCCGCAAAGGGCTAACACCCTGGGAAACTAACACATCCCCCATCTGGCTATTTCTCTTTGATTTAGAGAGAAATACAGAAAAGTTATCCAGTCCATTGAGACTGGAATAAGTCAAGGCAGCATCTTGGAACAGTTTTCTCTTTCAATCGAAGCTCTTTCCTGAAAATGCCTCAGGAATTTCAGCACAAAACTATCTCAAGTCTTTTGCTCTGGGAAAGGCAGCCTTCCCCACCCTGTCCACCCTCTCCCTGTTTAGCACATTCTCCTTCCAGAAAAGGTGGATCCTTTCATTCTGCCACCTTTCTGCTACCCCACTCAAAAAAGAAGCAGTCTTTTTGGTATTCTGCAGTAGTTGTAGTCTATCTGGAGAAAAGAGATCTCTGGTGAATACAGTCATCTTCATATAAAGTACCAAAGCTGCCTTATTTTGCTGCCTTCCACCCAAGCAATCTCTCCTTGCTTTTTTCTAACACAATTCCAAAGTGATAATCAAAAGAGGAGATTCTTTTCATCTCCATCCCTGTTGCAACCGACCTCAAGAAAGTGGGAGCAGGAGGAGAGATGATTGAGGAGGCAGGAGACTATTGAGAGAAAGCTGAGATGTTTTTTCCAAAAAAAAAAAAAAAAAAGAAACCAGAGGAGAAGGAAGCAAGACTGGCAGGCATCCATGAAGTGACAGATTCTTTGCTGTTGTGCCTTGTAATTTCTGAAGATCAAATCAGCTGGCTGATTACTGCTGCATGACAGAATTGCATGGCCTCCGTTTACGCAAGAGACTGGGCTTGTCTGATCAGTAAACTTTCTAAGATAGAGAAGACTAGCTGTTCTCCACATGCCCACTGGGCAAAAATAGAAATATAATATCAGGGACATTCTATCAAGGGCTGCGCCTGCTTCTTACAAACAAGTATTGTAAAAGAAAAAGACAAAGCAAAAAGTAAAAACAATGCCTCAACAAAAGAATAGAGGCTGAGCTGTCTAAGTTTTGTGACTACAAATCATGGAATCATCTTAAAATTATAGAATCTCTTCCAAATCTAAGAGACCACAAGAGCCCTCCAGTCCAACTCCCTTCTGCCATGCAGGAACACACAGCAAAGCACCCCCAACAGATGGCCATCTAGCCTCTGCTTAAAAATCTCCAGAGAAGGAGACTTCACCTCACTCCCAGGCAGCATATTCCACTGCTGGACAGCTCTGACTGTCAGGAATTTCTTCCTGAGGTTCAGGTGGAATCTCTTTTTCTATAGTTTGAATCCATTGCTCCTTGTCCTAGTCTCTGGAGCCGCAGAAAACAAGCCTTCTCCCTCCTCGACATGACATCCCTTCAAATATTTAAACATGGCTATCATGTCCCCACTTCACCTTCTCTTCTGCAGACTAAACATCCCCAGGTCCCTAAGTCACTCCTCATAGGGCTTCATGGCTTCCAGACCCTTCACCATTTTGGTTGCCCTCCTTTGGACATGTTCCAGCTTGTCATATCCTTCTTGAATTGAATTGAGGTGCCCAGAACTGTACACAGTATTCCAGATAAGGTCTAACCAAAGCAGAATAGAGTGGTACTATTACTTCCCTTGACCTGGACACCATACTTCTATTGATGCAACCGAGCATTGCATTGGCTTTCTTGGCTGCTGCATCACACTGCTGACTCATGTTCAGCTTGTGGTCTACCAAGACTCTCTTTCACACATACTGTTATCCAGCTGTAGCTGCCTTGAAGAAATGTACTGACAGCTTGTGAGTGAATTGTGGATATGTACATCTTGGCACTTACAAGAGTGTTCCCATGCACACTGGGCACTTCTGGTGTGTGCTGAGCACTTCTGATGCAGATCAGACATTCCAGTTTTGCTCTGGCACTTCCTCGCCAGTGTCCAGTTGCACATTGTGGGGCATCCTGTTGTGCATTGGTTCACATAGCACATTGGGCCAATGCACTGCAGTCACTCCAAGACTGCACAACGGTTGTCCATACTTTATAACATGATGGCAGCCCCTAGGTGAATGTGGACACTGGGAAAGTAATAAATTCAATTTTACACATGCATTAAGACCATTTATGAAAACCTAAGTCTCCAGCAGAAACCCAGCCAAGAATTTTACAGCTGACATCAACTGGAAAACTTGGTAGAAACTATTTGTATTATTTTTAATATATTTTGCATAAATTTATTTTTTTACCTAATTCTGCTTGTGTTGGACTAGGGGAGAGCAGGGAGATAAGCTGGCCAGCAAAGCCCCGTTATGGGACATATATAGAGGGATGACTTTGACCTCCGTGTGTTCTTTGCTCTCACAGTTGTGCCTCCCCAGATGCCCCCCAATGTGTGCCCCCCAGATGTTTCTGGACTGCAATTCCCATCCACCCAAGCCAGCTGATCCTATGATGAAGGATGCTGGGAGTCCAGCAACATCTGGAAGGGCACAGGTCGCCAACCCTGGGTTTGACTAGAGTTTGTCTATGTTCAACAGATGACTGCAGGGAGGATATTCAATGAAGCATGTGGCTGGAGGTCATCTGTAAATAAATAACAGACTCTGTGAGTTTGTTTAATCCCCTTTTAAAGCTACCATTAGATTGCTTTGCATTGGATTACCGTACTGTAGAACAGATAGCTGACTGCTGGATGTGTGAATTGATTCTGTAGAAACCTGCTGCATTTGAAGTGGTTAGTTGAAACCAATATTTCTTCTCTGTGGTAGTAGGAGTTGTGATGTTCTATTCCTACCAGCAAGATATAGCTTTACGTTGCAGCATGGGTGTCTTCTAGTTCTCACTTCACAAGTGCTGTTCATAACAGGCTGCAAAACACAGCTTTACTTTGCCCTGTTGACAAACAAAAAGTTGCCAGAAAAGCCACAGAGAGTGTATCGCTTCCTGACTTTTGTCTGTCTTTTGTTTATTCCCCAATAGGTCTTTTATATGGACAGTTATCACAACAACCGCTTTGTCCGGGAGTACAAATCCATGTCTGATTTTATGAACACGGACAATTTCACCTCCCATCGCCTCCCTCACCCCTGGTCTGGAACAGGACAAGTGGTTTACAATGGCTCGATTTATTTCAACAAATACCAAAGCCACATAATCATCAAGTTTGACTTGAAAACTGAGACCATCCTCAGAACGCGTAGCTTGGATTATGCTGGCTACAACAATGTGTACCATTATGCTTGGGGTGGTCATTCGGACATCGATCTCATGGTGGACGAGAATGGCTTGTGGGCTGTCTATGCCACCAACCAGAACGCGGGGAACATTGTTATCAGCAAGCTGGACCCCAACACCTTGCAGAGCATCCAGACTTGGAACACCAGTTACCCAAAACGTAGCGCTGGGGAAGGCTTCATCATCTGTGGCACTTTATATGTCACCAATGGTTACTCCGGAGGAACCAAGGTGACTTATGCTTATCAGACCAATACTTCCACTTACGAATATATAGATATCCCCTTCTTAAACAAATACTCCCATATTTCTATGTTGGACTACAACCCAAAAGACAGAGCCCTCTACGCGTGGAACAACGGTCACCAAATACTTTACAACGTCACCCTCTTCCATGTTGTCAGATCTGATGAATTGTAGTCCCTTTCGGTCTGGCAAAGGAGCTGAATGTTTGACCAAACAAGAAAAACCAAGTCACAGAACAACAGAAAGGATCCCAGATAAGTAAAGTGGAAATAGATTTTCAAATGCAGAAAGGGAGGTACAGAAGCAGAGCAGCTGCCAAAATAGCCGAATGAGAGGAGCAGTTATTACTGAAAACTGGCAAGGCTGGCAATCACCTCTCCAACGATAAGGAAAATTTCAAACTTGTGTTACCGAAAACAGAAAAAAAATACAATATAATAGACCACTCATTTGCAGCTGGAACTGCACTTGACAAACCACTTTTCAGTTTTTTTCAGGTGTTGTTTGGGGGGTATTTTGTCCCCTCTCCTTCTGTTCCAATAGCAAAGCTGTAGTTATGAAGTACAATGTTAAGGCAATGACTGTTGGAAATTTATCATTGGAATGGGTAGGGACACACGGTTCTCTCTCACCCACCCCTACCCACTCTTTTTTGGTGTGTTGCATGTACATTTCCTACACCACAGCCAGCTATGATGGATGTATTGGTTGTACTGGGAATATGAAGTTGATCGGCAGTGTCTGGCTTTTCAGAAAGAAAATTGAAAGTTGCAGATGAAGATTGTATTCCATTGCAGCTAGCTACCGGACCCCTCCCCTTCTCTTTTTCTCTGTGTTTTATGTCACCTTTAGATTAATTGTTCTGAGACCCAAAGTAGCTAATGGATCTGTGTCTTTAGTAGCTTAAAATACAAAAAAAAAATTGAAAAAAAAGGTATGTATTATGGACAAGTCGTTGTACCCAAATATTTGTTTAAACATGTATCCAGCCAATATCTTGTACACTGTATGTCTGTTATTAACCAGAGGTGGAAAAAAAAAACTTTGTATGTCCAAGTTTATGCAATGAATGTTGTAAATGGAAATGATGTCATTTGGATTAATAAATGAAGGTTTCATATCTTTAAAAAAAATGATACAGTGTTCACCTTCTGCATGTTATGTGGCTTTCAAATGAACTCCAATTTAGAGTGTTCCTCTCATGGGGTTTTCTTGGCCAGATTTCTTCAGAGGAGGTTTGCTATTGCCTTCCTCTAAAGCTGAGAGAGTGTGACTTTCCCAAGGTCACCCCAGGGGTTTCCAAGGCTGATCAGGATCTGTCCCATGGTTTCCCAGAGTCCTAGTCTAACACTCAAACCACTGTACCATGTTGGGGCTATGTTGGGGACATTTCCATACTAGGCTGTTATAGTGCTATTATTCCACTTTCAAAATCTTATGGAATCCCAGGATTTCATAGGATGTTGAACATGGAATAATAGCACTATAACAGTCTAGTGTGGAAATGACTTAGGAAGAACAGAGGACATAAAATTCAGAAATAAACCAAAAACTAAAGTTACCATATGTCTTCCTTTTCCTGGACATGTCCTTTCTCTTCAGACCTAAAATTTCATCATACTCAAAGTAAATATGCAATAACCGTAGCAATTGGTGATCTGAAGTAAATAGTAACTTTGCTTTTCAAAATAGGACAACCCTAACCAAAACCATTCCATCCTTAGAAATCACAGAAGTTTTGAGTGTTGGTTGTGCTTCACATTGTTTCTGACTTATAGTGACCCTGAGGCAACCTTCTCATGGGATTTTCTTGGCCAGGTGGCTTCAGAAAGGTTTGCCATTGCTTCCTCTGAAGCTGAGAGTATGTGACTTGGCCAAAGACAACCAGTGTCCATGGCAGAGCAGGGATTTCATCCCTGGTCTCCCAGAGTCAAAGTTCAGTACTCAAACTACTACACCATTCTGCCCACCCTCGGTTTTAAAAACTTTTTACTTCCCTCTCAAAATTCTGTGTATATTTTTATCTTTTGGTGTGTGTATTTTGCCTTTTTTATTCATGTTCTTTTTAAAAATCCTCTCTCCTCCCCTTCCCTCATTCTTGACATTGGTTTCACAAAAAAACTGCTGCATGCTTCATTTGTTTCTTTCTTAAACTCTCTTTGCCTCTTACAATGTCATAATGGGAAGCCAATGCAGTGATGTACTTTGGTATCCAATGCCAGCAGAATCTGCTCCAAAGGGTTTCTGAACCATCTGCAATAGATTTTTTAGGGTGCACAGAGGGACTGTAGGAGAGATGGGGGTCATCAGTTTTGTGGGAAACAATGGGATCCAGGAGAATTACATTTGGATCCTGGCCAAAAATTGCTTGCATAGTGGGCTTTCTTATGTGTAATAGGTGATAAATGCTAGACAGACAGATAGATAGTTTTCCCACCTATTCCCCAACCTCAAAGTGGGGAAATTACAAAATTTGTAACAGATGCAATAACAACTTTGCATCATAGAAAAGTAGAACTATAATTAACTTCTCCAGCTAATTTAATTGGAAGCCTGTTCATTAGAAAGACGAACAAGAAGTGTGGGCTGTTCAATATCTTTGTGGATTTTGCAAGCCAGCAGAGCTTCTAAAATTTACGTATTTCTCTCTGAGCTAAGCTCACCTCTCCAGCCTTCATTCAGAAAAATGGTAGCAATGGAAGTATGCGGCCATTGAAGGTGAATGGTTTATTATTCCACCCACTACCACATTACAAAAAGAGACAAGGAACCCTGTATATCTGTTTGGGAGAAGGAGTTTAATAGGTTATGAAACAACTTGTATTCTGTTTACTCAGAACGGAAAGCCCCACTAGGTTCATTGACATTTATCTCCAAGTGTATTGACTTAAGAACTGCACCTCAATCATTGATTTCCTTCAGCTCCCCCCCCATTTTCCCCATCTACAAAATGATCTGGAAAGGTCAGTGGTGCAGTGAATCCACCCTGGGTTTTAGCTGAGACTTTAAAAGAGGGTCTTTCCACACTACACTGTTACAGTGCAATTATTCCATTTTCAACATCCTGTAGAATTCTGGGGTTTGTAGTTTCCTGAGGCTAAAGAGCTCTCTGGCTGAGAATTCCAAAGAGCCCTCCCTAAACTGCAAACTCCAGGATTCCAGAGGGGGTTGAAAGTGGAATAATAGCACTATAACTCTGTAGTGCAGAGAAGCCCTGAGTTCTCCAAGGTGCCAGACCCGATCCCCCAAATAAGCTCAGTCCCTTGGACAAGGCCTTTAAAGTTGGGAATAAAGGACCTATCCAAGGTGCTGAATCCAAGAAAGGAGAAAGGGTTCAATACTTTGGCTGGCAATTTTAAAGTCTGTGTTAAAACTCTGGATGGATTCACTGCACCAGCAGTATGAGAGCCACCAGCCATTCCTGCTTGGGTGTCTTGGCATTCTATGAAGGGATCTTCACTACTTTCTTGTTCAGGAGGTAAACAAGTCAAGTTCTCTCCACAGGCAAGTGTCAACTGCAAGAGTGAAAAATGCCCTGTTTGCCTTACCCCATGCCCTCATCTTCCCCCCAACAAACATGCCACATCTACATAAATCTTACTAGATCTCCCTTCTCCTGATGTGACACTTAACTTTTTGACTTAAACAAAAGAGAGAGAAATTTGTTTTGTTTCATCCTCTGCCCAATGTAAAGAACAACATGCCCTGTTATGTTCATTAAGCCCTGTCTTGCTCTACCGTACTCTTCTCCCTTTAGCCATCCTGTCCCCTTGGAGACTTGTACAGCTACAGGCATTGGAAAAGGGGTGAAATGGAGAGATAACTGAAGAGGGGGAGAGATTTTTGCATATTATATGGTCCTGAGATGGTGTGTTGGTGTGGATGGATTATCAAAGAAAGAAGGAAGGAAAGTATGAGCATTTACCACACATTTGGGCACAGATTAAGGTGTACTTTTTGGATTGATTGCACAGCACAGCCATAAGTGGCAACAAAAAAGCCAACAATTTTCAGGAATTTCATCAAATCCCACAAATTCCTTCCATGATCCATAATTCTTCCTATTCAAAGCCCATCATCCCTGCCACCTTTTGTCACCACCATTGCCAATGCAGTAGAGCAATTTATTACAGTGTAATTGAACTTTGCTTTTAAGAGCAAAGCTCATGGGAAGTAGCAGTATGACTATTCAGCTTTGGTCAGACCCCACCTGAAATATTATGCTCAGTTCCAGGCATCACAGTTCAAGAAGGATATTAACCATCTAGAACATGACAAATAAAAGGACCACCCAGCTGAACCCAGCCCTGGTTTCCATACCCTTGTATGGAAACCAGGGCTTACAGGGCATGACTTAGGGAGCTGATTACTTTAAATTTGGAGCAGAGAAGAGTGAGGTCATTTCCACACTACATTGTTATAGTGCTATTACTCCACTTTCAACCTCCTGTGGAATTCTGGAGTTTGTCATTTCCTGAGGCCAAAGAGCGATCAGGCGGAGAATTTTAAATGCCCCTCTCTGAACTGCAAACCTCAAGATTCCATAGGATGTTGAAATTGGAATAACACTGTGCTGTTATAGCACTGTAAGTGTACTGCAGAAATGTCCTGAGAGGTGACATAAATGAGCACTTGCTTTCTCTGCTCCAGAGACTAAAACTTGAACCAATGGACCCTAATTAAAAATTTCACCTGAATATTATTGTAAGAACCGTTTAACATGGGAATAGATGGCATTAGACAGGTATGGACTTTCTTTGTTGGAAGTCTTTGAACAGAATTTGGATGGGTGTCCTTCAGGAGTGCTGCAGCTGTATATTCTAGCATGGCAGGTGGTTGGACTAGATGGCCTTTGTATTCACTTTCAGCTCCAAGATTCAAGGATTCTATTATTCTTGTCCAACCTCTGCTTCAATACCTCCATCAGAGAAGGCTCTACAACTTTTTCCAGGACAGTTTGCTCTCACTGGCCGGGAGCTATTCCTAAAGTAGGGATGAGGGACCCTCGGACCATGAATCAAATTTGGCACATAGAGATTGCTGTGTTAGTACTTCTACTCTTATTACCAATCTGGGATCTGAAATAACTAAATAAGAGGCTACCTAAAGTCCAAGAATGCATCTTTCAAGTTCAAGATTCAATGATTCAGGTATTCAACTGTGTCCATTTCTGGGCATCTCATTTCAAGAAGGACATTGACAAGCTAAAATGTGTCCAGAGGAGGGCAAGCAAAATGGTGAATGGTCTGGAAGCCATGCCCTATGAGGAGCAGCTTAGGGAGCTGGGGATGCTTAGTCTGCAGAAGAGAAGGTTAAGAGGGGACTTGACAAGCATGTTTAAATATTTGAAAGGATGCCATATCGAAGAGGGAAGCAGCTTGTTTTCCACTACTCCAGAAACTAGGACAAGGAGCAACGGATTCAAAATATAGGAAAAGACATTCCACCTGAACATGAGGAAGAACTTCCTGATGGTCAGAGTTGTCTGGAAGTGGAAGATGGTGCTGCCTCAGTCGAGTGTGATGGAGTCTCCTTCTTTGGAGGATTTTAAGCAGGGGCTGGATGTGGGTTCCTGCATAGCAGGAGTTTAGGCTGGATGGCCCCTGGGATCTCTTCCAACTATGATTCTATGATTCTATGAAGTACAGCTTAAGCCACACTGAATCTTGCGATGAGTTTGTAGGTTGTTCAAAATGCCCCAAACCCTAATACTTCTTTCTGAAGAACAAAGGTCTGTTCCACTAAAGAAGCTGACAGCCCTTAATTACCAGACATCATTATGGCATTATAATAATAAGACTGCGCATGGCAATCCCCCTCCAGCGTGCCAGCTGTTCCTCTGACTGGGAAGCATTTCAATCTCCTTGCATCTGTCAAGTGACTTCACATAAATCTTCCAAGGTGGTCTGAAGAAGAGCCAGGTTCAGCTGTGTGTGAAGCCAAATGTGAAGTCCCCTGGTGATCAGGGATGGTTAGCTTGTGAAACTCATTGTCGCTGGGCCGTTTAAACAAGCAGTATAAATGAGATCAACAAGTGACGTGTGTGTGTGTGTTAAGGAGAGAGAAAGACAGAGAGAGAGAGAGAAAATAGCCCACATCCTGATGGTGTCTTAGACCTAAGACCTTTCTGCACTACACTGTTATCATAGAAGCATAGAGCAGGAAGAGACCCCAGGGGCCATCCAATCCAACCCCCTTCTGCCATGCAGGAATACCCATCAAAGCACTCCCAACAGATGGCCATCCAGACTCTGCTTAAAAACATCCGAAGAAGGGACTCCACCACACTCGGTTATGATATGTGTGGTGAGAGCACTAGATATATCTTGATATCAAACTTATTTGGCCTTTATTTGACCTTTCTCTGCCACCCTACTCCACATGTTTGCAAGGGCCACCGGACAAGCATGTAATAGGCGCGACCGTTAATGGTTGTACATTCCAAACCTCATTCAGGCTGGCAACTTAATGCTTTCCGATGCTTCAGGGACCACTCCTTCTTGCAAACCAGCCTTGCTCAGTGCGACTTTACACAAAGACGCCCGGCCAAGTGCCAAGCCGTCCTTTATGTTGGGCCATTTGCATACTGGCCATACTATTGTCATCAAGCACTAAGCTCATCATGTAAAATCTGACCTTTTCCAGCGCCTTTTCCCACTCTAAATTTTCTTTGTTCTCACTATTCTCACATGGCCTGTAGGTAAAATCCACCCTATAAAAGGTCTTCAATTCCAAGCCCTCCTCGGAACACTCCGGACTGCTATCCTGCCTTGCTGTCAGTTTGTCCAGTGAGTCGCCCCCTCAGCGAGCTGCGCTGAGCTTTCTTCCCTGCAACCTCCACTTCTCTCCAAGACTACAAGAAAAGGTATTGTATTACCCATTCTCCCGAAACTCTTCATTTCTATTTCTCAGTTAGTTAGTGTATGACAACATGAAAGACAACATGTCTTTCATGTTGTTTGTCCTCAATAAAAATATTGAGGTGAATAGTGAAAGACAACATGTCTTTCAATAGTGAAAGACAACATGTCTTTCAATAGTGAAAGACAACATGTCTTTCATGTTGTTTGTCCTCAATAAAAATATTATTTGTTGCTTTAGAACTTGTCTAACCACTCTTCTGACCTGACGCTGTAGACATAGGGTTAAATATCACAGCTAAAGTTACCCTGCCTCTCGTTAACTTGAGAGAGTGCTCAAGTCTAATTTCCCACACCTTGTGTTTTTATGTGGACCCCCCAACACACAGGTCTACAACTCCGTGGAGGCAGCATATGTGCGATTATGATGCGATTATTCCCTTTCAACATCCTAAGGAATCCTGGGGTTTGCAGTTTAGAGAAGGGCTTTTAGAATTCTCAGCCAGAGAGCTCTTTGGCTTCAATAAACTACAAACCATCACAAGAGGTTGAAAGTGTAAAAATAGTACTATAACAGGGTACCGTGCAAATATACTTAAGACTTAAATTCTAAGTTCTGTCCTGACAAGAAACATTGAATCAGTTGGATTTATTTACGTGCTAACTCACCATTCAGCAACTGATTGAATGGATCTACTCTAACTGGAACTAACCAACATGATCCAGCCTTTGTTATTATTGTTAGCAGCTGTCAGGTCCACTTTGACTTATGATGCCTCTATGAATAAGACAACTACAAGTCGTCCTATCCAAGTCACACTATCATAAACAGCCCTGCTCAGGTCTTGCAGACTCAGGGCTGTGGCTTCCTTGACTGAATCTATCCATCTGCAGTGTAGTCTTCTTTTTTTCTTATTGCCTTCTACTTTACCAAGCATTGATTGTATTTTCTACAGAGTTATGTCTTCTCATGATATGGCCAAAGTACAACAGCCTCAGTTTACTTATCTTGCATGCTATTCAAAAGTTTCTCCTTCATAGTGAGGAACAGTAGAATCAGTATGAAGAAACTGGTAGCCATTCTTCATATGCCTCAGACAACATTAGTGCATAGAGCATTCTACGTGTGTTAATTTGCCTTATTCTTCTCAAAAGCCATCCTAGTTATTTAACTCATCTTGTCCTGGGTCAAATGATGGCAGTGTCTTATGTACGCAAATCTTTCCATAACGGAGTTGGACATTTTTGTCCAATGAGGAACTTCCATATTCAGTTCAAAATTGCACAAGCAGCATTATGCATGTGGTGCCACTGAACAAGCTCATGCATTGTGCATTGATGTGCATCATGAATCCTGCATTTATTTCACCCTGATGTACATGCACATAATACATAGTTATTCAGTGATATTCATACGCACTGCATATCATGCACACTTGGTTGTGCAACTTTCCAATTGATTGACCAGATGGTGTTGTACAACTGCCATATAATTCTTTGGCCTCAATCCAATTTCCTCTTGTTGTTGTTGTGTGCCCACAAGTCATTTCCAACTTATGGCAACCCTAAGGCAAACCTAGATTTTTCAGAGGGGCTTTGGCCTTTGACTTCCTCTGAGGCTGAGACAGTGTAACTTCCCCATGGTCACCCAGTGGCTTCCACAGCCACGCAGGGATTTCAACTTGTCTCTAAAGTTGTAGACCAATGCTCAAACCATTATACCACACTGGTTCTCCTCCTCTTAGCACAGCGTAAATTGTTGTACATTGACACATGTGATGGCAGCATTATGCAACCCCCATGCAAAATAGCAACATTGTGCAACATACTGACCAGTTGCCATTTTGCAATGCACAATACAGAAAGTACAAGCACAGTGCCCAGTACAGGGTGCACAACCACTATGTGAAGTATAGAATGCACAGTCAAAATACAAAGTGTAGGATGCACAACCACAATTAGCAAAGTACAGGCACAAACATAATGCACAATATAGGATAGACAACCACAATGTAAAATGTGCAAATGCAAGACATAATGCGCAATGTACAACCCACAAAGACAAGGCCTAGGTGAGCATACTGCCTGTGCAACTTCACTTCCTTGCCCATCAGCTAAATATTCTGCTGTGTAATGGTGCATAGCAAGTCTTACACATGTGTATGTCTCTTAGAGAATTCCAGCGTATAGGTATACTCAATCTCCTCCATTGTGTGAAGGACACCTTTTCTATCTCATCAGCCTCCTTGGGTGACCTGCATGAGGAGGACTAGAATTCCTCCTTTCCCTATTGTCACTTTCCTACCCAAGTACTGTCCCCTGTACCGTAACCTTGCTTTTCAGGGCCCATTTTGCATGGCCTTTGTGTGCTCCCTTCCCCCTCTATCTGCTTGAAATGGATCTCACTGCTCAGAGGCAGAAGAAATCCTTCCTGTGCAAAGCAGGATTTGTATTCTGGGGCCATATGTTTGTCCTCTTGCAACGCGGAATTGAAAGGAAATTGCTCTCTTTTAGGATAATCAGGGTAGGGAGGAGGAATCCTGCGCAGCAGTAATGACAAGAGAAGCTTCTCTGTCTACTTAACGGAGGCGTTTCCTGATTGACATGTTGTAACAACATAAGCTTCCTGTGTGCTATTGTGAATCACTAAGCAGCTAAAGAATGAATTGCTAGCTCTGTATTGCAGCCCTCCCTTGAACACAAACACACGCGCATACACACACACACACGCAAAACACACACAGAGGATTAGATTCTTTCAACTGGAGACAGAATCAATAAGGTGATTATGACCTTGTTTTTACTGCTAGAGCTGAGATGTCAAGGCTGATTGCACGTCTGGGGCCAGATTAACACATTTTCTAAGCAAACTGTGGTAGGGGTGGGCACCAAAGGACTGGGAGATCTATGTGACCCTTTGCAAGTACTGAGGAGGAAGTTTCCTTTCAGTGCTAAACCCCAAGCTGTGCCATTCTCATGCAATACAGCTAATGCTGGGTTACACAAAATGTACCTTTTTCAGAAAACAAAATCAGAGATGGGAAATAACCTTACCATGGCCTATGATGACATAAAAGAGTCCATGCTTTCATGTTCTGCAGACACCCTTCATTAGAGTACATGGTGTCAGCATCTGGCCATATTTCTGGAGCAATTGTTTCTTTGTTACCAAAAATTAAGAGCTGAGAAAAGAAATGAGAAATTCAAAAATCCATCTCGAGGTTGCGATCATAATGTCCGGAAGAATCCATTCGGAGGAAGACTGAAGTAGAAGGAATGATGGTTTATAGGACACACATCTGTGGGATAATGAATCAAGATTGGGTCTGAGTCCAGATTTTCAGAGAACTATTGAAGGTGCTGAATTATTTGGGCATCAGGATTTAGCACATGGACAGTTCCTTCACACTTCAGACTAAAACCCAAAGTGGATTCCCCACTCCACAGTCATGAAAGCCAACAGCTACCATTGGTGAGAAATAATGATTTTATGATTTTGAGGGCACTGTCCCCCACATAAGAATTCAGTCCCCAAATTTCTAGTATTGCAAAAAGTGAGATATTGAAAATTGTCCTCACTTAAAAACTCTCCTATTTGCCAGTAATTCTGTCTACAGTTTTCTTCAGATGCTTGAATTGTGTTTGGCATTCTGTTCAGCAGTTACAATAAGATAAATTTAAAATATGATAAACTTACAATATGATAGACTTAAAATATTGTAACTGCTATGAATTTACAGTCATGAATAACCAAATGTGACAACAAAAAACCACCTTCACAGCTTGGCAACATCATGCCCAAAGTATTTCCAAGGTGCCGGAGATCACAATGCTGGGAAATGACATACACAGCTTACTCCTGGTGGCTGGGTTCCTTGGGACAAGCAGTTCAATCCCAAGAGGTGTTTCCAGATGCCTGTTTTCAAGGCACCCCACAACTGGGAGTGTCATGAAGAAGTTGTTTCCCAAAACACTATCCCCAAGGTCTCAGAAATATCTCAGCTGCGATACTGCCAGACTGAGAAGGTAGGTGGAGGAGGCACTGCTTATCATAATGACAATGAAGGAGTTCCATCAGCAGTTACAATGGCAATGCAGGTTGAACTGAAATTTTAACATGGTAGGAATTTGGGAACTGAAGGGAAATTTCATTGGGGACAGAATTCATGTTCAGACAAGTTGAACACGAGTCAGCAGCATGATGCAGCAGCTAAGAAAGCCAACAGAATTCTTGGTTGCATCAATAAGAGTGTGGTGTCTAGAACAAGGGAGATAAGAGTTCCACTCTACTCTGTTTTAGTGAGACCTCATCTGGAATACTGCCTCTAGTTCTGGGCACCACAATTCAGGAAGGCTATTGACAAATTAGAACATGCCCAGAGGAAGGTCACCAAAATGGTGCAGGGTCTAGAAGCCATGCTTAGGGAGCTGCGGATGTTTAGTCTTGCAGAAGAAAAACTTAAGAGGGGGCATGATAGCCATGTTTAAATATTTGAAGGGATGTCATGTCAAGGAGGAGTGGACTTCTTTTCAGCTGCTCCAGAAAGTAAGAGAAGGAGCAATGGATTCCAACTACAGGAAAAGAGATTCCATGTGAACCTCAGGAACAACTTTCTGATGGTCAGAGCTGTTCAATAGTGGAATATGCTGCCTCAGTGGAGTATGGTAAAGTCTCCTTCTTTGGAGGTTTTTAAGCAGAGGCTGGATGGCCATTTGCTGGAGGTGCTTTGATTGTTTGTTCCTGCATGGCAGGGGGTTGGACTGGATGGTCCCTGGGGTCTCTTCCAACTCTGGAATTCTGTGATTCTATGACTTAATGTTCTTTGCTCAGAGATCTATACTTGCTCAGATATCTATATTTGCTGGAAGTATAGATCAGCTAATTAATAGCACTTCTGTGGTCTCTGAGACTGGTTGTATTACAGCGACCTCTCCAATTGAGCAATATTTGTGTTGTGTTACACTCTGTCCTTTCCAACCAGCCCTAAAGCCATCGCCAGCAGCAGCAGCAGCACAACCTGCTTTGGGGGACAATGAAGATGTTCAGTGTTTTTGTAAATCATTACCTTATGAACAACTTAAAAGTGAAAGAAAAGAGGAGCAGTGGTCCACACACCATGTAGTAAAGGGCAAATGGACTCTCTTCTGTTGGATAGTGGCAGTAGCAAGAAGATTTGCCTTCCTTCTCCTGGGCACCAAATCTTATTGGTTATTTTGGCTTGTACAGCAAGCTGATTATCCAAGTCTTTGGACTATTTCTTGGCTTGTATAAGGAGACTTTCCACACCTCCCTTTGCAAGCATTCTCCCAGATTGGCAATGAGTTGTAAGTACCATTGTTAACAATTGCTGGAAGTATAGATCAGCTAAGTTATGTCTATGAATGTTAATAAGTTAATGAATATTAACTTATACCTAGTTACTTCTGAGCACTGTGCCATTCAACTAAGAGAATCCAGAAAGGTCTTTTTCTCTCAGAAAAGCAACAGAGGAGTAACAAGAAACTAAGGACAATGAGAGTACTAATATCACAATTTAACCTTTGACAGGAATGAATAACTTTTCAAGCACTCTGATTAACTAATGGAACAAGTTATTTTTAAGAAATAACTTTAAAAGTTTTGTCCCCAACTAGCTTTGATTCTCACAGTCTCATGGAGTGATCCTGGCATATCAGCACACTATGCCTTTTCATAGAATCATAGAGTTGGAAGAGACCACAATGGCTACCAAGTACTCCCCCACCCCCCACCCCGCTATGCAGAAACACACATCAAAGTACTCCCAACAGATGGCCATTCAACCTCTGCTTAAAAACCGCAAAAGAAGGAGGAGACTCCACCACACTCCACTGAGGCAGCCAATTCCACTGCCGGATATCTCTGACTGTCAGGAAGTTCTTCCTGAGGTTCAGGTGGAATCTCCTTTCCTGCAGCTTGAATCCATTGCTCCTTGTCCTAGTCTCTGGAGCAGCAGAAAACAAGCCCGTTCCCTCCTCAACATGACATCCCTTCAAATATTTAAACATGGCCTTCATGTCCCCTCTTAACTGTCTCTTCTGCAGACTAAACATCCCCAGCTCCCTCAGCTGTTCTTCATAGGACTTCATAGCTTCAGATCCTTCACCATTTTGGTCGCCCTCCTCTGGATATGCTCCAGTTTGTCAACCTCCTTCTTGAAATGAGATGCCCAGAACTGGATACAGTATTCCAAATGAGGCCTAGCCAACGCAGAATAGAGTGGTACCATGACCTCCCTTGATCTAGACACCATACTCCTATTGATGCAACCAAGGATCACATTGGCTTTCTTAGCTGCTGCATCACACTGCTGGCTCATATTCAGCCTGTGGTCCACCAAGGCTCCTAGATCCCTTTTGTATGTACTGTTATCCAGCTACATGTCCCCCATCATATATTTGTGCATCCCATTTTTTCTGCCGAAGTGCAGGCCCTTACATTTCTCTGTTGAAATTCATTTTGTTAGCTGTGGCCCAACATCAGAGAGAAAGAGAAGAAGAGGAAGGCACAGCTTCATCATGCCTGGGCCCAGGCGCAGAGGAAAGGCCCTCCCTCTATCCCAACTGTTACCGTCCTGGCCCTGGAGGGAGAGAAGAGGCAGCACATGCTGGGCTTAATCCCCTCCCACACTGACATCCCCTTTTCCTTTTGTGTCATATCCTGCTGAGATTGTAAGCTTGAGGGAAAAAAATTAGGTTTTCTTGGTTGGTCTCCTGCTTGTAAATTAGCATGTACAGTGATGACATCATCATCATCATCACCATCATCCCAGAAAAACAGGTCTGTTCCTGGTAAACTGGGACAGTTGCAGCAGATTAAGTTCCTGTCATAAAAAAAAACTGGAGAGAGATAAGAGTCAAATCTGTGACCCACTTTTCTTCTGCTCCTTGGATGATGGATGCAGACACTGGCATGGGCTCCATAGCAACTGAGTGTGTATAGTTTAATTACCAAATCCCCATGGTGTACTCCTGTGAGATAAATGGATATAGGCAGCAAGATATTTTTCATTTTCTTGCAATTGTCCAAAACATCTATATTTAGAAACCGTGTGCCTCCTCCATTTTATTTAACTACAGATTACATAGAAGTAGCCCAGTTTCTGGTGGTGCCTGTCTTGCCCACAGTACAGCTTTTCCTTCCCATGAGCACTCATAGGCTGGCATTCTGTTAGCGACTTACACATGTATAAGTCATGCTATGCGTGGAGAGCACCTTGTTTGTGACAATGCAAAAGATATATTCCACTGCTTTAAGCCCATCAAAGTAGAGAAGCCACCAGCCTCCTAGGGAATCCATTCCATTGCTGAACAGAATCTCTTTTATCATTTAAATTCACTGAATAGATCTTCTTTTTGCCTGCTCCGTTTTCTGGACAATGAAATTGCCTGTGAGGTGAGTGAGGAATTTCTTGGACCTTACATTTTTAGTGTAGTTATTACTTATCAGTGGACATCTCCCATGTCTTACATAAATATTCATATATTGTACCATGTGTGTATGCTCTCTCCACAAGCTGAAGGAATTTCAACAAAATACAAACAAACTTACTATGTATGTTAGCTGTGACAGCTGGAAGAAAACTCATTTGAAATATGGTGCTGGAGAAGAGCTCTATAAGTACCATAGGCTTAACAGATGAATGGGTCTCAGAGAGAATCAAGCCTGAATTCTCACTAGAAGCAAAGAGAACTAAACTGAGGCTGTCATAGTTCGGACATGTCATGACTCCTTCCCAGGACTCAGGTTCAGACTCTGGCCATTTCCACCCTACACTGTTATAGTGCTATGATTCCAATTTCAACATCCTGTGGAATTCCGGGGTTTGTAGTTTACTGAAGTCAAAGAGCTGAGAGTTCTAAATGCCTCTCCCTAAACAACAAACCGCAGGATTGCACAGGATGCTGAAAGGGGAATAGTAGCGCTATAACAGTATAACTACCACTATAACTGCATTGGTTAGACCTCATTTGGAATAGTGTGTCCAGTTCTGGGCACCCCAGCTCAAGAAGGATATCAACAAGCTGGAGTGTGTCCAGAGGAGGGCAACCAAAATGGTGAAGGTCTGGAAGCCATGAAGCCCTATGAGGAACATCTTAGGGAGCTGGGGATGTTTAGTCTGCAGAAGATTAAGAAGGGACATGATAGCCATGTTTACATATTTGAAGGAATGTCATGTTGAGAAGGCAGCAGGCTTGTTTTCTGCTGATCCAGTCACTAGGACAAGGAACAATGAATTCAAACTGCAAGAAAGGAGATTCCACTCGAACCTCAGGAAGAACTTCCTGATGTTCAGAGCTGTCCAGCAGTGGAATATGTTTCCTTGGAGTATGATGGAGTCTCCTTCTTTGGAGATTTTTAAGCAGAGGCTGGATGGCCATCTGTTAGGAGTGTTTTGATGGGTGTTCCTGTACAGCAGGGGGTTGGATTCAATGGCCCTGTGTTATCTTGATTACTGGGGGTCCCGGGAGTGACACCTATATGGACTCTCAGTTAACTAAGTTTGGGGAAATTAGCCAGGAGGACAAGCTAGCAATGCGAGAGGCAGGACAACGCAACAGAATCTTTTACCAAAAGTCTACGGGGCCAGGCCAAGTGAAGGAGCACACCAAAGTTTCAGAATAATTGAGATCTTTATTAAATACAAACAGTGTATGCAACACTCTCACACTACTGAAAATAAAGGTTGGAGTGGGATAGAGGGAATGTTCAGAGGGATTGTTGAATTGGGTGATACGACACCTGTCCTGAAGCCCGGATAGGTCACTGCGAAAGTCCGAAGTTGCGCAGTCTCAGCCAATATGACTGAGGGGAAGGCTCGCCAAGCTGAGCAGCAGCAAGACGGGATGGGGCTCAGGAGCGATCCGAGGATGGTCTCGGAATCAGGGGGTTTTATAGGGAGAAATGTAACTGCAGGCTATGCCGTACTTGTGCCTGATGAGTTTTGGGCACAAGACGGCCTGTGATACAAACAGTGTAGCAGAGGGACACACCAATTCTTGAGACCAACAGTGACATTCCCCACCAACTACAGCACAAAGATGGATTTGAAAATACCTACCACAGTCAAAAGCAAAGGAGGGATTACGATGCTCAGAATGCTGAAATATGAAACTCTCATTACTCTGGCAACATCTGCGGAGGCTTCCAGGCCATAAATATTCCACAGCCTACCCACCCCTTGAGAAATTTGTTGCTGCCAAACTATTCTGGAAGAAGCAGTGCTTTCATGTCTTGTTTCATGTTTCCAAAGAACCTTGACCCTTGCTTCATTTGCTGAGCACACTATTCAACACTCCTCTAGAATGATATCTTGGATGGATTGCTTTGTCACAGTGGCCTGAACTGTCCGGTCTCGGAGAAATTTAATCAGCTGGCTGGTAAGCCCTACACATGACTGGAGTTGCCCTGTCTCTGCTGCGTGGCAGACTCTGCTTAGAGCTTTTCCCCCAGCTGGCCTCCAAAACCAAAGACTTAGAGGTAATAGTAATAAGGGAGCATTGGGCAATAATATATGATTACGGCCGCTAGGATAGTCATAGCAAAATGTTGGAAAAGTTCAGAGACCCCAGATTTGAAAATATGGTTGCATAACATTTTGGTCATGACGGAGACAGATGAACTTTCACAGCATATTAAGGGGAAGTCGGAAAAGGTATTAAAGAATGGAAACCTATTAAAAACTTCCGCAAACAGAAGTAGAGCAATGTTAGAGTAGAATGAAATACAAGATGGTTGATATGTGTTCTTTTTTCTTCTTTTGGTATTTCTTCATATTTAATTAAGCTAAGTAAGAAGTACTGTTAACTAGATTAATAGACTAAAGGTTGACGATGAATGAAATGAGAATTTATAATTATAGGATATCAACTCCATTTAAGTTTAGGGTAGAAGTACATTTATGTTAGTATTTTGGTGTTTGTACTGATATGTACATCGATATTAGCATTATTCAGTCGCGTAGGGACGGAGAGTGGGGAGACACCCTTCCGCACAGCCTGGCCACACCCCTCTGTACCCTGGCCACACCCCCACGCACTGCAACCACACCTCTCGCGCACAGGGGCCATGCCCCTCATGTTGTAGCCAAACCCTCCTCCGCACACTCCAAGCTCTGCCACTGGCATTATTAATTGTAACTATATATTTTTTGTCCTTACTTTTTTTTTTTTACTATCTTTTTCCCCCTTTTTGTTCTAAAGGAATAAGAGGTGCGTTTTGTTTTTTTGTTCTTGTTTAATAAAATTATTTAACATATTTAAAAAAGGAAAGAGACTTGTTAAAGTGGAAGGTGGTAGGAAAAGTGGAAATCTACGTTCCAAGTAGATTGACTCTAACAAGGAAGCCACAGCTATGTTTGCAAGACCTGAGCAGGGCAGCTGGTGACTACAGTTCTTGAAAAGTTTCTCGTTGATGGTCTTGCCATAAGTCACAGAGAACTTGATGGCAAACAATAGCAGCAACAACCCAGCTGGACATAATGGAACATTTTATTACAAGTACAGAGACTAAGCGGGTGACAGTCTCTTGTTAGGAATAGATGTTGAAGCAATTCCCCATCCTCTTAAAGGACAGTGGCAGCAAGGTGCGTGTATTGCACTCAGCTCTGCGTGGATGTCTTCTGAATGCTGGGGTGTCTATGAAATTTGCTGGGTGAAGCTTTCAAAAATGGAGCTGTAATTGATCTAGATGAAGGAGAATTATTTCAAATGCCAGACAGATACCTTATCAGTGTGCTCTGGCATTCAGTTGACATGAGTTATTCATTTTGCAGGATTTAAATCTTATCCATTCCAAGTGCTCAGGGTGCATACAATATATTACCAATCACACACACAACACACACACACCATACACACACAAATTACACACTTGGAAATTAACTTAGTCCCATTTTCTCTATTTCATTCTGTATATGACCACAAACTATTTGCTTGCTTGCTTTCTTTCTTTCTTTCTTTCTTTCTTTCTTTCTTTCTTTCTTTCTTTCTTTCCTTCCTTTCTTCTCTCTCTCCTTTCTTCCTTCCTTTCTGTCTTTGCCTTCCTATACCAAATGGGAGCAAGTATGATATAGTAGTTTGAATGACGGACTATGACTCCGAACAACAACTATATCAAAAATTGTAGCATATAATACATGCAGCAAAACAATATCAAACCATTCGAAACCATTCAACACGATCTAAGGCCCTTTCCAAACAAGGGAACCTCCCCAGCATGGGGACATGTTGCTGCGGGTTCACAACGCATGCCATCGCACAATGTCATCATGGTCCCGCTGCTCTTGCATCCCCAGCCTTTGTGATCACATTGTTATCCTGTTTACTGGGGGTCCCAGGAGGGACACCTAGATAACCAAACAACAACACACTTTGGGGGAAATTAGCTTAGAGCACTGCTGGCAAAACGAATGGCAGGATAATGCAGCAGGATCTTGTAACCCAATGTTTACAGGGTAAGGCCAAGTCAAGAAGCAAACCGTGTTGGAAATTAATGAATATTAAATACAGGCACACAATGTAAGCCACACACACACACAGATAACTAAGGAAAATAAAGGTTTGAGTTGGATAGATAGATAGCCTGCAGTCACATTTCTCCCTATAAAATCCCCTGATTCCATCTTCGGATCACTCCCGAGTTCCGGACCGTCTTGCTGCCGCTTTGCCTTGCAAGCCTCCCCTCAGCCCCACGTGCTGAGATACATCGCACCCCAGCATCGCACCCCAGCATCGCACCCCAGCATCGCTCTCTAGCTTCTTTCCAGGCTTCAGGAACAGGTTCCGTATCACTCGAATCAACTATCCCTCTCAAAAATCCCTCTATCCAACTCAAACCTTTATTTTCCTTAGTTATCTGTGTGCGTGTGTTGCTTACATTGTGTGCCTGTATTTAATAAAGATCATTCATTAATTTCCAACATGGTTTGCTTCTTGACTTGGCCTGACCTCGTAAACGTTGGGTCACAAGGTCCTTCCTCTCTTTTCGCCAGCAGTGCTCTAAGTTAATTTTCCCCAAAGTTTGTTGTTGTTTGGTTATTTAGGTGTCCCTCCCGGGACCCCCAGTAAACAGGGTAACAAGAATCAATTCATTTGACTTGTGGTGCTGGAAAAGAGCTCAAGGAATACAATGGACTGCTAAAAAGGGCAAAATTCAAAGTGCTGGCTACGAACTGTAAAGCCCTATCTGGCCTATGCCCAGGCTATGTGGAAGACTGTATCTCCCTGTACAAATTGGCCAGAGCCTTAAGATCTGCTGGGGAAGGCTTTCTTTCTTTCCTCCCACCATCCCCGCCTTTCTTTCCTGCCACCATCCCCGCCTTGTTTGATGAGGACACGGGAGAGACCCTTCTTGGTGGCTGCTCCCACCCTGTGGAATGCTCTTCCACAGGAGGCCAAGCAGGCCTCCTCTCTGTTCTCCTTTTACCGGCAGGTGAAAACATTTCTTTTTAAACAGGCTTTTGTGCAAGCTAGAGAGTTTTATTTAGTAACTTGTTTTAATGGAATATTGTTGTTGGTTTTTATGATTTTATGTGTTTCTAATGTTTTTTAAAAAAAATTTATGTTTTGCTGTGTTAGTTTGTTGACAGAAGCCACCTTGGATGCTGGGAGAAAGGCGGCATACAAATATAATAAAGAAATAAATAATAAAATAAATGAAAAGGTGAATGAATGGGTCTAAGAGAACATGAAGCCTGAACTCTCCCTAGAAGTCAAGATGACTAAACTGAGGCTGTTGTACTTTGGGTATATTGAGAGAACTTGATTCAATGGAAAATGAAATGGAATGCAAAAGACAGCAAAGCTTGATAGTGTAAAGTGAAAAGAGGAAGACTGTAGTTCAGGTGGATCAATTCAACCAGGAAAGGCACAACCCTGAACATTCACATTCTTGGAGGAAAGGTCATGATAAGTTGAAGTCAACTTGCTGGCAAATAACAACTAATAGGTTGCCTGTAAGAACTCGTTACCACTCCAGAAATCTAGCCCTCTGTATCGCCCATTTCCTTTCACCTCCTTTTTTTTTCCACATTGAAATTATCTAGCAAAACTGCTTCTCTGAAAAAAAATGAATTTATTCTCTCCATTAGGCATATTTGGAATTGTACAAAACTTCTGAAAAAAAAATGAAATCCCTTTTCCTTACGGAGAATACGCTGGCACCTCACAAGCAGCAGAAAACAAACTTTCTAAATAAGTGTGTGCACATTTTTCTCCCCTACAAATGGAAGCAAAAGAGCATTTGCTGAAATTACTTCATTATAAGAAGTATCCATTATAGGAGACACCAGGGCTTCAGGGGCGAAGCTGTAAGCTGCGTCTCACAGCAGGAAGAGATGGGCTGACTCACCAGGACACTGACACACAGCAAGGAAAAGAAAGATGGATTTGGATGATGGAAGGAACATAGCATAACTCATCTGTCTGTCTCCTGCCACTAAATGAGCATGACTGAAACACTATATTAAGGAGGAGGAAGAGGACCTTGAAAGGAGAATGTGACTGGTGAAGTTATAAATGTAGGCCTACATTTTTATTTGGAGCTTGACTGTTGAATGCATGGGAACAGCAAAAAGCTCCTGAGTTTTCAGGTTTATTTACCCATAAATAAGTTTTTATTCCAGGAATGGAAAAGGAAACAGGCAGTGATGTATTTAAGTCTTTTGCTCCAAGTCTGAAGTTAAGTCTTTGAAGATACTTTCAAGTCAAGTCTCAAGACTGGGAGCCAACTTTAGACCCCACACTATATTCGAGAATTTCTGGAGAGGGTTGAATAAAGTCAGTTTAAACAATTTAAACAGCCCCCCACATTTGCAATTTTGCCACCTGCAGCTTGGAGAACAGATTCTTTCTTACTCTTCGGTCACAAAGCTGGAGGTTTTTGTGCCAATAGGCATAAAAGAGTCTGCACCTTTTAAGTGGGGAATAGGATCCTTCTCACTCTCCATTATTGAAGCTTCAAGGGCTTTAGAAGGAGGCTTCTCCTCAAGCCTGCTCCCTAACAGGTTTGCTGTTCCCCTCTGAGAAACGCACTCTAGGAAAAGCTTTACAACACTCCTCCAACATGCAGCAGAGACAGGCTGCTGAGCAGACCTCAAGTCCACCTCAAGCCCATTGCCCAACCCATTTTCTCTTCCCCCCTGAAAAGGTGCCCACACTTGAGACAGATTGCCATGTGACCAGTAGGCAAAAAGAGATGGAAACATTGAAAGTTTCTGGAAGAATGTTTTATGTGACTGAACCAAGTCTTGAGTCAAGTCAAGTCAGTGCATTGTTTATTGCCAAGTCAAGTCCAACTCGAGTCACTGAAGCAACTTAAGTCTGCCTTGAGTCCCAGTCAGTTGACTCAAGTCTACATCACTGGGAACAGGTATCCTATTCTGCGTTATCAGGTAAAGAAGATAGAATGAGAAAGAAAAATCAAAGGCGTCCTCTACCTGGGAGCAGTTCAGCCACCGTATACAGAGGAGTATAGAGAGCAGTTATCTCAAAATGTAGGTGCCGCAAGGGCCACTCTGTGATGCCAGTAACTCCTTGTAAAAATCGGGACTGATTAGCTCAAAGAGGACGCTTGCGAGAGGGATTTAATGAGATCTTTCTACCAATGTTTATAGGTTTACACAGGAAAAGAACAGCCAAAGATTCAAAAGTAAACTAAAAATGTCTTTTATTGGGGGGAGTTCACTCATGCATTAACACAAGATACAGTCGAACATTAACATAAGAGCTAACTGAAAGATAAAATTATGTATAAGGCTGAGGTTTTGGGGTTATAATTACCAGTCCAAAAGAATGGTGAAGCTGAAAAGTGGCTTGGCTTAGGTAGAACCTAAGGACAGTTCTCATTCAGAAGCCAGATGGACAGAGTGACGGGTAGACCTTTGAGAGACTGTACTGAGTATTCTGGAATCTGGGGTATTTGTAAACAAAAAAAAAAAGCCTGTGGTGGTTGAAGATATGTGGAGTTCCAGGTGTAGAACAGTGGGAGTTGCACCACAAACAATGGGCTGTCAACTCACTGATGTTTGCAGTATTTAGGTGACAAAGATATAATGGGTGTTGTTGTCTATTGTGGGTGCTACAAGGCAAGAGGAAGGTGTCCAGGTGCATAGGGGACAAGTATCTGTCAATCAGTGTCCTAGTGGGCTTCTCACAATTGTGTTCCCTGGGAAATTCTACTTAAGCCTGTTATCCATGGGAACAGCATCTATTTGCCTGACAAATGACCCACTCGTACCTGGAGGGGGTCTTAAGCTGGCCAGCCTTTCTTTCTCACATTCACAGTCACAGTTTTCCCTCTGTTGGTTTGACCTCCCAGTCACCTTCAACTGATTTTGGTATCAGTGCTGATTAAAGTGTGTTGCCAATTAAATATGATACCAATTAGATATGGTGCCCATTCAAACCATCCAAACCCATCCAAATCATCACTGCTAGCCAGATACGGGTCCTAACAGCATTGCCACTAGGCAGGTGGGCTCTAGAAGCCTCATCATCAATGTAGCCAAAGGTTAACTGCAGTGGAACAAAAAGGATTGGTCTGTGTTCAGTAGGCCCTCCTAGATGGTTCCACTATACCTTGGGAGTTCGTTTCAGAAGAAGTTGACAGCCAGAAGTGGATCAGGGAGAAACCTTCCTGTTAGGAACTCATTTATACTGTTCTCATCAGAGGCAGATCTAGGGTGAGGCAGCTGGGGCACCTGCCCTGGGCACCAATGTGGAGGGGGTGCAAAAAGAGGAATCTCCCACCTGCACCCTGTTCACCCCACCCACCTCCACTCACCATTTGTCCCACTCACCCCATTCACCCCACCCACTTCTGCCTGCCCCTCCTCTGCCCATCCCCACTCGCCCTGCCCACTCCCACTGCTAGCCATGCCCACTTCCACCTTTTGCCCCACCCACTTCTGCCTGCCACTCACCCCACCCACCTCCACTTGCCCCTAACCCCCTCACCCTCACCCCACCTAGTTCACCCACTGGTCATCCTGCCCCTACTGATTGCCCCACCTCCTTGCCCTAGATGCTGTGGACCCTCCATCCACCAGTGGTTCTCATAGGTGTTAGAATGGGAGATGGGTCAATAATTCAATTTCCAGTGTCCTTCCTTTGGGAATCCATCTTCCATTAGCCTCACATAGGAGAGAATTACATTCACCCCAGGAGACCCGTTATCCAACCACAGGGATCTGGAATATTGGCTCTGAACTAGTCCGGGAAGAATTTGTTATTTTGGAGCCTCGTTCTGCCACTTACTGTGCAGGGAGTCTGGAAGCCATCAGCTAGAGGACTGTGATTCTTATTCTGCTATAGACCACATGCTGCACCAATTTCCCACCAATAAAGCTTATCGTATAGCAGCAACATGTGTCACTTTTCAGTCCCAAACAAAGCCTTGGAAATGTTGGCATCGCAACTGCTCAGAAGAGACGAGAAGTGTGTGGAGTAGTAAAGCTTATTTTAGAAAAGTGATATGTGTCTCCCACATGAAATGAAGCTGTTACTGCATTTGCTGGTCCAGATTTGGGGATGCTATTTTGATAATAATTTGGCTCTCTTCCACCGTCCACATGTTTGTGAGGCCCCCGGAAAAGCACAGAACTAGGCACAGCCACTAAAGGCTGCAACATCCCAACACTACAGGCAGGCCAGAAATAGCCAGATCGCCTCTTTAGGAGACCTCTCTTACAAATGCTGCTTACAAAGGACTCCCTGCCCTGAGCAGGCAACTTGGCAAGCTGAATACTCATCAAGCACTGTGCATCTGCATATTGGCTACCTTTGTCAATTCGGACCTAACTCAATCATGTTAAATTTTGACTTTTCCAAAGCTTTGTCTCGCGCCTGACAAACATGCTGTACTTGTTTTCCCCAAGTACAGCATAGCCTGCAGTTACATTTCTCCCTATAAAGAATCCTGATTCCGAGACCTTTCTCGGATTGCTCCTGAGTTCCATCCCGCCTTGCTGCCACTTTGCTTGGTGAGCCTTCCCCACAGTTCCAGTGGCTGAGACTGTGCAACTTCGGACCTTCGCAGTGACCTCTCCGGGCTTCAGGACAGGTGTTGTATCACCCAATTCAACAGTCCCTCTCAAAAATCCCTCTATACCACTCCAACCTTTATTTCCTATACCGTGTGTCTATATTTAATAAAGATCTCAATTATTCTTAAACTTTGGTGTGCTCTTTGGCTTGGTCTGACCCCGTAGACATTGGGTAAAAGATTCTGCTGTGTTGCCCTGCCTCTCACATTGCTAGCTTGTACTCTCAGCTAATTTCCTCAAACTTAGTAAATTGTGAGCTCATTTAGGTGTCCCTCCCGGGACCCCCAGTAAACAGGGTAACAGAGCCTTAGAGAAGCCTGAAACAGGATAGTTACAACGTAGTCCGTGGGCCACATTGAGCCCCAACGCTGTTCCTTAAGGTGCTCAGCAAACCAAAATATTTCAGAGCTGCCTCTAAATTCGACCTATGATAGGAGGACAATTTTGTCACATTCTGTCAGGAACTGAATTAACACACACAAATAGTACTGTGCATAAACACTATTTATTAGGAGTGAGATACATCGTACAAGACTTCAGTGAGAGGACTGAAGTTCAAAAGCAATAGCAAATACTTAAGAATCCCATCCTTCCCTCTCCCTCATTCATGAAGTAGCCTGGCAGAGCTTATCAGCGCATTCCTAGCATTTGTTTACCTAATGGTCTCAGGTTGCTAGGCTTTGGTTGCAAACAAGCTGATACCTAATGCTGGACTATATATCATTACTATAATATGGAGGGCATCCTGGCACATTCCCGCATGTTAGTTAGGTCCAAGAGAGAGAATTTTATAAAAAACAGGAAGTAAAACAGAAATTGACTGCCATGCCTTTTTTGTTTTAGAAAGATTTGGCTTGAAAACAGTACCTGTTAAAGGGATCTAGGAGTCTTAGTTGACAACAAGTTGAACATGAGTAAGCAGTGTGATGCGGCAGCTAAAAAGCCCATGCAGTTCTGGGCTTCATCAACAGGAGTGTAGTGCTGAGATCAAGGGAAGTAATAATACCACTATATTCTGCTTTGCTTAGACCTCACCTGGAAAACTGCGTCCAGTTCTCGGTTTGGAAACATGAAGCCCTATGAGGAGCAGCTTATGGAGCTAGGTATATTTAGGCTGATGAAAAGAAAAAATGATAGCCTTGTCTAAATATTTGAAAGAATGTCATGTTAAAGATGGAATAATCTTGTTTTCTACTGCTCCAGAGACTAGGACATGGAGCAATAGATTCAAACTACAGGAAAAGAGATTTCACCTAAGCATCAGGAACTTCCTGATGGGAAAAACTTTTTGACAATGGAATATGCTGCCTAGGTGTGTGGTGGTGTTGTTAGTTTCTAGCCCGAACTTGTGGGATATTAGATATCATTTTGATATTAATAATTTGGTCTACTATACCCCTATATATATATATATATATATATATATCTTCACGTGCTTGCAAGGCCCCCGGACAAGCTCACAGACAGGCATGACTGCTAATCGCTGTAATTTTCCACACAAATACAAGCAGGCCAGAAATAGCTGACCTGCCACTTCAGAAGACCTCAAGGCAAGTACCACATTATGTATGCAATCTACTTACAAAGGACTCCCTGCCCCGAGCAGGCAGCTTGGCTAGCTGAATATTCATCTGTCAAGCACTCCGGGTTTGCATACTGTCTACTCTATTGACAATTCGATCTTAATCATGTAAAATTCTGATCTTTCAGAGGCTTTGTCTCCAGCCCAAAACACATTGTTGTCCCCAAGTACGGACTAGCCTACGGCCATATTTTCCCCTATAAGAACCCCTTACTTTGAGCGTTTCCTCAGATTGCTCCTGGCTTCCATCCCGCCTTGCTGCCGCTTCATTTGGCGAGCCTTCCCCTCAGCTCCACGTGCTGAGAAACAACTTTTCCATGAACTTTTTCTTCAGACTATCCGGGCTTCATAACAGGTGTAGTATCGCCCATCCCAAAACCTCCTCTCAAAATCCCTTTATCCAACTCCAACCTTTATTTCCCTAGTTATCTGTGTGTTCCATACACTAGTTTGGCTGTATTTTAATAAAAACATTATTTCACTTCTGTTTGCTCCTTGACTCAGCCTGACCCCGTAGACATTGGGTAAAAGATCTCGCTCCATTGCCCTGCCTCTCGAATTGCTAACTTGTACTCTTTTGACTAATTCCCAACCTTGTATTGGAGTGCACTTAGGTGTCCCTCACAGGACCCCCAGAAATCAGTGTAATAGAGTCACCTTTTTTGGAGGCTGGATGGCCATTTGCTTGGGGTGCTGTGTGTGTATTCCTACACGGCCGGGGGCGGGGGTTGGACTGATGGCTGTTGTGATATCTTCCATGATTCTAAGACTTCCCTGTGTCTAAATCAACACATGGAGTGGCAAAACAATGAAATTGGGGCATTTGAGATACGTTTGAAATTGGGGACATTTTACATGATTGAGATATCTCAAATGCCCCAATTTCACTGTTTTGCCACTCCATGTGTTCATATGAGTGGGGGTGATTAACCTTCCATGGTCTCCAACAGGGAGAAGTGCAGTTCCTCAAACTCTGACATTGGCCCACATCTGCTCTAATGCTACAGGATCAGGAAGTCACTCTAGGTAACTTGAGATCTGTTTAATCAATGGACATCATGGAACTACTGCCATTGCTTTACCTGTTTATTAATAGGCCCTAAAAGGACTATGGAGACTGATGGAACCACATTTTTATTACCTCACTCTTTGGGTTCGTACAACACATTTACTATTATACAAAAGCAGTGCACACCTCCACCATCACAGATACATGACCAGTAGTACACTGTTCACTTTGGCCATTACCACCCTATACTGTTATAGTGCTATTATTCCAATTTCAACATCCTGTGGAATTCTGCGGTTTGTAGTTTACTGAGGCTAAAGAGATCTCTGACTGAGAACACTAAATGCGCCTCCCTAATCTGCAAATCCCAAGATTTCATAGGACGTTGAAAATGGAACTGCACACAACTATGTCCATTTTCACACTACATATTATAATGCTTTTATTCTTTCAACACCCTGTAGAAACCTTGGGGTTTGCAGGTTAGGGACATTTAGAATTCTCAGACAGAGAGCTCTTGAGCCTCAGTAAACTATGAACTCCGTGTGGGACAGAAATGGCCTAACTGTCCAATTGTAGAATCTCTATCTGGGGCAACTGTTTTCATATAATTGCTGGTTCATGCTCAGGAATCTGAACCACTGTCTTTAAAAGGGGAGGGGGTGGACACCAGCCACTTGACTGGGAAAATAAACCATCAGAACTATCCAACATAACACTAGCATAACCTTCACCTGGCTCAGTTTGTGAGGGACAGTAGCAATTCAACTTCTGCTGTCCCTCTTTTTTAGCTGCTTTTAAATTGTCCCAGTTTCAACTTTCTCTTTTGGTACAAACTGAGTTCCAAGTACGAAAGGAGTTAGTGCTTAATTAACTTAGCACATGGGAGAGGACAGGAGACGGTAGAATCTTGCCCTTCCCTGTAGACTGCCCTTCCCCAGCTCGCTCAGCCTCTCCTTATAGGGCTTCATGGCTTCCAGACCCTCCACCATTTTTGTTGCCCTCTTCTGGACATGCTCCAGCTTGTCGATATCCTTCTTGAATTGAGGTGCCCAGAACTGGACACAGTATTCCAGGTGAGGTCTAACCAAAGCAGAATATAGTGATACCATTGCCTTCCTTTATCTAGACATCATACTACTTATTGATGCAATCAAGAATCACATTGACTTTCCTAGCTGTTGCATCACATTGCAGACTCAACTTGTGGTCTACCAAGACTCCCTTTCACACATAAAGGTTGGAAGGTGTGCACTAAAGAAGTGAAAAGTTTTCCCTCAACTCAGTGCTGTTACTCTGGATTACACTGGAGGGGGGAAGCAAGTCAGATGTGGCCAACAGTTTGTTTTTGGTTCTAAAAAAACCTGGTATATGATGATGTTAAATAGTCCGGGGGACAATGAAATAGCAAATTCTTCCCATTGTCAGAGTCTTCAAAAATGGTACAGGTTAGGAATCAGTACAAAAGTTCACAAGTGATATTTTTGCACAGCAAAAGGCATTTCCAGTGCAGGGACTATCTTTCTGTAAAGAAATATTATTTGCTGGGCAGAAAATGCTGTACATAGGGACTTATTCTGCATGACATGTTGTTGTGTGCCATCAAGTCATTTCACACTTGTGGAAACCCTAAGCCGGACCTATCATGAGGTTTCCTTGGCAAGAGTTGTTCATACAGGGTTTGCCTTTCGCTTCCTCTGAGACTGAGAGTGACTTCCCCAAGGTCACTCAGTGGGTTTCCATGGCTGAGCAGGGATTTGAACCCTATGCTATGTGCTATGATTGGATCCAGGACTTGTTCTTCCATTCCTGATCAAGGAAAAAGTTCAACTTCTTTTGACACTACTGCTATTCTTTCCTGGGATAGCCGCATTGCGCTCGCTTCTGAGACATGGGTGATGATTTGCTTCATCAGGACTAAGTTAGTGGATCACAACAGTCTGCCTGATGTCATGAGGCCATAAGTATCTCAATTTCGGCTCCATGAGCAATGTTATTAAAGTTAAAAGCAGGTCAGCTGAGGACAACCACAGAGGACAGTGCTTCGTGGCCAAGCTCAAGGAAAAACTGGACATTTTTATAAGGGACTTTGAAAACTGGCAAATTCATGGGGCACTTTTCAGCAGTGTCATGAACATTTGCTACATTTTTTAGAAAAATAATTGTTAGACATTTCAATGGAACCCTGGATATTAAAAACATGCTGTGTTGAAAAATAAGATTCATCACTCCCTGTAGATCTGGAGTACTGGAGAACGTTTTAAAACAGTCACAGTAGTACTTGATATACGTTTATTAGTTTATTAAGTGTGTGGAAACAGATGAAGCCCTTGGCACTGATACAAACCACCTCCATCCTCCCTGGAGGATTACATTTCGAAAGTCTTTAATCTGACATTTTGGACAGAAATACATGGACACATGTACTGATTGGGGATTGCAATATGGATTAGAGTTGAAATCCAGCTGCTGTCTTTAATGTCTGGAGTGAGGCTGTGGGACTTAGTCTACAGTGTTCAAAATAATCATTGAGAACTGATAATGTCAAGGATCCTGCATCATGGCTTGGACTGTATCCCTGCGATCCTGCAGCTCTGTGCCTCTGTCCTCTCCAAGCCTTGGTTCAGAGGTAGAGCTGTGGGTGATGTAAATTCACTCTATTCTGCTTTGGTTAGATCTCACCTGGACACCAATTCTGGACACCTCAATTCAAGAAGGCTATCGATAAGCTGGAGCGTGTCCAGAGGAGGGTGACCAAAATGGTAGAGGGTCTGGAAGCCATGAAGCCCTATGCAGAGTGGCTTATGGTGCTGGGTATGTTTAGTCCGCAGGTTAAGAGGGGACATGAGAGCCATGTCTAAATATTTGAAGGGATGTCATGTCAACAAAGGAGCAGGCTTGTTTTCTGCTGCCCTAGAGACTATGACAAGGAACAATGGATTCAAGCTGCAGGAAAGGAGATTCCACCTGAACCTCAGGAAGAACTTCCTGACAGTCAGAGATATCCGGCAGTGGAATTGGCTGCCTCAGTGGAGTGTGGTGGAGTCTCCTTCTTTGGAGGTTTTTAAGCAGAGGCTGGGTGGCCATCTGTTGGGAGTGCTTTGATGTGTGTTCCTGCATGGTAGAAAGGGGTTCGACTAGATGGCCTCTGGGAGTGTCTTCCAATTCCATGATTCTATGAAAAAGGGACTTCCTGGATTTGATCAAGAGATGTACATGGATTACATACCTGCACCTCTGATGCTAGCCCCCCAAAACTCACCCTGAAAGCAGCACAGCCCATGTTGTTACGGAGAGGGAGGACAAGCAGGGATGCATCCAGCTATTTTCCTGCAGCTGGATGCACAAAAGGCATCTCCAGAAACCTTGGTAGGTCCTTAGGAAGCCCCTGCAGGTGATCACCTTGGCCTACCTGTTTTTCTTTGGATGCCTAAACCCTATTTCTAAAAGCTCAGTTAGAGTTTTAAACTAGTACAATGATAGAAATGGAGTAACTGAAGGGATATTTCGTTTGAGAGGCAGAATTCTTATAGAGTCATAGAATCTAATCCAACCTTTCCATGCAGGAACCCATATCAAAGCACTCCCAACAAATGGCCACCCAGCCTCTTCTTGAAAACCTACAAGGAAGGAGAACCCACTGCATTCCGTGGAGGCAACAGCATATCTCACTGCCGGACAGCTCCGACCATCAGTAAGTTTTTCCTGAGATTCAGATGGAATCTCCTTTCCTGCAGCTTGAATCCATTGCTCCTTGTCTGGAGCAGCATAAAACAAGCTTGCTCCCTCCTCGATATGACATCCCTTCAAATATTTAAACATGACTATGAGGTCCTCACTTAACCTTCTCTTCTGCAGACTAAACATACTCGGCTCCATAAATTGCTCCTCATAGGGTATGGCTTCCAGATCCTCCACCATTTCGGTCACCCTCCTCTTTTGAGTGGGTTAAGATTGCTTAGTGAACCAGCATACTGTAGTGATATGAGCACTGGAGACCAGGGTCCAAATACCCATTCAGCCATGGATACCCACTGAGTGACCTTGGGCAAGACACACTCTCTCAGAAGAAGGTAAAGGCCAACCCTCTCTGAACAAATCTTGCCAAGAAACCTCCTTGATATGTTCGCCTTAGGCTCCCCATAAGTCAGATATGACTTCAAGGCAACAACAACAGAGGGCTTCATTTGTTTCATACAAAAAAATGGAGCCCTGGTGGCGCAGTGGTTAAATGCCAGTACTGCAAGCAACAAAGTTGTGAGTTCGATCCTGCCGGGCTCCAAGGTTGACTCAGCCTTCCATCTTTTCAGCTTGTTGGGGGCATGTATAGAAATGTTTCGAAATACATGCTATTTGTAAGTTGTTCGCCGCCTCGATCCATATGGGGCGGGATACAAATAAATAAATAAAATAAATAAATTTTAAAAAATGTGTCTGCTGGAAGCTCTCAGGATCAGCAAATGAATATGGTGCCCCCTACTCCTCATCACATGACTGGGAAGAACTGGCATGAGTCCAGGAGCTACCAATAATGGTTTTATGGGCCACATGTGTCCCATAAGCCACCTATCCTAGCCTAATGCTGAGGTGGGCAATGAAGGAAGTTCTGGGGGTCAGAAACCTCTGAAGGACCACCCCAAACTACCAAGTGGCTAAAAGTCTACGTCTGGTTATCAATTACACTGCCACATGTCTTGTTCTTGTGTCCAGACTCAAGATTCCTAACTGAGCCTTTTTTTCTCATTAACTTTTTTGCCTTGCAGCAGACTGTGCCTTGGACATGTCATGACCCTCCAGCAGCTCACAAATGGCTATCCCTGAAAATCCCTGCTAACAAGAATTGCAACAAAAGAGAATTAGGCCACCAGAAGCTGAGGAGTTCCAGTTAGGGATAGATAAGGATGGAGCATGTAACTGTGGTTGTGAAGGAAAGCAAATGTCACTCAGTTATGCTTCCCTATACAATCTGTATATGAATAGTGGGGACACCTTTCATTCCAAAAGAGAAGTTCTTGGGGACCATAGTCTAGTGACAGAGGGAAGCAAGGGAGAAAGAAATGGAGCGAAAAATACTGCCCTATTTAAGTGGAAAGATCTTTCTGGTAGTAAGCATTTTTTTGAAGAAGGAAAACAGGCATGCAAAAACTGGATGACCACTGGGTGATGACCATCTGGAGAATCTTCCCCCCGGTAGAAAAAAAAAATTCCTGTAGAAAAATGGATTTCCTGACAGTTAGACAGCCACATTTGGAAAGATAAGAGAGAAATGAGAGGTCTACAAATGTTTCTCCTGTATTTGAATGTCCAGAATTTTCAGTCCAGAGAAACATGGGGGGTGGGTTTCCGCTCCACAGGAAGTGTGTGGGTTTTTTTGTGGGGGGAAAATGGCAGAGGTCCTATGCTACAGTCTATACTTTGTAACATTATGAATCCGTAGCTACATTGCAGAAGTGCATCAAAGTATTCCTGGCCATGGATTGTGAATATGCTCATCTGGGCACTGGGAAGAGTGTTCCAATGTGCATTAGACAATTCTGGTGGCACTTCTGATGCACAAGAAGCATTGAGCACTTCTGAACTACATCAGGTGTTCCTTACTGTTCTCCGACACTTCTTAGACCATGTCTGGATGAGAATCAGGGAGCCCATTGTGCATTCGGCCACTCCAATTTTTGCAATGAATGCCTATATTGTTTCCATGTCACAGTAGCGCCTAGATAATACCATACCCTATACGCTCATTCTACAGGAAGTGCTATTTCCATAAGTGAACATATTTATGGCTGGAAAACATGGTCGAACACACACTGGCCAGATCAGCACTAAGTCAGGCTGATAACCTTTGGCTCTTTCCACATCCTACCTTTTCTCGGCGCTGGGGTGCAGAGCTCATGCTCTTGTGAGAGGCCCTCATGTTTCTTGAGCTCCGCACAAGCGTCCTGCTCACATGATAGCCCCGCCTCTTCCTTTCATAGTGCAGACCTTCCCAGGCCGCACTGAGACAGGAAGCACGACTGGCCTGGCTCTCAAGGCTCCACATGCAAGGGGCTTGGGAGCACTGTGCGACGACACACCATTTTTGACTTAAAGCCAAAAATGAAAAAGTGTGCGAGCGCTACCTGCCAGGCCCTGGAGTGTTATGCAAATGTGAGTGCATCATGTGGACGCATAGAAAATATGTGAAAAGGACCATGGTCAGGTCAAAAGTTCAGAGAGGATTCAGAAGGAAACCCAGATGCTAATGAATTTATGTTAATCCTTTCAAGACCTCAGGCTCCATGCACACCTGTAAAGAATGGAAGCCAAAATTGTCCAGGTGAAGCAACCAGGGACTATTCCCTGATCTCACCTTATGGAAATACTGCCTGCCCAACCAAGATATTAAGAGATCACAATGACTCCTATCAATGTTTGTCTCCTAGAGTTAAGGCAATCAGCCCATTCCAGAGTCCTTTGTCAATTCTGTGAGAAAGCCATTACCATTTTGTCTACGCACCCCCTTCAGGGTAGGAAATAAGGTATAAAACCTTAGTTTCAGCCCCAGCAAATGGTAGCATGCTGGATGTAT
Organism: Ctenosaura bakeri; assembly: GCA_948474755.1. Taxonomy (NCBI): domain Eukaryota; kingdom Metazoa; phylum Chordata; class Lepidosauria; order Squamata; family Iguanidae; genus Ctenosaura; species Ctenosaura bakeri. The sequence goes on along the minus strand of CAOLHI010003349.1, from coordinate 430,639 downwards.
TATCCAGATTGCTGTTCTTCTGTGCTACCCTCAGATGTTGTCTGAGTCCCTCTGCTTCAACCTTCTTCTTCAGGGCTGGTAACTATTACACTTTCCACCACTAAATTCTCTTTATCCAGCCTTTCACACATCATTTCCAATAGCCTTGTATGGTTCTTGAGTCTGACTTCTGTGTTTGTTAATCGAAGTAAAATATTTTGTTTAACCAGAGTCCACTCTACAGTTAGTAGTGGCATACATAACTGAAAAGATCCTAACGTTAACCTTCTCTCATAAGCCTCCTTTGAGCTATAATTTCCCTAAATTCTAAGGAGACACTGGCAGTGTGGGTTGACTCCAATTTCCCCACCTCTTAGGGTAACATGGGTAAACATGGATGTTGCTAAATTATTTAATCCAGCTTTGTGAGCATGCAAGGCACAAGATAGGACTATGGCTCTGGAGACCAGGATTCAAATCTCTGCTCAGCCATAGAAGCCCACTGGATGACCCTTTCAAAGTTACACACACTCAGCCTCATGGAGACACCAAAGCAACCCCCCCCCAAAAAAATCTTACCAAGAAAACTCCATTATAGGTTTATCTTGAGGTTGCTGTAAGTTGGAAATGACTTGAAAGCATGCAACAACTACAAGGCCATTTAAAAAGATGTAAGTCCCAAGCAGAATGTCAGTGCATGTCTTTTCCTGTGCAAGAAAAAAACATTCTCTGGAGCACTTCAGAATGCTTGAATATGAGTAGAACACTGCACAAAAATCTTTATTTTCTCACACCAGAGAGAAAGCAAGAGAAATTATTTATATTTGCATGTAACGACAAAATAATTGAGAATTTACTACTCTGTTGCATTGAGACAGGGGAGAAAGAGAAGAGGAGACACTGACGTGTTATACTTCATTTTATTCAGAGATGATTGAGCATCTGCCTTAGTGAACTTTCATTTAAAATACATACATTTTTGCATCAATTGAGCTCATTTTGTGTTGCTGCTGCTACTTACTTTGAAGGACCACAGCCAAAAACAAGCATGCTGGGCTTGAAAAACTTAATTTTGGATGGAAAAGTTTAGGTAGGGGAATTTTTTTAAAAAACACCACCAAATTGTAGTTGCATCATAAAGTTCAGCTAAGGCCTTTGTCTAGCATTATCGTGACTGAAAAGCACTTTGGGTAAATGTGCCACCTCAGTCCATTTTTGAAAGCCAACATGCAGAAATTAAACTGCTCTGGGGTTTCAATTCATGGCAGAGTTCATAAAATATTGAAAAGGATTCTTATTTGCTGTTAATCTCTTCACAGCTGGGAAATAGGAAGTTTTAATGGCCCAGCCTTTTCCTCAAAGACTACTTTCAATGCTATGGATTTCAGGTTCTCAGTAATAATCCTAAGAAATAGCATGTTTATGACACAATACAGCACAGAAATTTATGTACACAACAGAGCAATGTGCAGCTAAGGAATGGAGATTCTAGGGAAGAGAGAAACAATGGCATGCTGTTTATCATACATTTACATGCCATATTTGTCAAGAAAACGTCGGACCAAACCTGTAGAAAATATTTTGTAATGTGGGTTGTTAAGTGCAGCTGTGAGGAGCCATTTAGCTGAGACATGCTGATGAGCAATCAGGAGCGAAGGTTGCATCAGGTATGGGGAGAATACAAATGCTAGTAGGATTGCATCAGCTAGTGTGAGTATAAATGTAGTTGAGATCTAGCCAACAAGTTGCACATAGTGCCTGATGTGTCTGCCAGAAAGGTCAAGCAGAGGGATGCCAGAATGCCTTCTGGAGATTCTTGTAAATATGTACACATGGTAACTGAAGAATAAATTGCCTCCTTGATGGAAGAAAAGAACTGGTGTGGGTGAGCTTTTCCTGGCTATAGTTGCTGGGCATTGCTGCTAAGTTATTCTCTGCTGCTGGGCATGCTTCCAGAGCTGTGGGAGCAATCTTTGCTATATTTTGTGTGATAATATTGAGCTCTCCTTCATATATCCCTTATTCCCGGTGGGAAGAGTGCAATGCACAGTCTGTTTCTGGGCTCTCAGGATCAAAAAATGCAAGAAAATTTTGCCAAAAATTTTTTTCTGCTGTTGTAGTTGCTCAAAAATGCTCCACTAGGGAGTGTGAGGCACTTAGGGAGGATGACTTAGAATTCTTAGCCAGGGATTTCTAGTGTCTCACTACACTACAAGTCCCAGGATTCCACAGCATAGAGTTATGGCAATCAAAGTGAACTAATAGTGCTATAATTCTGTAATGTGAATGGCAGTCCATCCATAGGAGTACTTTTACCTCCTGAGGATGGCTGCAGGAATGTAACCAGCTGGCTGCCTGGCTACCACCAATACTCCCCTGGCCATTGTTGCCAGAGAGGGACAACAATGGGTGGGGAGGCACCCAGCCTGCAGACAGATTGGTGACTTGAGGAAGAAAGTCATGTACGGATGTGGGGGTGGGGGTGGCTATTCACCCCTGGCAGCAATGTTTCTGGGGCGTCCCAGCCCATAGCCATACCCCCACACACCCTGGCCACATCCTCGTACACCACAGCCACGTCCCCACCACAGTGGCCATGCCCCTCATACTGTAGCTCCACCCCCTCCTCCACACACTCCGTTCTGCCGCTGCAGATGGAATTGCTCAATTCCTCCATACCCCTTGACCAAAACACCTACATAGTCAAGTGTAAATTTCAGTTATGTGCGAGGATGCCAGCTATACGATTCTTCCCATATGGTTTGGGTTGACTGTCCACAATTATCGCAGGCTCTGAGTTTACAGAGACAAAACCTGAAACCTAAGGGCAGCCCCTGGTGATTTCATTAAGTTTTATGCATTCAGTACCAAAGCATAGTTGTTCAACTGCTTGAGGAGACAGGGTGAGCAATATTTAATCTAGCCTATTTGCTTCTATCCAGAAGAGAGATGAGGCACAGAGCAAAAGGTATGTCCGGATGTGTGCCCCTTTTGCAGGATGCGTATACGCTATGCAAGATGGCCAGTGTGGAGAAAGGGCCGATTTTAGTGAGAAGATCACAAAGTATTAAATGCCAATTGTTGATTGCAACATTGCATCTGTCTGAAGTCTGTGTGTATGAAAAAGTATCAATTGGCTAATTGCTTTATGGCTCTATGTATTGTGTATCTGGGAGCAGTGAAGAAAATCAGAGAGGGGTAAAACGAAAGCACCAAAAGGTGTTGTGAGAACAAACACAACATTTATTTGCAAATTGCTTGCTTGCAAATTGCAGCAAGCTGCTGCTTTTCTGAGTTTGCACACATTCACCCATATCTCCTGTCTTGAGATGATACATAGGATTCCTGATAAGCCTCTGAAGAAATCCAGATATCCCTAATAGCAACTGAACAAGTTCTTGTTAATTAGCACCTCACAGGCTCCACCTTATTTCTACAGACTTCAGAAGACAGCGATACTGTATCTGTGTGTGTGTGTTTAACTGTCTCAAGGTCCCTTTACCATTCATCTCACTCACAAAAATCCCTTCCCTAACTATCAAATCCCACTGGAAAGCTGAAATGATTTCATTCTCTCATGCATTAGTTGAGCAGGATATGAAGAGGAATATGATTAAAACTGCTGGAAATTGTCGAATGTCTCTGGTTATGACAGACATAGCGTTTTTCAGCCAAGGAATTTGCAGACTCGCTTTTGCTGCAAGTCTCCATTTGTCAGACAGCTTAGATCTGGTTTGCAAATGATTGGGTTTGTTTGTCTCAGACAGTCATGAAAGCGTTTTCAAGGTTTTCCCTATGTGTAGCTTCAGAAATGGGTAGAAATGTGTAGCCTTGGGGAAACAGGGAAAAAAATTGTAAGGTGAGAGCCCAGTAGGTGATCAGGGGCGTCATTCTCAGAGGAAGGCAACAGCAAATAGCAAATCTTCCCAAGAAAATCCCATGAGCCTTCAGATCTCCATAGTGGGAAACAACGTGAAGTCACTTAACTACAACAAGAAAAAGAAGGGCAGAACCAAACAAAATGAATGCACAAAGAACAGAATAGGAAAAGGAAATTTTACTTTCCCCTGTCTGTTCCCAGACTAAATTGAAACTATGTAGAAGGACTTTTACAACAGAAACTTAATCCTTTTAATGACACCAGGCATCTATCTGGTACCAGTGGGCCACAGTCACTGCAGGGATACATACAAGAAGTTAATAAAATTCTGCATGCTGTGGACAGTCTTAATTCTTAACTCTTAATTCTCCTCCTCCTCTCATGATTGAGAAGTTCTTCCTGAGGTTCAGGTGGAATCTCCTTTCCTGCACCTTGAATCCATTGTTCCTTGTCCTAGTTTCTGGAGCAGTGGAAAACAAGCCCACCTCCTTCTTGACATGACATCCTTTCAAATATTTAAACATGGCTATCATGTCCCCTCTCAGCCTGCAGACTAAACATTCCCTAGCTGCTCTTCATAGGGCTTCATGGCTTCCAGACTCTTCACCATTTTGGTTGCCTGCCTCTGGACACGTTCCAGCTTCTCTATATCCTTCTTGAATTGAGGTACCCAGAACTGGACACAGGATTCCAGATGACGTCTAACCAATACAGAATAGAGTGGTACCATTACCTCCCTGGCTGGGGATACCCAAGTATGATCCAACTATGTTTCTAAAACTGAACTCATAAGGGTGACATCATCTTCCTGATCACTTCTTGGCCCTCCAGAGGTCCCATGAAAGGCCCAGGGTAATGCATGCTTCATGAATCCAGGGCCCTTTCACACTATACAAGTTGTGTAATGCTACTTTAACTTCCACATCGGTAGCCTATGAAATCTGGGGTTTTATAGTCTGGAAAGGTACTAGATTTCCTGAGAACCTCACAGAACTACAAATGCCAGGATGCTACAGGAGGGGACCATGGTAGTTAAAGTGGAATCAAAGCAGTACAATTATATAGTGTTTGAACAAGTCAGACACTGCTTCACCATCCCCTACCCTAGATGCTATATGGCCAAGGGGGGCACTGGTCTCGCACGGAATGAAGTGGCGAAGGTGAGGGATCATTATGGATGGAAAGTGCTTGGATATCTACAACCACAATGACACACAAAGTCATAGTTTCATTTTGTTGTTGTTGTTGTGCCATTTCTGCACTACATTGTTATAGTATAGTACAGTATTCCACTTTCAACATCCTGTGGAATTCTGGGGTTTGTAGTTTACTGAGACCAAAGAGCTCTTTGGCTGAGAATTTTAAGGACCCCTCCCTAAACTGCAGACCCCATGATTCCATAGGATGATGAAAGTGGAATAATAGCCTCATAACTGTGTTGTGCAGAAAGGCCTATCGTTTCTTCAGTTTTCCAGATCTGAAGGTTTAATCAAAATGTTACAAGAGGCATAAAAAGGAATGGACTGCTAGTCTGATTTGCTAAGACTATTATTTCATGGAAGCTAAAAAAGGGGGATCTCCCACAAGAAATATGTACAGTAATAATTTTTATGAATCTGATATCTAATATCTTACCTTACTAGTCAATATTTGATAGGTAATCTAATTTATAAATCTCATATTATGTTAATAGTAAAATGGGCAGGACAATCAGTGGTATTAAACATGTATAAAAGTACAGTGTGTTGATCGATTCTCCTAGAGAGGTTTGGATTAATTTCTAACATTTGAAACAACAGCTGGAAATCAAACAGCTAGCAACCAATTCTGTGACAGGCAATGTCCTCGCTGTCATATTTATGGCTCTGAAAAAGAGATGAGGGAGTGAGCCAATGTAGGCTAGAAACAGCAGTTGGCTCTGTCACATTTTAACAGACTTTCGTGAAAACATCACAAGGACTTCTAAAAAAAATCTGTGGAAGTTACAGTGAGGTGAGTCACAATGTGATGGTGATGTTTTAAAGACAGGGCTAAATTTACCAAGGTGGCTGTGTTTCGTGGCAGAAATCTGCAGGCTCCCACACTCATATGTAGCCAGGAAACTAGGACAATCAGTGGCCAGACATTTCAACCCAAAACATCACAGCCTCTCTGATTTGTCCCTCTCTGGCACTGTGGTGCCATCTCTTCTCCTCCAGGCATTGTGAAAAAAAAAGGAGAAATCCTGGGTTCTTAGATTTAAGATCCTCACACTGGGCTCAGCTTAATGAAAATGTTCTTTATCCATTGAAGAATGCTAAAAACAGAGTGTGCCAAACAGCCACTTTGGGTGCAGCTTAGTTTCATCTTAAGTAACTGAAGAAGGTGCAAGCTGAAAAGTTTTTTGCCCATTTTGTACAGAACCACAGAATCTTAGGGCCTTTCCACCCTACTATTATAGTGCTACTATTTCATTTTCAACATCCTGTGGAATTCTGGTGGTTGTACTCTGCTGAGCCCAATTATAAAATTGCTGAGAATTATAAAAGCACCTCCTAAAAATGCAAATCCTAGGATTCTGCAGGGATGAAGTACTGTAACAGTATAGGGCAGAAGGGCCAACAGAGCTGTAAAGGGGGCTAACCTTAGACTCATGGACTCCTATAGTTGGAAGATACCACTAGTCTAACCTTAGAATCATGGACTCCTATAGTTGGAAGAGACCACAGGGACCCTTTCAGCCATGGAGGAACCCACATCAAAGCTGTGCCATCCAACCTCTGTTTAAAAACCTCCAAAGAAGGAGACTCCACCACACTGTCAGGCAGAAGATTCCACTGCCTGACAGCAATGACCATGAGGAAGTTCTTCCTGAAGTTCAGGTGGAATATCCTTCCCTGCAGGGCACTCGAAAGTTGGGTTAAAATACTCTGATTTTGTTCCCCTGTTTCTTGGGAGGAGACAGACACAGCCTCTCCTTTCTGTCGTGGTGGGAAGCATTCTACAGGGTAGCAAAGTGCTACTCTGAAGAAGGCACATACCAGAATCCTTTTGGTTCCAGAGTTCTCTTTGCTAAATAAAAGCTATGTATTTGGGTACATTCAGACTAATTAAAAAATTAAAACAGAAATAAAAATGTTCCTGTTCCAGTGGTTGGATAAAAACACCCTGAGAAGCAGCTATGCCACAAATGGACAACTACAGAGGGGGAGGTAGCCATTTGCCATCCCTTTTGCCCACCAAGCATGATGAACTCACAGTTTTCAGGGTTTCTGAAATAAGGTAGCATCACTGCCAGTTGCAAATTTGACAGATTTTTGGTTGATTTTTTTTTAGACAGAAGAGATTTTGGTAGGATTGGAAAGCACTGGGAGGGGGTTCCACATGGGAGGGGTGGGCTTTGGGTCAGTTTTCCATTTCTTTTTCACCCAAGTTTTTAAACTGGGTGGCTGCTCTTCTGGGGGTCTTTGGAGGACACGCTTTGGCTTCTCTAGGGACACATGTGAGCTGCATTTTGCCTGTGGGCAACATCCTGTGGGCCTCTTACTTGTGCATAAGATCCCTTACAGAAGGAGCTGTACATTTTTGTCGGGTGCTAAATGCTCATATTCTGTTGAAGGCTGCAGAGGGGTACAGTGCATGCAGATGTGGATTTGGCTATACAATCAGTTGTGCATTCAGTTTTGTAGCATCTTTCAACACAAGGATTTCATAGCACAATCAATATATAACTCTGTTTTTGGAGATTTATGCCATGCAAGTCCAGTGTATGAACTCAGAAACAAGACTCGATGGCACTTGCCTGCTTTTTCTTCTCATATTGTTCTGCCCAAGTTTCATAACTACAGATTACAACTTGAAAACTTTTTTCATTCTATTTTGATCATGCAGCTGTCTTATAGTTCAATGTCCCCTAGCACGATAATGGATTCTAGAAGTCCTAAATATCTGGAGGAGCAAACGCAGAGAAACTTTGGCCAAACCTTAGCTCTTTGGATTTCCCAGTTGGCCACATCATCTTCCCGAAAATAGCTCTGATTAATTTCTGGTTTTCATAAGAGTGTGATGTAGTGGCTTGATTCCCCACTTGGCCATGGAAGCCCAATAGGTGACACTGGGAAAGTCACATTCAACCCCAGAGGCAAGGCAAGGGCCTTCTGAAGAAATCTTGCCAAGAAACCCCTGTGATAGGTTTATCTCACCATTGTCATAAGCTGGAAACATCTGGAAACCACACAACAATGCCATTTACAAAGATGCATTTACAAAGATGCAAGTCCCAAAAAAAATCCTAGGCCATGTAGTTTCCTACACACACACACATAAAAATAAAATTCTCAGGAACATTTCCAGATGTTTGTATATGGACAGAATAATGCATAAAAATCGGAGGGAAAATAATTGCAATTATCTATCTGGATGCAAAGACAAAATAATTGAGAATTTACATCCCTACCTAGTTTTTACACAGGTTCTCCTGTATAAATCCTAAAAAGTTGAAATGCCTCTGGTATTATTGATGGCAGGAAGAGTTGGAAGCTAAAATATGCTGGTATTTTGGCCCAACTTCTTTTGCCTTTCGCTTTATCCACTGCTGGAATGCAGTGTCCAAGAATGTCTTTAAAGTTGCTTCTCAAACTGAAATATGTTCCTCACCCTTGGATTAGGCAAAGGTTTTCCTTTCAACTGCCTTCTCCATTAAGCAATAAAGAAGAATCCTTCTTCTTCTTCCACCTCCATGACCCTTTTTGCTATTAAGCCTCTCCTTGTACGCTATACAAACACTTAACTTTCATCTTACTTATGGGGTGGTGAAAATGAATTGCCTCTCATCCACTCATTCCTTTCCAGGCTACAGAGTGCAACATATTAAACACCCTTGAGCAGCCCAGCTAATTGTTCCCAAAAACTCCTTTTGTCATTGCCAACCCTAAGTGAACCTTTTACATGCTGATGCATGTGGCATCCTGCACTCATTTTTTAAGAGGTCACTGCTTCTTCAAGGTATTAGCCAAATATAGAAACAAGCTATCTTTCTTGTTCCAAAGTAATTAACAAATATTTCAAGGGAAAATATCTAACTGTCCTTACAGGCTTACAGTACTTGTTTATTTCTGGTTAAATGAGAGATTAACTCACCTTGGCACTACCTTTCTCTGGGGTTGGGACTTTTATGTTTCTGTGTAGTAGATGGATGGCTGTCTCCCATATCAGAAAGGCTTTTGCTGAGAGCCAGACTAAATGTTAGGCTGCTTTGGTTAGACGTCACCTGAAATACTGTGTCTAGTTCTGGGCACAACAATTCAAGAAGGATATTGACAAGCTGGAATGTGTCCCTGGGAGGGTGAAAGGTCTGAAAACTATGCCCTTATGAGGAATTTAAGGAGCTGGGTATGTTAATCCTAATTAAAAGAAGGTTCATAGGTGACATGCAACAGCCAAGAAAGCCAACATGATTCTTGGTTGTATCAATAGGAGTCTGGCGTGTAGATCAAGAGAGGTAATGGTAACACTCTATTCTGCTTTGGTTAGACCTCATCTGGAATACTTTGTCCAGTTCTGGACACGTCATTTCAAGAAAGATGGAGCATGTCCAGAGGAGGGCGACCAAAATGGTGAAGGGTCTGGAAGCCATGAAGCCATGAAAAAAAACATGAGGGAGCTGGGTATGTTTAGTCTGCAGAAGAGATGGTTAAGAGGAGACATGATAGCCATGTGTAAATATTTGGAGGGATGTCATGTCAAGGAGGGAGCAGGCTTGTTTTCTGCTGCTGCAGAGACTAAGACAAAGACCAATGGATTCAAGCTGCAGGAAAGGAGATTCCACCTGAACCTCACGAAGAACCTTCTGACAGTAAGAGCTGTCCAGCAGTGGAATATGCTGCCCCCATCGAGTGTGGTGGTGGATCCTCCTTCTTTGGAAGTTTTCAAACAGAGGCTGATGGCCATCTGTCCGGAATGCTTTGATGTTGGTTCCTGCATCACAGGGGTTGGACTGGATAGCCCCAGGGGTCTCTTCCAATTCTATGATTTTATGATTCTATGAGAGCCATGTTTAAATATTTGAAGGGATGTCATGTTGGAGCAAGCTTTTTCTGCTACTCCAGAGAGCAGAGAGCATTGTGTAGTGGAGAGCAGAGAGCAGAGAGCATTGTGTAGAGCATTAGATTATGATCCTGGAGGTTTCAGGTTTCAGTTCCCCACTCAGGCATGGAAACCCAGTGGGTGACCTTGGGAGCATCATATGCTCTCAGCCCCAGAAAACCTTGTGATGTTTGCCTTAGGCTTGCCGTAAGTGAGAAACGACTTGAAAGCACACAACAGCAAAATGGGAGAGATCTTCTTTCTTAAATGCAAGTGCTAAATGGAATAGGAGATATTCATTTATGCTAGAAGAGAGATTATCTAGCGACAGAAGCATGCTGAAAGGTTTGAAGAGTTTACAAGGCGTACAGAAACTAGAGTCTGGGCTATACAAAAAAGATAGACCTCCCAAACATAGCCAAAAGCTGGAGGTTTTCAACCTTCTGCAGAAATCTCCTCCTATTATTGATACATATATCAAATTAGTCTTTTTTCAACCTACAGCCCTATCAAAGGGGGAAGTTTACTGGGGTTTATGTTATCTGTAGTATTTTATTGTCTTCCATTTTTTTATCCATTTTTTGTTTTCTTGTTGGTCATATATAGTATTTTCTCCTTTGTATATGTGAGTTTATTTTTGAAAACAATAAACATAATAGAATCATAGATGTGGAAGACACCCCAGGGGCCATCCAGTCCAACCCCCTTTTGCCATGCGGGAACACCCATCAAAGCACTCCCAACAGGCCGTCCAGCCTCTGCTTAAAAACCTCCAATGAAAGAGACTCCATCACTATTTGTGTGTGTGGATTCAGTTCTTGACAGGGATTCTGTTCACAAATGGTACCACCATAAACAATGGTGGCAGTTGTGCTGGTGGTGCTGGTGGTGGGTGGTGGCAGGAGGAAACCAGTGACGGGCATAGCAGTTATGAAGAAAGTGAGGCATGGAAGAAATCTTGCTCAGAACCTGTAGATTATGGCTAGAATCTTGGTGGTGTCCTGAAAACTGATCCCTTAGAGACGTGGCTGGACATTTCTGTCTGATATAGACAGCTCGAGGTTGCAGAAATGGAGGCTGACATCCTTTGAATCAGCTACAATATCATAAACTAGATTTACAAGAGTGTCACTGTTCTTATTCAAATTCATGATCTTGGTACCATGGCCGCAATCGTAAATGCTTCTGAAAGCTACCTTAAAAGCCACTCAGCTGTCCAGAACTATGGAGATCTGTGGCACAGTGGAGTGGGGCACTGCAGGAAGATGTGACCAAATCCTTTCCCGTCAGTAAACAAGCAATCGAATTAAGGACCCCGGTGGCATCCTGTCCGAACTCTTTGTTGCACCATCACTTGCTGGTAGAAAGGGTCTTGTCAACTCATCCCGCAGCACCGCACCTACTAGCACTGGAGATGTACATCACCCCGGACAACTGGCCGGATTTTAAGGTGAGTTTCAGTAGATGAAATAGGAGACAGGATAGCTACCCATCTATTGCAGAATCTCCTCTGGAATGACACATAAGATACTTCCTTTCTTGGAACCCTCTGCCAGCATGGAGAATTGTAAGGGATTATAGCCATATGAAGTCCAAATCATCTGGAGAACCAGAGATCAAGACCTTCTCACTGATGAGGCCACCTCCACCTTAGTACAGTTGTATGAAAAATCATCTGTAGATGACAGCATATGATACATGAAAGTAGTCTTTCTTTCTTTTTCCCCTTCCCTGTTCTTTTTATTTTTTTTACTTTTTATATTTTTTATAAATTTTTATAGTTGATCTACAATGGAATTTCATATTTCATAAATGAAGTGTAATAGGTATGTACTGTCTGGAGACATTTGATTGATTATGGCTGGAATCCAACTAGATTCATTCAATCAATTCTTGAATGATGCATCAAAACATGCATAAAACAACTGATTCAATACCTCTACCTAGTCTAGACTAACAATAGGATTTAGGCCAATATGCAAAAGCAATATGGCCAGAATCCTATTGGAGTATTACACCAAGTCAACTCTCCTACCGAAGTGGTTGGACCTTTTTGCTTTGAGGCAGAATGGCTATATATGGCTGAAGGATATAGAATCACAGAGTTGGAAGAGAGCCCAGGGGCCATCCAGTCCACCCCCCAACCAGGCAGGAACACACATCAAAGCACTCCCGACAGATGGCCATCCTGCCTCTGCTTAAAAACCTCCAAAGAAGGAGACTCCACAAAACTCCAGGGAGGCAGCAACATATTCCACTGCTGTGACCACCAGGAAGTTCTTCCTGAGGTTCAGGTGGAATCTCCTTTCCTGCAGCTTGAATCCATAGCTCCTTGTCCTGGTCTCTGGAGCAGCAGAAAACAAGCCCGCTCCCTCCTTGACATGACATTGCTTCAGATATTTAAACATGGATATTCTGTCCCCTCTTAATCTTCTCTTCTGCAGAGTAAACATCCCCAGCTCCCTAAGGTGTTCCTCAGAGGGCTTCATAGCTATACCATTTTGGTTGCCCTCCTCTGGACATATTCCAGCTTTTCAATATGTTTCTTGAACTGAGGTGCCCAGAACTGAATATAGAACACGATTGTACATGCAGTACTGATTTGCATTCCATTTGGGTGTGCACGTGCATTTGGTTGCCTGTCCCACATTTGGTTTTTTGCTTTGGTTTCACAGCATTTCCATGCAAAACAAGGGCTGTGTTGCACAATTAATGTGTAATTGCGCACACAGACTCACACTACACAATCCCGAGGTAGGATCTCAGGGAATATGTTGGAAGCAATCTCGACATATAATTTGACCGAAGCATTGGAGGTAGATCTAGCACGGTGTGGAGATTTGACAGTTAGACTATGACTTTGGAGACCAGGGTTGGAATCACAGCCCTTAAACAAAGTTTATAAGGTTGAGGAGATAGTAGCAAACACAGGTCATTTCTACCGTACACTGTTATAGTGCTATTATTCTACTTTCAACCTCCCATGTAATTTTAGGGTTTGCAGTTCAGAAAGGAGCCTTTAGCATTCTATCCAGAGAGCTCTTGGCCTCAGTAAACTACAAACCCCAGAATTCCACAGGATGTTGAAGTGGAATAATAGCATTGTAACAGTGTAGTGCAGAAATGGCCACAGTTGTGTTTACAGAAGTCAGGCACTCTTATAGCATTCAGTTCCCACAGTCCAGGTCAGCAATAAAGTGTCCTTGGTGAAGGGAATACCTTAGCATGCAAAAAAATGGGCCATCTTAGAGAACAAGTCCACCACAGTAGTATGGCCAGCCAACAGAGGTTGAGTGCTGGACAAATCCATGGAGATCCTCCTCCAGGGTCCTGAAGGAGTGGAAAGATGATGTAACAGATCGATGGGCCTCCCCAGTTAGTCCTTGGCACAAAGACATTTGGGACAGGCTCTGATGGAGCACTGCCCCCAGAGAGGTCTACTGTCTACAGTGGATACATCGTCAGTGAGCATCATTCCCCTCCCTTTCACAACTATGCTATGTGTTTTGGCTGTTGGGAAACATTCCTGTCTGTGTTAACATTTGGACCTGGGACTGGGACATGACAGAAGCCCACAGGTGATCTTGGGCAAGTCACACTCTCTCAGCATCAGAAGAACACAATAGCAAAGCTCCTCTGGATAAATCTTGCCAAGAAAACCCAGTGATAGATTTGGCTTAAGGACAAGGAGGAATGGATTCAAGCTGCAGGAAAGGAGATTCCACCTGAACCTCGAACTTCCTGACAGTCAGGGCTGTCTGGCAGTGGAATGTGCTGTCTCGGAGTGTAGTGGAGTCTCCTTCCTTGAAGGTTTTTAAGCAGAGGATTGATGGCCATCTGTCGGGAGTGCTTTAAGGGTGTTCCTGCATGACAGGGGGTTAGGCTGGATGTGGTCTCTTCCAACTCTACATTTCTATGATTCTAAGCCATGTTAGCTTAGCTTTGGAGGAAGAAACTATGTTTGCTGGTCCAGAAGACAGCAGGAGGTTTGCCATGGCATGGGATCAGGGTGATGGGGCCAAGGCTTTTAAAGTAGCTTACCTTCTTCGTTACTTCCTTTTATTTCTGCATCAATCAGCCTACCTTCATTCTGTATTGTGCAGGGCAGGCTGGTCAATCTGGGACCAATAGGATTGCTCGCATGATATCGGTTTGAGTGTTGGACAATGACCCGAGAGACCAAGGTTCAATTCCTCATTCAGCCATCTAAAGCCACTGGATGATTGCGGATACATCATGCACTCTCAGCCCAGAAACCCCTGTGATGGTGACCTGAAGGTAAACCTATCACATGTTGAAAGCACACAACAGCAACAACAACAACAAATTTTACTCCTTTTTCAGAGGTTGTCAACTAGCCGGTACTGTGGGACAGGGAAAATTGCCATAGGTTTAAGGCATAGAAATAGGCAGAGGCATATCTAGTGTGGGGCCCTGGGCATGTATGCTAGGGACACAAAAAAGCCATCCAGGAAGCAGCAGAGGAAAGAAATGGCCCTGAAAGCAGGAGCATTAACTTCCACAAGCACTAGACACTGTTTATGCTAGATAAGTCTGGAAATAGGTGGTTACACCACAGGTTGTGTGGAGAGAAAGAACAGGATCCTGGTGAGCACCAATAGACACCATTTGGTGATGGGCACAGATCTAGAACTTCCTTTTCAAAACACAGGAACAGAGAATGGGGAAAGGACTGCCCTTGGGGTTAGCCCAAAGTTCATCATATCTTTAAGTCACTGGACTTGGGGAGAAGGTTCCGTTAGGCTTAAAATTTTAATGTTTTGTAATTTGCCATAGAATAGATGTGTATTAACAATTAGCTATGGTATTAAGTGGTTTTAGACAGGGCTCATCAAGCAACCTTTCTTTAGAACTGTGTGTTCTGCCTAGTAGATGTCAGTGGTCAATATGTGCAAATTATGAGGTGTGCAGATTATGGGCTAGGTGATAAATACAAAGAGTAAATGTGTAGGAACTTATTTAAAAACACAAAGAACGTGGTAGTCGATGAATTGTACTGTTCTTTTTTCTCTTTCTTTTTCCTGTCATGACAGAATTTAATCAAATTTAAACTCTAGAAAAGAAAGGTTTAGAGAAATCGACGTAGTGTAGGTATAATCTAAGTTGCAGGATATAGAAATACAGTAATCTACAATACAAAATTAGGAAGAATCTTTCTTTTTAGAACTTTCTTTACATCAATTTGTTTGTGAATTCAGAGTTCAATTACTTTTTCTGTGTAAATATATTCATGAAATATGTTCTGGAAGTATCACAATGTAAATTTTCTTTTGTACTTTCTATGCTTGCGAAAGTAATAATAAACAAAGAAATCGGGCCAAATGCAAGACTCTAGTCAGTGTTTGGTGTTTGTGAACACCTTCCCCAACAGCTCTGAAATCCAAAATACCTTATCTCCAACTTTCCCAGCTGGCTACTCCTTCTTCCTTGCAGATGCAGTCTGGGAATCATGGGAGGTGTAGTCCAACACAGCTGGAGGATACCAGATTGGTGAAGTCTGTTTGGCACCCATGAAGCGTTCCTACTGACCTGACCTGTCTTCTGTTCTCGCAGCTTGCCACATTCACCACTCAGCTTTAATTAGGCAATTTCTCAGACTTTCAAACATGGAGACTGGGGAGGATTAGTTCTTCATATGCCTCATAATGTTATAGTGATTTCTCCATTAGCTTTGTCTTTAAAGGCCATTATTGTCAACGGAGTCTTGTCTCATCCTGCTGAAATAAACTTTAAAGAAGACATTGATGATTATTTACAATGAAACAACAATGAAAGCCATTTATTCCTTTCCTCTCAAATCATCATTTTCAAATCTCCGTTATTTTTTTAGTGATGCTTGTAGGGAGCGTGGTCTTACAGATTGGTTCCACCCATGCAGTATATTTCCTTTAAGGTTTGAAGAGATTTTAATTTTAAACAAAATGGGCGGGACAGGGGAGAGAATTAGAGGAAAGTTGTTCAAGGCACTAGTTTTCACCTTAGAAAGAGACTTTGGGTGAAAACAGACGGTGTTTATGACAAACACACGAGTTGTGCCATTCTGTTCTGTTGCTGTTCTGGTTTGTCCTTTCCCCATTTTCCTTTCTTTTCCCCATTTTTTAAAATTATTGTTTTACAATGTTAGTTTCAGCTGTTTGGCTTTCATCTTTTTTTGAGCAACCTAAGAATTTTGCCAGCTCTCCAGAATGGATGATCAATGTGGTAGAGCAAACGCTTTGATCAGCTCCCACATCAAAAGCCAGCTCCAAATTTGAAAATCTCCTTCCAGGGCTCAATGACAGATCTTCATTAACGTAGCCTTTAACAAGATGTCACATTTATAATTAAATCCTCTTGTTCTCCGCTTACTTCTTGCAGAATTTCAGCTCATCTTCTTGACTCAGCTGCTAATCGGTGGCAATATGGATTTAAGCAACAGACCAATAGGCAAAAATAGTGATCGGCTTTTAACAGAACTTTGAAGTAATGTCGTCAGCCTTTGTTTGGGGAAGTACTGGAGTAACAGCTAATAAAATTCTACTAGGTAGTCCCCACTAGAGTACAGAATTCTAAAATCATAGAATTTTAGAGGGCCTTTCCACACTACACTGTTATAGTGCTATTTTTCCACTTTCAACCACCTATGGGATCCTGGGGTTTGCAGTTTAGGGAGGGGCCTTTAGGATTCTTAGCCAGAGCTGTTTGGACTCAGGAAACTACAAACCCCAGAATTCCACAGGATGTTGAAAGTTCAATAATAACACTATAACAGTGTAAGGTGGAAAGATCCACAGACTTCCACATGTGCAGCATTATATTCAAGTATTTTAACTGGTTTTTAGTCTGTCTCATTTTGTAAAATTGTTTAATTTAAAATTAAGCCTGCTGTGTGTATTATTTTAACCTGATGGTGTTGATATTATTCTATCTTGCCTTAAGATCTTTAAATGAAGGCGGCACATAATTTAAAAAAATACTTCATTTCCTTTTGATAACATTAAGAAATGCCATTCTGAGAATATGCAGTGATTTCATGACTGATCCTACATCACAATATACATTTTGTAACTTCAAAAATCTAGAGCTACATTGAAGAAATGTAGTAGAACATAGAAACATAAATCAGAGTTGGGAGGGACAACGACCATCCAGTCCTGTCCCTTTCTGCCATGACAAAAGATACCATCAAAGCACCCCCAGCAGATGGCCATCCAGCTACTGATTAAAGTCTCCAAAGGAGGAGATGCCACCACACTCTGAGGCATTATATTCCAGTATCAAACTGGTCCTATCTCTTTTCCTGTAGTTTGGATCCATTGCTCCATGTCCTAGTCTCTGGAGCAGCAGAAAACAATCTTTCTCTTTCAGTTTGAGAAACTCTATTGGTGAAGTGCTAAAGTGCACATTAGTGAAGTGCAAAAGTGCACATTGGCAAGAATGAGCCAATGTATACCAGACATTTCTGCAGAGCACTGGGTACGTCGGATAAACATCAGGTGTTGTTATCATGGTCATATGTCTGGTGGAGCACTTTTGATATCAAATAATTTGGCCTTGCTGGACCTCTACTTGCCATCTCACGCCACGTGTTTGCAGAGGCCTCCTGGACAAGCATGTTAATGACTGTATATTCCAAAACCCCATTCAGGCTAGGAACTTAAGCCTCTCCATTGCTTTAGGGAAAAACCTCCCTGCAAACCAGCTCTGCTCGGTTCGGAGTTACACAAAGCCCTGCAGCCAAAAGCCAAGCCGTTCTTTTATGTTGGGCCATCAATGTACCGGCCACACTATTGTCATCAAGAGCAAAACCAATCACGCTAAACTTGACCTTTTCTAAATCCTTTGTCCAGCTCCAAACTCTCTTTGTTCTTACAGAGCATAACATAGCCTGTAGGTAAAATCCACCCTATAAAAGGTCCCCACTTTTGGGACTTCTTTGGATCACTTTGGACTGCCATCCTGCCTTGCTGCTGGCTTGTCTAAGGAGCTCCCCTCAGCCAGCCACACTAAGCTTTCTCTCCTGGAACCCCACCTTTCTCTCCAGGACTACGAGACCAGGTGTCATATTGCCTATTCCTAAGCTCTCCAATTCTGCTTCCAAGTTAGCTAGAGTGTATGTGTTGTTTTATTTGCTGTATTTTTCAATAAAACTGTTATTTTGTTACTTTTAAACTCGCTTGCCTGCTCTCTGACCTGAAATCGTAGACATTGGGTTAAAGATCCTTGCTAAAGTTACCCTGCCTCTCGTTTAGCCAAGAGAGTGCTCAAGCTAAATTCCCCAAACTTGTGTTTTTAATTGGTTATCTGGGTGACCCTCCTGTGGTGCTCTGGCAAGTCCTAGCAGGTATCTGAATGGGCGTCAGTGATCTCCCTGATGCACATCAGTGCCCGTAGGCCATCAGAGTGTATTGTCCTCACTACTGTGCAATGGAGGCCTGTATTGTTGTACTATTACAGCATCTCTCTACGTGAATATGGACATTGTGAGACTATGCAATTCAGTTAACATTCTGTAGTTTGGCAACCTTTGAATACCAAACAGAGGCTTCAGTGCTAATAGTCTGTTGCATTCCCTTGGTAATCCTGAAAAATATGAGAACTGGGGTTTCCAGTCAAGTAGTTCAATGACTGTGGGGGTTCAGCCGTTTTTTGGAAGCCCCCTCACATCTTCTGAAATTGCAAAGAGGAAAACAAAGGAAGTCTGTGACCCCAATATGTCTCTCTTCAATTCTGGCCATTGGCTAGTTGTATTATTTCCCATTTCTAGAAGACATGCGCTATGAAGGGAGGCTTAGGAAGCTAGCTGAGTTTAGCCTGAGAAAAAGAAGGCCAAGAGGAGACATGATAACCATGTTTAAAAGTTTTTAGGGATGTCATGTTGAAGATGGAGCAAGCTTGTTTTGGGCTGCTCCAGAAACTAGGACATGGAACAATAGTTCCAAACTACAGGAAAAGAGATTTCATCTAACATCAGGTAGAACTTCCTGATGGTCAGTCATTCCTCAGTGGAATACACTGCCTCAGAGTGTCATGGAGTCTCCTTATCTGGAGGTTTTTAAGCAAAGGCTGGATGGCCATTTGCTCAGGTGCTTTGAATGGCAGAGGGTTGGACAATGGCTGTTGTGATCTTTTCCAATTCTATGATTCTATGATTTTATGATTGCTCCAAGGACTCAAAATTCTGGGGACAGGAAAATAACAACGCTTAAATTGGCTATTGAAACCAGCCACTGTATTTTGCAGTTGCTGAATTGGCCATGTAAATAAGCGACCTTCGAAGAATGTCTAATTTTCAGTGCATGAAATGGACAGTAAATGAAGGGCGCAAACCATTCATCATTTTGAGTTCCAAATTCCCAGCAATTACATCTTTCCCATTTCATTCTTCAGCAGCAAAACCCAAGGAGATCAAAGGGTGAAGGACATCCACAATTAACTCAAATTCCAACATCTTGCATGAAAAGCAAATTACCTTTTTGTTTGCACTGGGGAACCCTGCATTATAATAAGAATTATTTTAAAAAATCCTTTTTTTTTTTTAGTAACTCTTTCATATTCTTTTTCAGCTGATCAAGCAAGAAAAAGGAAAACACAGATGCAATCAGTTTCTGGAAATGCTTTGTTATCTTGGAGAGAATTAATGGTGGGCAGAAACTAGAGATCGATATAGATACAGTTATTGGGGGGCATAGCAGAATATTATCCAAATTCAGCAATATATGCAAGTAGCATGAAAGTCTCAATATTTCATTGGCGAAGAAATCCAATTTGCTGATCTTCAGACATTAAGAAATGAAAGCTGGAATAATACGTGTACTGCTTAGTCACATAACTATCTTAGTTGTGTAGTGAAGTTGTGTCATTCAGCCCAACCTTACTTGGGCATCAGCCATGTGGAGAGAAGGGGTCCATTCTGCTGGCAATTGAGCAGAAGATGTTCTCCACCTTTCACCAGCCAGTGATGCTGCAACAATGAAGTGCAACACGGGTTTTTGCTTCTGACGGTCATAGTCCTCTTGGCTACTGGAAGGAAGGTAAAAATGTGATCCATCTGTACCCAGTTGCCACTAGAACAAATCACTTTCTCTGTGCATGGTTTATGCCCAGTAAAGTAACTTGAGGGGGATTGCAATTGTGCCAATATTGCAACAGTCCTGACTATGTGTGACTATTACAGATGCACATCCCTGGGTTGTTAACCGCCATCAAGTTGATGATGACCCTATGGATGAGAGATCTCCAAGTCACTCTGTCATCTACTGTCCAGCTCAGGTTTTGCAGACTCAGGGCCTTGATTGAGGGCCTTTCTCACTACACTGCTATTATTCCACTTTCAACCTCCTGTGGAATTCTAAGGTTTGTAGTTTGCTGAGGCCAAAGAGCTCTCTGGCTGATAATTCTAAAGGCACCTCTTTAAACTGCAAACCCCAGGATTCCATAGGATGTTGAGAGTGGAATAAGAGCACTATAATAGTGTGGGAAGGCCCTATTTAATAGTGTGGGAAGTACCCTCTTCTCGTACTGCCTTGTACTTTGCTGAGCATTATTGTCTTGTCTGTTGAGTCATGTCTTTGCATGCTATGTCCAAAGTATGACACTCAATTTGGTCATGTTGGATTTTAGGAACAGATCAGGTTTGATTTGGTCTAATACCGATTCATTTGTCTTTTTGGCAGAGCTGACTATCTGAAGAACTCTCCTCCAGCACCACATTTCTTCCTGTCAGCTTTCTTCGTTGCCCAGGTTTCACATTACCCATTTATAAATCTGATCCTAAATACCAGCCTTAGGTCTGCACTCTGTCATTACACACAATTAGAGCAGACGAACCAGTGAAATTTGCCTACATTTGGACACACCATTCAACCATCAGTTCAATGAGTCTATATTATTTAGGACTAAAAAAATAGGATTTTTTAAAATTTAATTTCATAGAAACAGAGAGTTGGAAGACATCACAATGGCCAATGAGTCCAAACCCCTGCCATGGAAGAATAAACACTCAAAGAACCCCAGGCAAATGGGCATCCAGCCTCTGCTTAAAAACTCCCAAAGAAGGAGACTCCACCACACCCCATTGAGGCAGCATCTTTCACTGTTGAATGGCTCTGACTGTCAGAAACTTCTTCCTGATGTTTAGGTGAAATCTCTTTTCCTGTAGTTTGAATCCATTGCTCCATGTCCTAGTTTCTGGAGCAGGAGAAAACAAGTTTGTTCCGTCTTCAACATGACATCTCTTCAATTTGATTTGATTCATTAATCAGTTTTTTTTCAATTAATCCTAATCATTAATTTAAGAAAAAATTGTTAAATTTTAAAATGCATGCTAGAATGGTTGGATATGAATGTTAACATGTAAATGCAATGTGAGATAGCACTGTTTGGTATGTTAATAAGTAAAATAACAATTTGGGAATTTATTGTTGAAAAAAAATTGGTTGATTCATTGATTTTTTCCCCCTCACTTTTCTTGTAGCATAGAATCCAACCTGACTCAAAGCACAAGATAAAACATAACAGTTTGGAAAATTGATAAGGTGAGTAATACTTTTTAATAATAAATAAAAAAATTAGTAAGTTAAAAGTTAAAAAAATTAATAAAAATTAATAAAAAACAATACAAAGAACAATTACATGAATAATCATGTTAAAACATTCATTTGAAACAGTTCAAAAAAGCAAAATATAAAAAGGCAGTTAAAATATAATGATAAAAGCACAGTACAGCCAATTAGGTGATGTACCGTCTGCAATGAACAGTTAACCGGCAGTGGCCTAGTGAAACTTTCTCTTTAACCCACTTTGCTGCTGGCAGAACCAAAGTAATAAAATAATTAAATTAAAGAGCTATCCAACTAATGACTTTCTCATAGTAAAAGTTGTTCAGCAGTGGAATTGCCTTTCTTGGAAAGGGGTGGGCTCTCCCTTGTTAGGGATTCTTAAACTGTCATGTGCAGGCTATCTTGCTTTTCCAAGGAAACACTCAGACTTGTAGCAGCTGTGTTTATTTAGCAAGCAACAGAGTAACTTTCAAAAGTTGGTAAGATTGGCGTAT
Organism: Ctenosaura bakeri; assembly: GCA_948474755.1. NCBI lineage: Eukaryota > Metazoa > Chordata > Lepidosauria > Squamata > Iguanidae > Ctenosaura > Ctenosaura bakeri. Next base: position 408,662 of record CAOLHI010003349.1, on the reverse strand, counting down.
GTCAGAAGGCAACAGGTTTTAAACTTTGGCATATAAATTAAGGTGCAAATTACAATGATCAGTAAGAGTAGTACATGTCATATTGTTACTTCGGCCCAGGACTACTCGGTGATAGCACTCGATATTGTTTTGATATCAAAACCAGCCTTCCTCTGCCACCCCGCTCCACATGTTTGCGAGACCTCCAGACAAGCACGTAAACAGGCGTGGCTGGTAATTGTTGGACATTCCATACTCCACCTGGGCTGGCAAAACAGAGCCACTCCGTTGCTTCAGGGACCTCTCCTGCAAACACTTTTTTGCTTAAGCGTGACACTAACAAAGGCGCCAGGCTCTGAGCCGATAGTCTTACAAAGCTGGACTAAGTACCACCTCGGATCGCTCCCGAGTTCCAGACCGCCTTGCTGCTGCTTCGTCCAGCGAGCTCCCCTCAGCAAACCATGCTGAGCTTTCTTCCCCACACCCCAACAAACCCTGTCTTCAAACTTCTTCAGGACTATGAGAAAGGTGTCGTGTCACCCATTTCCCCAAAAATCCCTATTTCCAATTCTTCCGTTAGCTGTGTGATTGTGGTGTCTTTACTGTTTGTCTGTCTTTTAATAAAACATCGTTTTGCTATTTTAAAACTGACTGCTTGACTGACCTGACCCCATAGACGCTGGTTTGCAAGATCCCTGCTAAGTTATCCTGCCTCTCGCTCGCTTTAGTGAGTGCTCCAGCTAATATTCACCGAAGTTGTGTTATTGTGGTTTGGTTATTTGGACGTCCCTCCCGGGACCCCAGAGAACAGGGTAACAATATAACTCCACCAGATCCCCGAGTTCCCAGACCTTCCTTGAGAATATGCACAGTTCATTTTCCTGGTCCTGTCTGTTCCCATAAAACCTTCCACTTAGTTTCACACTCCACCCTTTCACTCCTTCCTCCTTTCTTTGATGTCCTCATGCTCCACCTATTGTCACATCACCTCCTAGGGCACCTTGAAACTTTTGAACCAATATCCAGTTACAAGGTGCAGTCAGCAATTGGTACTTGACACGTTGTGAATAGGAATTGGCAATGAATACAGTGTGGCACTAGCACTTTCTATCCCTTTTCATCTACTGCCTAAGCTAAACATATTCTCCCCATTAACATGACATAAGCTAAGCTTCGTGAGAAGATCAGATGGCCACTTCTGGGAATATTTACAAGAACATCTCTGCACTGGCAGATCATTGGACTAGAGCAGAGCTTTCCAAACTTTGTTTTGTGATGTGTTAGTGTGTCATCTGCAGTGTGTAGGTGTGTCACCGCCACCTTAGCCTGATTTCTGGGGTCCCTTGGGAGACACCTTAATGTGCTCCATGTGATGGAGAATTGAAACTAGCCATAGCAATGCATTGCAATAGCCATAGCAATGCATTGCAATAGCAATGCAAGAGGCAGGGTAACCTAGCGGGGTCTTTTTACCCAATTTTTACAGGGTCGGTCCAAGCCAAAAACCAAACAAAGATGTCCAATAAATGATTTTATTGACTGAAAGTCTCACGCACCAAGGCAATCACTCACACATTGAAGACCTATTAAGAAGCAAAAGAGAGGAAACTGGATAGGGAACTATTGAAGGGATTATAGCTGGGGTAATACTGCACCTTTTCCTGAAGTCTTGGTCCGGGAAAAACAGTGAAGAAGTGGAGCTCAGCATGGAGAGGACTGAGGGGATTACTTCACAGATGGAGAAATGGTCTGCTGGTGTGACCAGGATTGAGCCGAAGAGCCACTCAAAAACTGGGGAAAAGTAGGGGAAAAATTATGTGGAAGTTTAATCCTTTCCTGGGGTGAACAATGAGTGTCACATGAAGAAAGAAGCTCCAGAATGGTAACTTCCTTCGCATGAAGAGATTACAAGGTGTTACCAAAGTCTCAGGATCTTCAGCTGCATTGGGTTGTGGTGTGACCACGTAAATGGTCCTTGCCTGATAGGATTTTGCTCAACTTTGGGCAAACATGCTAATCCCCTCAAGTTGACTCTTCAGTGGCTGATGACTGTTGGTTTGCACAGTTTGAGTTCTCCTGGGGCTACGTGGCTGGGGATTTTACTGGCCTGACCTGGTTTTCAGTCGTTTGACCATTGCTGCCTACGTGCCCATCTGGTGACTGGGACAGGGTTTTCCAGTGGGGTAACACACCGGCCCAGGCCTAAAAAGACCCTGGGGAGGGCAGTGGCGGCAGACCAGGTCTGAGTGGAGGAGCTACCTCTCCTGCTGCTGCCACCATCCCTGGTTGAGAAAGACCCCAGTACCAGCAGGCCAGGATCAGGTGGAGGGGCTGCCTTTCCTGCCCCCACCACCCCAGGCAAAGGAAGACCCCAGAAAGAGGGGGGGTAGTAGTGGGCCAGGCTGAAATGGAGGGGTTGCCTCTGTTTACTGAATTACTGACTGAATTACTGTGTTGTGAAATGATGCATGTCTAAAAAGTGTGTCACCAGTGTGAAAAGTTTGGAAATCTCAGGACTAGATGATCCCTACAGATATTTTCCAACTGTGATTCTAAAATTTTCAAGCCTTCAGTATTATCATCATAACTACAACCATAGTTGCAACTGTTGAGTGACTGCCAGTTGTTTATTTTAATTTTATTAATTTCCCCCCCAAAATAAATAATAAATAAAAAAAATATGCACATCTTTTAGATTACAACATATAGTGGTAGTATCTTCTTACAATTTAAAATATTTACAATATTTCCTCCTAGCCTTTTTTTGTAAGAGCTAATAAATATAAGTTGATCCAGCATTCTATTTATCTTGTCAATTAACTGTATTCTTATATCTTATCATTATTCTCCTAAATTAATCTAACTCAAGTTTTTAATTTACATTAGAAAAAGTTACTTTTATTATATTTGTTTGTTTGATATTTACTTTTTGTTAATTTTTTTCTTATTTCTTTTATGTAGATAAGATAGCTTATATTACTCTCTGGTTCATAAAATAAGAGTTTACAGAACCCCAGTCTTTCGCAACTCTTCTCATCAGTTTGGCCTCTAAGACTCTGTGTTAACTGCTAACCTAATTTTGTATAATATTGTGATCCTAAGGCAACCCTCTCACAGCGTTTTCTTGCCAAGATTTGTTCAGAGGAGGGTTGCCATGGCCTTCCTCTAAAGGCTGAGAGAATATGTCTTGGCCAAGGCCATCCAGTGAGTTTCCGTGGCTGAGCAGGGATTTCAACATTGGTCTCCCATAGTTCTTGTCCAGCACTTAAAAAATTATTCCATGCTGGCTCTTGTACAACTGGCAACCCCCCCCCAAAACCCTACCCTTGTAGCATGACAGTACCCCAACTGAAACATTTCTCAGACACTGGTGTCATGTCCTTGCCCCAAGACTCAGACTCCCAGGACCAAAAACATGAGATGGGGAGATTAACTCGAGCACTCTCTTAAGCTAGCGAGAGGCAGGGTAACTTAGCAGGAATCTTGTAACCCAATATCTACGGGGTCAGGTCAGAAGAGCCGTCAGACAGGTTTGAAATAGAAAATGATATCTTTATTAAAGGACAAACAAACATTAAAGACACCACAAACACACAGCTAACTTAGAAATAAGAGTTTTTGGGGGAAATGGGAAATGACTATTCTCATAGTCCTGAAGATGTTGAAGGTTGCAGGGAGGAGAACTCAGTGTGGTTTGCTGAGGGAAGCTCGTCAGCGAGAGAGCGATCCGAGGTGGTCTTGGAATTGGGGAGTTTTTATAGGGTGGATTGTGCCTACAGGCCATGCCATACTCGGTAACAACAATGCAAGTTTGGAGCGGGACAAAGCTTTGGCAAAGATCAAGTTTAACATGATCAGCTTAGTGCACGTATTGACAATAGTGTAGCCAGTATGCAAATGGCTTGGCATTGTAAGAACGTCGGCTCGAAGCCGAACATCTTTGTGTAGAGTGCTTAAGCAATGGGTGTCCGCAAGAGAGGTCCCTGAAGCAATGGAGTGGCGTTAATCTGCCCGCCTAAGTGGAAGTTGGAATGCTCAGCACCTACCAGCCGCGCCTGTGTATGTGCTTGTCCAGTGGCCTCGCAAACGTGTGGAGTGGGGTGGCAGAGAAAGGTCAAATGATTTGATATCAAAAAGAGATATCTAGTGCTATCACCGGGTAGGTCTGAACAATAGTAACAGGGCGACTCTCCAGAAACGTGAAAGGCAGTACTTACAGCAGCTAGTGCAGGACGTAAAAGATAGAGCCCAGGCCTTGGGCAGTGCTTATATGGGAAAAGCTCATATGGGAAAGCTTGCTGGAAACTACTGAAGCTGTTGGTGGTGACAGCCATTCTCCACCTGTGTGCTTGGGACCTTGGACCTCGACACTTTGCTTGGATTACTATTGGCTTTTGGACTATTCCCTTTTTGGACTGACATTGTTTTTACTGAGAGTTTATTTCAGCCCTGAGGCTGTTTTTATGGAGCTGCCGTTATCTAGCTAATTATCCAGCTGAGGAACCATGGCAGTCTAGCAAGTCCAGGACAATTTAGAGCATTGAAAAATTATGCCCACAGTGCACTCCTGGGCATGGGGCCTTCCAAATGGACAGTGAAAGAGAACCTTCAGGGTTTACCACAACTACTTTTCCCAAGGCACCTTCCAACAAGAAGCATGCTATGAACATCAATTTCTTAGCACAACAACCACCTCAGAAATGCTTTGGTCAGGTCACCGCCAGACTGTGAAACTGTTTTCCTGTTCATTGTATCTACCATGGACAGGAGGTAGCTAGACTGAAGTGATTAGGGAGAGACTCAGCAGACCAGCAGCTCAGTTGGTGCTGATCCATCTGTTTGCATGGAACAAGCAGCCTCTCTAGATAAGTCAGGCAGCAAATGTTCTACAGTTGCTGGAAGCAATGTCAGTTATCTAGTCTGTCAGAGACATCCAAGACAACTCAGAGACTCTGAACTGTTCTTAAATACAGGTTACTCTTCTATATGACTCTCCCCCCGTTATGGAGTAAATACAGTAAATACAGGTTACTCTTCTATATGACTCTCCCCCGTCTCCCAATTTCTGACTGATCTTAAAAACCCTGTTACCCCAAAACATGGGTGACTCAGGGGTCCACCTATGATGCCAATACCTCCATGTGATAATAGGGAATTAATTATTTCAAAATTAGGAGGCCTGCAAGGGGAGGTGTAACTAAGCAAGATCTTTTTTTTTCTTTCTTAGAGACCACAGCAGCCATCCAGTCCAACCCTCTGCCATGGATGTCGGGGTGCACCCACATTTTATTGCTTTTGTATGGCAGCTGCCTGTGGGAATAGTGATAGTAGAATGTTAGGTTATTCCTAGGTGTTGAACATTCCTTCCGACTGGAATTTCAAAGCAACTGTTGGACAGATAGTCATCATGGTGATTGGGGTCGTTTGTCCTTTTACAACTATCTCAGGGGAAACTGTCCTTTTAAGTGTAGAGTGTGAGAACCAGATCCCACTCTCGAGCTTTGACGTCTGTAAGACAGCATCCCTTGCCATGTTACAGTAAATCTTCTATCAAGTTTATTGAATACGTGTGAGCGTGAATCTGTTCCTGACAATGGAGGAACCTACATCAAAACACTCTCGACAGATGGCCATCCAGCCTCCAGGGAAGGAGATTTTACCACACTCTAAGGAGGCAGCATATTCCACTGCTGAATAAGAAGTTCTTCCTGAAGTTTAAGTGAAATCTCTTTTCCTCCAGTTTTTAAGCACACAAAGATCCAAACTCTCTATCACACACACACACTGACTGACACACACACACACACACACACACACACACACACAAGCTAACTGAAGTGTGGATAGAGGACTTTCAGGGATGAAGTGATAATTATCAGTCCAGAGAGCAGCGAGGAAAGCAGCGACATGGCTTAGGAAGGCACCTAAGGACAGTTCTCATTTAGGAATCAAATAGACAGCATGGTATTCAGAAAGGCAAGAGACCAATTGGCAGTTCCTATACCCAAAAATATCCTGTGGCTATAAGTGTGAATCAGCAATTCCAGCCAAGCAGAGAATGTGAGTTGCAATACAAACAATGAAGTCTAGACAGAGTTAATAGTGTTTAGGTGACAAAAGGGTAATGGCTGTCTTAATAGCCCAGTATTGTGGAGAAGGGGGAATAACATCAGGGAAACATCCAAGTGTATAGAGTCAAGTTTAAAACAAAAACAGATTTCCCCTTTCAGCTCTGAGATGTCCAGTTCATTATCTTTAAGCCTATTGTTCTGAGAGTGGCTGAGCTATTCGCCTGAAAATGACATGATTTCTGCCTGAGGTGGTCCTTCTTACTTAGTAATCTGCCATCCGCAGCTTGACCGTCCCATCAACTCAGGTATCATTTATATCAATGCCAATTAATAGTACAAATTAAACAATATTTGCCAATTAAACCATGCCAATCATGTGAGGTGCATGGTGCATCTTGAAAACCCTACAATGAGACTATCCAACTCAATGAAACTCATTGAATCATTCCAATTTACCTTTGGGTTGATACACCATTCACAATGATTTAAAGGGTCCATTCTAGTTAAGATTAACCAATAGGTTTCAAGTTCCCAAAAGCTGTATTCATGTTTGATTTCCTCCAAACTGATGTCCTTCCATGAGTTCAGTATAACAGTTACCCAAAGGGGGAGCTTCTTTTTCCTTTCTTGCTTTTTTTAAAAGAGTAAATTACATATTTAACAGCTCTTACTTCAGTCTTGGAGTTTAAGAGATTTACAACCATGGTGATGGCTTTCTACATTAAATTATTGTAAATTATGCAGCAATTATATTACGTTAATTTGTGCCACATATGGTATGTTACATTAGTTTGGGCAATTTGTGCTGTTTCAGTGCTAAATTGATGTTGCTAATCCCGGATAGCATAGAGATTGATCACTTAGAAATTTGAGTAATGAAAATCATTATTAATTGGTGTTATATGACAGCACTCTCATCTGCGGGTTGGTTGTTTCCACCAGGTTGGAGGCAGCTGATTTTACTACATACATTACCTAGCCACATGGAATGACTATCTGGGGGCTTCTCAAGGCTTTGCAAGTTGCTTTTAAACAGTAATTAGGTGCAGTTATAGAACTATCTCCTATGCTTGCATTAGAATATAGGCCATTTCTGCACCACTGTTATAGTGCTATTATTCCACTTTCAACTTTCTGTGGAATCCTGGGGTTCATAGCTCATCCCCTCTGAAGCCCTACAGCATCCTCAAAACTCAACCCAGAGATCTTTAAACCTCTAGAATAGGTTTTCAGGAGTGGAGAGGTCTGCACAGTGGAAAGCTGAAAATCTCAAGGTTTATCATGCACACCGCATTGGATTTAGGCTGTAGTACAAGCCCTCAAAATGTGTCTGGTGTGTGTTGAACCAGAGCGCCATGGCAAGGGTTGCCTTTTCAAGACTATCCCACAGATTTCAGAGGTAAAATGAGAGATTAGGGATGATCTCTTGTGATGTCAGAAAAGGAGGGCCCCAGTGGTGTTACATGAGTGGTGTTACAAGGGGTAACTTCTGGTTATGTCATGAACATGATGCATTAAGCATAGTTAGATCATAGAAGAACAGAGTTGGAAGATGTTGTAATTCCCAGTTGTGTAGGGACATGGGATGGGGTATCATTCGCCCTGGGCAGCAATGTTTCTGGGGTGTCCCTGCCTGTAGCCACTCCCTGTGTGCACCCTGGCCATGCCCCCATGCACCACAGCCATGCCCTTGCGTGCAGTGGCCAGACCTCTTGCACCTTAGCCCTGCCCCTTTTGCCCCTCATCCACATACTCCAAGTTTTGCCACTGGTTAGTCCTAGTCCTGTTTGCAGAAATCTACAGCTAAAGTGTATTTAGAGAAGCGGGTATCCAACTCTGGTTTAAAGAGCTCCAGTAAAGGATCCACCACACTCTAAGGCAGAGAATTTCACTGTCAAACAGCTCTTACCATCTGGAGTTCTTCCTAATGCTCAGTCTTTCCTAGCTTTTGAATCCATTGTTATATACTAGAATCCATTGTTGTTATATACTTGAATCCATTGTTATATACTAGAATAGCAGAGTTGCCCTGAGTAGGCCATTCAAAACAAAACAAAAACACGAAGACTATATATATGCATTCACTTGGAAATTCTTCCCTCTCACTCAGAGGATGGAAGAACCCATGCCATGAGATTGAGGGTCAGGACTTGAGACCAAGGAACCTTGCTTTGCATTGCATGTCAAAAGTCCCAACTTAAATCCTCAGCCACTCCCATAATCCAAGCGTTGCTTGTACTCCCAGATTGCTGGAGATAGCTGGTTGGTAGAAAGGCTGGTGGTATGACTCACTACAATTACTGCATGTTCGGCTACTCTGCTGGTCTCAAAAAAATCTATTGTGTTTAATGAGGCACAGGCTGCTAAGTTTACAATGGTTGCTGGAGTAAGTAATTTATATCACACATTGGGTTATATAGGGCAGGCCATGACCACTCATGATGCCCAATGGGAGATTCTCCAGGTTTATACCTCGGATAAACTTCCATTTTTTTCCCCAAGGCAATAATTCCACATATTTTGACCCCAAAGCATTTCTGTGTCCTTATGTCATTTTTATTATTTTTCCTCTAAGTATCTCCCTTAACATTCTACATTGTACAGTCTGACGCACCCCAGTTTCTTTTTTGCTTCTTCGTTGGGCTGAGATCCCAAACCATTCCCTTTTGTTAACTGCATGCCTAACCCTGGTAATCTAAAGCCCATGCATAGTAAATCACTTGTCGATCACTATCACTCCTAAGTAAATAAAGTCTTTGCTTGACAATCCAGGTAAATACTCATTTCATAGAATCATAGAGTTAGAAGAGACCCAGGGGCCATCCAGTCCAACCCCCTTTGGCCATGCAGGAACACACATCAAAGTATTCCCAACAGATATCCATCCAGTCTCTGCTTAAAAACTCCAAAGAAGGAGGAGACTCCATTACACTCCATTGAGGTTCCGTATTCCACTGCTGGACAGCTCTGACCATCAGGAAGTTCGTCCTGCGGTTCAAGTGGAATCTCCTTTTCTGCAGCTTGAATCCATTGCTCCTTGTCCTAGTCTCTGGAGCAGTGGAAAACAAGCTTGCTCCCTCCTCAACAAGGCATCCCTTCAAATATTTAAACATGGCCATCATGTCCCTTCTTAACCTTCCCTTCTGCAGACGAAACATCCCCAGCTCCCTAAGCTGCTCCTCACAGGCTTCTAGACCCTTTACCATTTTGGTCACCCTCCTCTGGACATGCCCCAGCTTATCAATATCCTTCTTAAATTAGGTGCCCAGAATTGGACATAGTATTCCAAATGCGATCTAACCAATGCAGAATAGAGTGGTACCATTACCATTACTTACCATTCACAACTCTAGATAATAAACAAAGCAATAAACAATGTTCAACATTTGGTACCATTTGGTAGTTTGTACCACATTATATCCATACATACCTTATGTTACCTCCATATGCATCAATAGCATACTCAGCATATTCTACATTGATTCACAGTTCATAGAACGAATGTGACATGACACTGTGTTCCTATGTACCATTGAGTCTATTAGGCATGAAAGAAGTTCCTGATTGAAGATCAAGGGTGAAGGGGAAGCGGCAGCTGGTGATTTCTATATCAAATGATTGATGGACTTTATTACTTCATAAGTGCTGGGTTCTCTTATTCACTTGACAACGTGGGAGGACCAGCCTAGTCAGAGGCAGGAGGTGGTTTCTGTCTCAAGGGTGCCTTGAAGCAACTCCTGATTTTGTCTCAGACTTTATATGGTTATAAAGGACAAGTAAAGTCTTTTCTATGCCTTTGATTCAAAATAATGACCTTTAAAACATTTCTACACTTTTTTATTTCATAATCCAAATTGTCCTTAACTTTCCCAACTTTCTAGGACATATGCCTTTGTTTCCCTTTTTAAACATTATAACACATAATAATTATTTGTTTTATCTATTCATTATGTTTAAAACTGGAATTTTCTTATTGTCACCATATTATTGTCACCTTCTGGTGAGAAAAGTCGAACATATGACTGTATAAGTTTAATCTATTTAATCTAATTTTCCCTGATTTTTCCCCATAAAGGTGTTATCACTCTCCATGTCTGCTGGAACTGCAGACTTTAAAGGAACTGTCCAGGGTGATGCGAGGGTAGAGTTCAGCACTTTGGAGAGCTCCTTCAAAGTCTGGAAGAAAACCCAGAGTGAATTTACTGAAACACTGAAATCACCAGCCATTCTATGTTTTCTGTATATTTTAGTGCTATTCTTTCAAATATTATCTAACTTCAATATATTTGTTTGAAGAGTGGGTGCAGTCAGAGCACTTTCCGGGGGGGGGGGATGGTGCTTTGTTGCTATTTAACAGCATCTTTTCCCCCTTCTTCTCTTCCTCCTCCTCCTCACATTCCCCTGTGGCTGTTTTGTCTCATTGAGTGTGGCAACCCACGCCATTCTGTCTGCCCATGACATCATTGCAACAGAATTCATCTTATGGCATTAATCATAAGATTAAACAAGAATAAAAGCAGAGTCTGAGTGCTAGGCTCATGAATAAATGAATGAATAAATGGGGAATGAGGCAGAGAAGGGCAGCATCGACTAACATGGATCTTTTACAATAGTTGGGGAAAAACACAGATGTAACATGCCATGTAAAGTTATATTTTTGCAGGGCAAAAATATTCATGGGAATACTTTTCTTCTACTAATCCATGCATTCCAGCCCCATTTTGATCAATTTAGCACCAACATTTTCTATCAACTAATCTAGTGTTAATTATCCATATATTTGCATTAGGGTAAAAACTATGGTTGGAATCTTGTTGGTGTCTTATGCATGTATAAGTTTTTCTGTGGAAAGAATGGACATCCACAGTTGGTACAGCTCAACTGGCAAGGCCCTGTCCCATGACCTTCCACTTTTTTATTTGCCCCATTTGTGGGACACAGAGGAGAGTCTCTCCTACCTCCTCAGGCAGGTATGTATAGGGAGAAGCACTCCCAGAGGAGCAATGTTGTGCAAGTGAATGTGTAGCCACATGTCTGTATGTGACATCTGTTACCAGGTGGTACACCTCCCACATTTTGATATGGCCTAATAGGCAGAATATATTGGCAAATATGTTTAATTGGCATGAAATATAAATTATACTTATGACTGGCAAAGCCATGTAGAAGAAAGGGGTGGAAGAAAGAGGTGACCTCAGCATGGCCAGGCCAAAAGTTCACTGGATTTAGCCAAGAAAGCCTGAGCTAATCAGAACCCCCCCCCCCAACCAAGACATTGAAACCAATCAGTCCATTCCAGACCCCACTGTCTGTGTTGCAACTTCCATTGTCCATGAAACTGGGAGAGCAATCAACTCACATCCCTTCAGGGAGGAAAAGAGACTGTATAAACCCTTGGTTTTGAAAAGTCAGTTGCAGTCAGATGAACTGTTGGACTCTGCCGTGTCACTCTGAATCCTGATCTGCCTGAATCCTGATCTGTCTAAGTCACTTTTCAAGCTCTTTACTACTGTTCTGGAATGGTAACTATATAACCCCAAAAATCCTCAGCCTCTCTATCCATAATTTTTTCCCTTTCTCCTTCAGTTAGTTCTTGTGTGAATGCTTGATTGTATGTATCTTGTGTGCATGCATGAGTGAATTCCCTTCAATAAAACACATTTTTAGCTTACTTTTGAATCTCTGGCTGGTTCTTTTCCTGTGAGAGCCCATAAACATTGGTAGAAAAGCTCTCATTACGTTACCTTCCCTCTTGCAAGTCTCCTCTTTGAGCTAATTCATTCCCCACTTTTGCAAGGAGGTACAGGCATCTCAGGCTGGCCCTTGTGGCACCTAGGTTTTGGGGTAACACATCAATGCACATCTATGTGCCGTGCTTATTCACATCCAGGTGCAAAGCATGCCTATGCACAATGGCACCACATCTGCAACACCATTTCCACAACCTTGCACTGAATACAGCGATTCTGCCCCAGGCAAAAAATGGCCAACCCTATCCATAGGAAAACTTACCTGAGCATAAGACACCAGCAAGCCCTGAGATGCCTATATACTTGTAGTGAGTGGTGGCTCTGATATCAATGAGATAGTGAACCAGCTTTAGGTTTTGTTGCTGTTGCATGCCTTCAAGCCTTTTCCAAGTTATGGGAACCTTAAGCTGAACCTATCATGGAGTTTTCTGGGACTGAGAGTATGTAACACACCCAAGGTCATGCAGTGGGGTTCCATGGCCAAATGGAAAATCAAACCCTGGTCTCCAGGATTATAGTCCAACACTCAAACTACTACATCGTGCTCACACTCTAGATGGATTTGGCACCTTGGATAGCACCTAAAAAGGTAAGACTGAAAACTGCATTAGATACATTGTCCCACTGGTATCCAACCAACCAACTGCCACTATTGTATCCACACACATAACAGAAGCCAAAGGTGGGAATTATAACTTGCTGGGAAAACTCCTAGGCTGCATTTTTCTTAGGCTGCATTTTTCTATTTGCAAGAGGACTGTTGGGCCTGAGGGAATGTCTTATTTACCTATGAAATACAAGAGACAAATAAATAAGGGATTCCATGGGAATAGTAACATCTCCTCCCCATACAATCTCATGCCAGCCAGAGTGCACACAATAAATCATAAAACAGGTGGTTTGTCTCTTTTCTCGAGTGCATTCCAATTTGCCAAGAGAAGGGCAGGCTGAGGCTGAGTTTGTTACTTTTTCTTTGTTTTGAACTGGTTTTTTATATATATATATATATATATATATATATATATATCTGTCTCAGAATGTTATTGAGGCAGCTCAAAGTGACACCAACTGCAATGGATATCTCATTTCTCCCCAGAAGCTTTGGCAGCAAATAAATACTTTTTTTGTTCCTGATGCCACCTTGGCAGCATGAGGGCAGATGCGTGTTCCTTCTCTTTGTATGTTAAGTGAACATTCCCTTTGATTGAACTAAATTCCCTTCGTCCAGAATAGCCTAATGCCCCAGCAATCAGGATGCTCAGGTTGCCAAGTCTCAGGTAAGGATGGAAAGAATGTTCACTCTTATCATTTCTTTGGTGAAAGACAGGCTTCCCAACCCTCAGGAAAGTCGGTCAGGAAGAATAACACAGCAGTGAGACTTCTGTGCAGCTCTTTGTTACTGACCAGCACCCTGCTCCAAGATTGATATGGTTCAACTGGAGAAATATGATTTAATTGGCAAAATACATTAGTTGACATTGATATAGTGACTGGAAGTGACTGGAAGGTTGAGCTGGGCAGAAGAAAATTACTGACAGAACACATGTGCTGCAAAGTAAGTCAGAGATCCCCTCTGGGCATAGACAAGGTCATTGTCAGGCAGATTATTAGGCAGCTCCAGAGATGATATGCTTAAGCTGAAGGTGTAACATCTCCAGTATCACGCGACAGCAACAGGAAGCTCCCACTAAAATTGTTTCAGCCCCTCTTTCCTATACCTGGAGGTTTCTTTTCCTTATTCTCTTACCTGTCCAATATTACAGGGCTATTACAACAGCCATTAACTCTTTTCTCACCTGACACTAAAACGATTAACTCCATCCAGACCCCATTGTCCGAGCTGCAACTGCTTTGTTTGCTCGGCCAGAGAGCCTTTCATACCCATGCCCTTCAAGCAGATTTTGGGTATAAAGATCTCCCAGAGTATTTCCAGGAGTTCTTATACACAGAAATATATGTAGGCTTTCTGTGCAAAAAAATAAAAAACATAGCTGCCATCTTGTTGGTTAATCCCAACTAGAGTAGACCCATTCAATGAATTGTTACACAGTGAATCAACACATAGATAAATCTAATGGATTCAATCAATCTGTTCCAGTGACAACTACAAAGGAATTTAAGGCAGTGCTTTTGCAGAGGCAAACCATGTGTATTTCTCTGCAGAACAATCCCTCCAAAAAATTCAAGATGTGCAGCTACAGGTATAATACTGTGCAGAAATATATGCTTGCACAGCAGGAGAAAACTATGGAAATTATTCACTTTTGCATGTGAGAACAAAACAGTTGAAGATTTATATGCCTAGTATCACAGCGCCAGCCATAATCTTAGGAGATTGCTATGCTTCCCCAAGTCTCCATGCAGTAAAATAAATCTCAGGGGAAGGAGAACTGAAAGAGGAGAAAATTGGGGTGTTATCTGTCAGTGTTACCTCCTCTGATGAAGAACAAGAAGAGGAGTGCCTGGAGGATGAGCCCCACCCAGAACCAGAGGAGGCTGGCAGTCCTGGTGCTACAGAAGTAAGGCCTCATCCATTCCTCGCATCACCTGCAGATTTTGAGAAGGAAACAGAGTCTCTGCAACCTGTCATGTTCACAGCTCAAACACAAGGAAGTGTCATGCACTACTTAGAAAACATAGAATCATAGAGTTGTAAGAGACCACAGGGACCATCCAGTCTAACCTCCTGCTATGCAGGAACACCCATCAAAGCACTCCCAACAGATGGCTATCCAGCCTCTGCTTAAAAATCTCCAAAGAAGGAGACTCCATCCAACTCCCAGGCAGCATATTCCACTGCGGAACAGCTCTGACCATCAGGAAATTATTCCTGGGGTTCTGATGGAATCTCCTTTGAATCCATTGCTCCTTGTCCTAGTCTCTGGAGCAACAGAAAACAAGCCCCTCCCTCCTCAACATGACATCCCTCTAAATATTTAAACATGTCTATCATGTCACCTGTGAGTCTCCTTTCTCTACAGGCTAAACATTCAGCCATTCCTCACAGGGCTTCATGGCTTCCAGACTGTTCACCATTTTGGTCACCCTCTTCTGGACATGCTCCAGCTTGTCAATCTCCTTCTTGAATTGAGCTGTCCAGAACTGGATACAGGATTCCAAATGAAGTCTAACCAAAGCAGAATAGAGTGGTACCGCTACCTCCCCTGAAAAATGGCCATGAAAATGGACTCTGACTCACAGAAGAGAAGCAGTAGACACGTTGAAGTAGAACAGGAAGAGCTTACAGAGCCACAAATAGACACAATGCCAGCTCCAACAAAAGAGTTCTACCCCTTCAGTTACAGAAAACACACTTACCCATAACTACCTTTGTTGAGTGTAGGCAGCAAAGGGAGAACTTGCCAAAGTCTCAAAGGAGTAACAGAAGGCAGCAATTAGTTAGGCAGCAGCTGCATTAAGCTCCTGGCCTATATATATATGCAGCTCTTTCTCTTCAGGAGCTGTTGGAGATTATCTGATCTCCATGGCTGATAGTTGTATTTCCTTTCCTGTTGACTGGCTCTGGACTTGTTTGCCTTGGATTTGTTGGACTTTGTTTATGACTATGATCTTTTGCTTAGTGAGTAAATGTAAGTGATGGATCTTAAGCTGTTCTGTTTCTTTGTGTGCTACATGGTGTGCTGTCTCATGGCTATCAGTTGTGCAGCTGCAAGCTTTGGCTAGCTACCCAAACTACGGCCATTTCCTCATTACACTGTTATAGTGCTATTATCCCAGTTTCAACAGCCTATGGAATCCTGGGGTTTGTAGGGGCATTTAGAAATTCTTAGCTAGAGAGCTCTTTGGCCTTAGTGAACTACAAATCCCAGAATTCCACAGGAGGTTGAAAATGGGATAACAGCACTATAACAGTGTAGTGCAGAAATGCCTGAGATAAGACAGGAGCAGAAGTACCATAAATGCTGTTCTACACCTTAACAATGCTAACCGAAGTAAATCTTAAAAAACAACTTGGGGCATGAAGCTAATTTTTAAAAAGCAGGTTATGAGGTTTCCTAAGAGGTTTCTGTACCCCAGAGTATGGGGGTACAGAACCTATGTGGGTTTGGGGTCACGTACCTCTCACCTGTCCATCCTGCACAGAAAGCTGTCCTGGGCCAAATTTCTTGGCAAGTCAACGAAAACCAAATAATGAGTTCTTTCCTCCTTACTCACTTCCTGCTTCCAAAAGATAAGGCATGAACAACTGTTAAGGGAGCAGTGTTGTTTTTTTTCACCTCCCCATGCCCTCCAGAGACCATATTGGCATTCCTAATGTGACCAGAACTGATGTTACAGTACTTCTGGTTTTATTGTTGGCTACTGTATTTGCTGGTGTATAAGACTCCCTATTTTTTTAATCATAAAATATTGTCTGAAAATGAGGTGTGCGTTATATACTGGTTATCTTATATGTCAGCAAATAGTATTTGCTGGCATATAAATATAGTGTGTGTTATACATTGGTGTATCTTATACGCCAGCAAATAAGGTAATTTTTGGTGGCTTGGGGGTATTAAGCGAGGGGGGGGTTAGGATGGCTTGTAGAACCACTGCATTCTGCAACATTCTGAAATTGGCAAAAAAAGGGGGGATCTGGGGACTTTGTAGAGCTTCAGAGGAACTTTTGGGTCCACAAAATGCGTCCCTGTGGGCAACATGTGTACGGGGCTACATTTTCCCTACCTCTACTGTAGGATATCATCTATTGTATATCTGCCTTACTGAAATCTGTTTTCTTAACTAAACAAGCAAGGACTCAAGGAATCAGGAGCAGTTTAAGCTAAATCTCTCTCTATAAAATGTGCTAAACCTCCCCCACTGAGAGATTTTAATGACATAGCCAAACATATTAAGGAGCACTGGGGTTTCTTCCTAGAGTCTTTCAATCCTTTCATTTAAAAATAAAAAATCTTAAAGGGCCAGTTCAGTTATTCATGTCTGCAATGGTACCAGAAGTAAGTAACGTGTTATAATTCTGAAGTTTCCCTCAAAAAGGAGGTACTTGAGATAGGGCGGCAGGGGTTGGAGAAAATTGCAAATAATCAGCTCCAGGAAAGCTAAACCTACAGTTGCAGAAGACTGAGTCTATTTCATTTTTGCAAGGGTAACAGAAGCAGACATTACAAATTACATAGGCAACTGTAACTACTGCGTAGATTCTATGGTTTGTTCCTGCTAGAATTGAGTCATAGGCCCTTTCTGCACCCTACCTTTTAGCGAAGACATCCAGTGGGGATCCCAGCAGCTACTTTGCCAGGAGGGAAGTGCAACAGGAGCACTCTCCTCCACACCGGCTGGCTCCCTGCGGAAGGGAGGGAGGCCATGCCTCTTCCTTCCGCACTGCAGCCAAGTACGTTCCTAGGCTGCACTGAGGCATGAAGCGCAGCCATTGCACTTCTGCAGCTTCCACAAGACAGGTAAGTCTGGGATGGCTGCGCAATTACATGTCATTGATAGGGAAGACCTGTCAATGATTTAATCTGGGATTGCACTGCCTGGGGACGGGCGAAGGACAGGACTGCAAAGATATCATGCAGAAACATCATTGTGGTCCGTCTTTCTCCGATCTCCAAAGGAGGGTTGTGCAGAAAGGTCCATAAAAACCACGGAGCTTATCCTTGCATGCACTCACCATTCAAAAATTAAGGGGTTTGTTCTAGCTGTGACTAACTGAAAAGATTTTGGCTGTAGTGTTTGAAAAGGTAGCCTGAAAATTCCTCTTTCATGGCACCTTCCTCCGGGTCAGGGTGGGCAAGGGTGAGAGGGCCTAAGGAATGCAGTAACCTCTTAGAAGAGCTTAGAGAGCTGCACTCATTCACCATGTGTGTGATGTGTGTGTATGTGTATGTGTTTTTAAGTCACCTGTTGACTTATAGTGACCCCCATGAATTTCATAGGATTTTTCTTATGCAAGGAAGACTCAGGTGTGGTTCATCAGTTGCTCCCTCTGAAATATAGCCTACAGCACCTGGTGTTCCTTGGCAGTCTCCCATCCAAGTACTAACCAGAGCTGACCCTGCTTAGCTTCCAAGACAAGTCAGGATCTGGTGCCATCGGGATATTCAGACCCAAATGCCTTTTAGGGAACATTTAGCCATATCTCCCAACCCAACCATTTTATGCCCAAGGAGAGGCCCTTCTTTACACCAGGAATTGTCCAGAAGTTACTTCCTATTCACTTTCTGTTTTCATAACAAGTCTCTCCAGGCCCTAAAATGCCCCAACCAGGCCCAAAAATGTAGCAAAATGTTTGCATATCCACAAAATGAAGCCTTTCAGGGGGGTGGGGGATGAAACAAAACAAAAAATGTTGATTCTCACTGGAGGGCTATGGATGCTCCAAAAATGGCCCTGAGGCAATACTTTGCCTACCCTGATATATTTCAGCTATCAAATGTCAGAGATCTTGCACCCATATAGAAGTTACTCCTGAGCAGAAGATTAATCCCATTTATTCAGAAAGGGATTCAGGGGAGGAAGAAAGAGGAAAATCAGCAGCCACTACTAGTTCTCATTTCAGTGGAGCAGTGAGTCCACTCCATGATGTATTATGAATTTTAAAGAGGCCACCTGAGGTGTTCCACCTCTTTCGGTATTCCCATTGAAGAGGACTTTGCTTCCTCCATAACTCTACAAGAAATAAGACCAGGCCTGGTGAATCAGGAATCCAATGGTATTTAGAAAAAGAAATGCATTTCTGCTTCTCACCCTGATAGACCAGAATCTGAATAAAATGGGAGCCCCAAATTTAGCATCTTTCCATTCTAATACAGTATCCTATTGCTTGCAGATGTTTAGGCCTTCTCCAGGTGCCTGCCATCTAAACAACCCGATCATTCAAAAACCATTAAGACTGTGGCCCCATCTGCACCCTACTTGATCTTGGTGGCATCCCACAGGAAGTGAGCACAACAGGAGTGTAGGAAGTGTGACGGCCATGCCTCTTTTTCCACAGCACAGTCAGGTACAGTCCCATGCTGTGCTGGAGCAGAAAGCTCAGCCATTGTACTTCCTGACCTTCTGCAGCTCAGATAAGTACAGGTGAGAGGCAGGAGGGCGACACAATTGTCTGGCATTGATGAGGAGAACCCATCAATGATTTGCAGCATGATCGCTCTGCCTGAGGATGGGAGATGGATGGGACTGGGATGATCTCATGCAGAACAGGTCCTGTCCTTCTCCCATCAGCAGTGCAGGACAACAACGTACTACAGAAAGGACCTATATGTGTCAGAAGGGAACCAGGCATTCTGGATGCCAGGTTCACTGTGTCACCTTCTTTTGTTGAAGGAAAATCCTTAGGACCAAGGCATGCAATGAAAAAGAAATGTGTTTTTCTAAGTTACCCTAGTCAATGCCCTGTTAGTGTCTCTATCCCCTTCCCTACCAACACAGAAGCTATGAGCCATCTGCACTGTTTTTGTTGACAAATGAGTCAGCAGCAACTGCAGTCAGTGCTGCATAGAACTTTTATCCCAAGATATAGGAGACTCCTCTTCAGGGAAAAATAATTACTGGACAATGGACTGAAAGGATGGAAGCTATTATGATGTTTTAATTGTTTAATTAAGATATTTTGATTCACAGAATCATGTTCACAGAATCATGGCAAAGTCACTAGCTGGAAGTAAGATTAACTAAACCGAAGCAAGAACTGATCAAACATTTATGATTCCTGGAGGACTTCCTGCCCTTCTTGCTATTTCAGCCTGCCAAAGATTTTTCAGTCCTTCTGCGCTTTTAACAGTAAGCTTTCAGAGAATCAGAAAAAATGGAAGAGATCCAAGGACCATCTAGTCCAACCTCCCACCATGGAAGAATTCACAACTAAAGCAGACCTAAGAGATGCCCATCTAATGCCTGTTTGAAGACCCCCAGAGATAAGAGAGCCCACCATACTCCAGTACATTCATTCAGCTGGAATCCTGGATTTACATCTTTGCAAGCAGACTTACATCTGCAGGAATTAGAATTGCGCTGTTCCAGAATGTCTGTATCCAGTAAAGGGCTGCTGTTATGTTGCTGTGTTGGGGAGCCAGCAAACCAACCAATGCACAGTGTGACCAATAAGCATTGGGGCCATTTCCGCACTAGCCCTTTAAGTGCTATTATTTCACTTTCAGTATCCTATGGAATCTTGGGGTTTGCAGTTTAGGGAGGGGCCTTTGATGCTGAAAGTAGAGTAAAAGCACTATAACATGCTAGTGCTGAAATGTCCTGGGACTGGCATGCATTCTTCACGTTGCATATTGGGACACCAGGTGTCATGTGCTGGTTACTTTCTTCTCAAGAAGACACTCAAGAAGAGTTGAAGTGAGCAACACAGCAGCTTCATAAAAGTTGCTAAGAAAAGTTGCTAAGTACATTGGTTTCGTACTAAAACATACACATTTAGACACAAAAGTCATTGATTGGTGAGGACCACAAACGTCAGATCACCCCATCATAACCTGAAGGTCCCCAGGTTTCTTGGATGTTCATCTTGAGAACTTAAATTCTTAGCGTATTCTTATCTCTACCCTTCTGGTTGTTCTCACACTGTTTTCTTGAGATATCACACTTCATTCCTCTGATCTCGAGTATTTCTCTAGACAACTCAAAGCCTTTGATTCCATGTTCAGATACACACTACAATTGATGTTCAATACATTGTTCGTAATTTTAATTGCCTGTAATTACAATGTTGTAATATCTATAGCACACTCAACTTCTCCTTCCTGCAAGCTAAGCTAAGCAAGGTTTTCTAATACTAACATGGCAGGAATCAAGCCTCCTGGCACCAGGTATGGTGTGCCAATGTGTATCAGAACATTCCTGCCAATTACACATCTTCTCAATTCACTAACAGGGTTTATTTTAATGCCTCTGCTATGCAGCTAAGTATGTGTAAAGTTATGGAACATATGCTATTATAGAGGATTCTGGCCTTCAATTCAAACAGTTATTGCAATCAGAAAGTTCTTTCTATTGTTTTGGAGGAATCTCTTTTCTTGTAATTTGAATCCATTGGTTCATGTCTAGCCTCTGGAGCAGCAAAAAACAAGTTCATTCCATTCTCTACAATACATCCCTTCAGGTATTAAAATATGGCTATCATATCCCATCTTCTTTGCTCCTTCGATCTTTCAAAATAGGGCTTTGCCACTGTCAGTGTAGTAGCGGTAGCCTCTGTAGTTAAGCAGATGGGTTCTACAGTCCTTGTCAGTATAGTATCCAAAGATTAAGAGCTGTTGATTGGCATTAAAAGAGCCATTTTGTGTTTAATAGACCCTACTAAATAGTTTCAATTTAGCCTTAAAGGCTGAGAACTGGCATGCATAATAACATAACTGGTAACATAATGCAGGAGTAAATCTTCCTGTTAGCAACCTGCTTTTACAGTTCTCATAGCCCTTAGAAAGAGAGAAAAAGGCACACCTGTTCAGTTCGGTTTCCTTTGTTTGGCTCTACCAGAGTGAAACCCGGAAGGAGTTTCTGTACCTTTAATATTTGTGGAGAAGGGTGTGTAAAGTAGGTTTCTATGTATAATTGAGAAAGCTGGAAAGTGAAGAAAACTGACAGTAAAAAAACAATGCATTTGAAAGGTAGTATTAGAAGAGAGTTCTATGAATACCATGGACTGCTGAAAGACAAATATAGGACTCCACAAGCGAGGAAGAGGAAGTTTTATTTGTTACCTAAAGGCAGGGTAAAGAATATAGAACTAAAAATATCATAATTACAACGCACTAAAATATAGAATGATTAATACAAACATACTATGACTAAAATATATCATGATTAAAAATACAATTAAAAGTACAGTTTAAAATACAATTAAAGTACAATGAAAACACAAAAATAGACTGGGGAGTCCTTCCGGTCTAAAGTCTGAACTCTACCTAGAAGTGAAGCCATGAAGTCCTGTGAGGAGTGGCTTAGAGAGCTGGGGATGTTTAGCCTGCAGAAGAGAAGGTTAAGAGGGGACATGATAGCCATGTTTAAATATTTTAAGGGCTGTCACGTTGAGGAGGGAGCGGGCTTATTTTCCGGTGCTCCAGGGACTAGGACAAGGAGCAATGGATTCAAGCTGCAGGAAAAGAGATTCCATCTGAATCTCAGGAAGAACTCTGAAGAAGACATTCAGAACTGTCCAGCAGTGGAATATGCTGCCTTAATGGAGTGTGGTGGAGTCTCCTCCTTTGGAGGTTTTTAAGCAGAGGCTGGATGGCCCTCTGTCGGGAGTGCTTTGAGTGTGTGTTCCTGCATACAAGGGGGTTGGACTGGATGGCCCCTAGGGTCTCTTCCAACTCTAGGATTCTATGACTAAATTGAGGCTGTCATACTTTGGATATATAATGAGATAGCATGATTCATTGGAAAAGATAATAATGCTTAATTAAGTTGAAGGCAGTAAAAAAAGAGAGAGACCACACCTTAGGTGGATTAATTCAGTCAAGGAAGCTGCAGCCCTAAGTCTGTGAGACCTGAGCAGAACCAAGGTTCTCAGAGGTCTCTTTTTCATATGGTTACCGTAAGTGAAAGTCAACTTGAATGGAAAATAGCAACAATAAGAATCACAGAGCTGGAATGACCCACAAGGGCTATCTAGTTCAACCTTCTGCCATGCAGGAACAATCCAAGTACTCCCAATAGATCCAGTCTCTGTTTAAAAACTTTCAAAGAAGAAGATATATGTATGTATGGAAAGCCTGATATTAAAGCTTAATGAAGATAAAGAAGTGAAGGGAGTACGGATACAGGGTCTGGATTATAAGATACGAGCTTTTGCCGATGATGTGGTTTTGACCATTGAAGATCCTCTAGGAAATACCGGCCGATTTATAGCTGCACTCAATATGTTCTCAACTGTTTCAGGCCTAAAGATTAATGAAGGTAAAACTCATTTCCTGATTAAAAGTATATAAAAAATGAAAGCAAACAATTGGAAGAAAAATTTGGTTTTAAAGTTAAACAGAAGGTGAAGTACCTAGGAATACACCTGACTAATAAAAACTCTGATTTATTCAAGAATAATTATGAAAAAACTTGGAATAAGATAAAAGAAGATTTTAAGAGCTGGGAGAATAAAAGCCTTTCTCTGTTGGGCAGAATATCGGCTTTCAAGATGATGGCACTACCTAAGATGCTTTTTCTATTCCAGAACATTCCGGTTATAAACAACGATTCGATATTTAAAGTTTGGCAAAAAGATCTTGCAAATTTTATTTGGAAAGGGAAAAACCCTCGTATTAGATTTAAAATTATCTGCGATGAAAAGAAGCTAGGAGGATTAGCGCTCCCCAATTTGAACTTGTATTTTCAGGCTTGCTGTTTGGATTGGCTTAGGGAATGGATTAAATTGGAAGACCATAGACTTCTGACTCTTGAGGGGACGCAATTGCCCTTCGGTTGGCATGCCTATTTGGGGTTTCTCAAAGGGGTGCCACTACAAGATTTCAATAATCATTTTGTAAGAAGAACTATATTGAAAACATGGAACAAATATAAGTTTAGACTGTATCCGAAAACACCCCTTTGGATATCTCCTCACGAAGCTTATTATAAGCGTGAGAATGTTTTCTTTGGTAAATGGCTAACGTATGAGGATATATCGATTGTAAAAGGTACAGATATAAAAGTTAAAACAATTGAGGAACTACGAAGAGAAAATCCGAACTGTCATTGGTTACTTCACCGACAACTTTGTGAGAAATTTAAAAGAGACTAAATGATTTCCAACTAGGGAAAAATTGGTTTGATTTGGTGATCTTTGAAAAAACAAAAGGATCGATTTCTATAATTTATCAGCATTTACTGGAGTGGTATACTGAAGAAGAAGTTGTAAAGGAACCAATGATACGATGGGCTCAGAATGTGGGAAGAGAGATAAGTTTGGGGCAGTGGCAGAAAACATGGCAGAGAAGACTGAAATATTCAGTCTGCCAAAGTTTGCATGAGAATGTATATAAAATGCACTTGAGATGGTATCTTCCACCAGAGAGATTAGCTAAGATGTACAAGTGTAATGATAAGTGTTGGAAGTGCCAAATCGAAAAGGGGACTTTTTATCACCAATGGTGGACCTGCAATTATGCACAGAGATATTGGAAGCATATTCATGAGAACATGGAGAAAATTTTGGGAATAAAATATCCAATGCTCCCTGAAATGTATCTTTTGAATATTGTAAGTGATGAAATTGAGAAAAACCATGGAAAGATCCTCTTTTATATGATAGTCTGTGCTAGAATATTATTTGCAAAGTACTGGAAGTCTAAGGAAATCCCTATGCAAGATTAATGGGAAAAAGCTTTATGGGATATGATGGTTATGGATAAACTAACTATTTATCTAAGTAATAAAAAAGTTGAGGACTTTGAAAAAACTTTTAAACCATTTATATTTTTCTTTAAAGAAAAGTGGAGAGATATTTGCAGTAGATGTTTGAATGAAAAAGAGTATGTTTTTGAATAGGTATATGAATGTGTAATTGGAAATCTGAGCCTGTTCCTAAAGGTATAAATTTGTATCGCTTGAGCACTATTGAATTAAAAATATATTGGCAGATCAAATAGGATTTAATCTGGATCCTGAAAATAAGAGACAGTATTATAAAAACGGGATAAATCAAGTGGATATTGTATATATTGATATTGTATGTTGTATTATGTTTTTTTCTCTTTTTTATTATTGTGTCTTTTTTTTATATGTGATTATATTGCTTGAATGTATTTTTAGTAGTTGAAAATAAATAAAAATATTAAAAAAAAAACTTTCAAAGGAGATTCTACCACACTCTGAGGCAGCATATTCCACTGTCAAGCTGCTCTGTCAAGCAATTCTTTCTTTATTGTGGCCATTCTTCCCATTAAAGATAACTTCAGTTTCATCCAATTCTGAGTCTCTTTTTTGATTTCATTCCACATTTTTTTATAATTATTTTCTTTTTTTTTTTAAATTATATTTTTATTTCATAAAAAAACAAAAAAAAAGAACACACAATTATAAATAAAATATACATCATTTCTTAATGTTATCTCATTTATAATCCTCTCACATAATATCATTCTTTCAAAAAAAAATTTTTTTAAGTTCATACCCACCTTCCCTTATTTCTCATCCTTGTATTTGTGGACCATTCTATCTTACTTATAAACCGCCAACTCACCTTAATATACCTTATTACATACCACTGTCTTTAATAAGTAGCTATAATGTTTATTTACATTATCATCTCCCAAAACTTGTATTTACCAAACCTCTTTTTAACTCTTTTCACCCCAATGGTTTTCCCAAAGGGGTTTTACTAGACTCCATTCCTCTTCTATCTGTTTTCTTGGTCTATCCCTAATTCTAGAAGTCAATTCGTCCATTTCCCATAACTCGAATAGTTTCCACAGCCAATCTTCTATTCTAGGTATTTCATTCGATTTCCAAAATCGAGCATATACCAATCTAGCTGCTGTCACCATATATATTAACATTTTTCTCTCTGCACTTTTCTTAAAATATTTGTCATCAGTTATGGTCAGCAAATATAACTCTGGAATCATAGGAAACTTCGAATGTAACGCCTTTTCAATACACTCATGTATGTTCTTCCAAAAGGCCTTTGCTTTCACACATGACCACCATAGATGATAAAAGGTTCCTTTTCCAGGACATTTCCAACATGTATCTTTACCATTCTTACTCATTTTCGATATTTGCACAGGTGTGCAATACCACCGAAAGAACATTTTATAGTAATTTTCTTTCATATTTGTAGCAAAACAATATTTCTTTATATCCTTCCAAGAATTTTCCCACTTCTGAAGGGGAATGACACGTCCAGATTTTTTGCCCAATTTGTCATATTCTCTTTCACTACCTCCTCCTCCATCTGCCAATTCAACAACATTTTATATATTTTCCCCATCAAATGATCAACCCCCGGTTTAAGTAATTTGTCAAATTCTTTCTCTCTTACTTCAATCCCAACCAATTTCTTGTCAATTTTAAACCTCTCCTCCAGCTGTCTTTGTAAGAGCCAATAGGATGATATACCCGTCAGCCAATTCCTCTTTATTTTTCCAACTTACATTTTCTCCTTGTATTTTTAATAAATCTTTATATTTTAACCATCTATCTAGATGTGGTTTTTCTCTTCTGTAAAAGGCCTCATGTGCAGGCACCCATTGTGGAATTTTACCATACAACCTATCTCTATATTGCAACCAGGTTATAATGGCTTTCTTATAAAATGATTGTTAAACTCCTTATTCACTTTTAATTTATCGTACCACAAATAGGCGTGCCAGCCATAAAAAAGATAACTCCTCAATTTTCAGCAATCTAGAATTTTCTAATTTTATCCAATCTATTACCCAACAAAGACAGCTGGCTCGAAAAATAATTTTAAATCTGGGAGTCCCATTCCCCCTCTTTCTTGTAGGTCCTTTAATACCTTCCATTTTATTCTCGGTTTTTTAGAATTCCATATAAAAGACAAATCTCTCTCCCACTGCTTGAAAGGTACATCATTAACAATAATCGGTAAATGCTGAAATAAAAAAGTCATTTTCGGTAAAATATTCATTTTAACTGTTGCTATCTTACCCATTAAGGATAAATCAAGTTTAGACCATCTATTTAAGTCTTGTTTTATTTCACCCCAGACTTTTTTATAATTGTTATCAAACAAATCTGTATTATTACCTGAGATATTAATTCCCAGATATCTCACTTTCTTCGTTACTTTTAATTTCGATATTTCTCTAATCTCCTCTTCTTCTGATTTTGGAATGTTTTTCATCAAAATCATTGTATTATTCAAGTTAGTCTTGAAGCCAGATACTGACCCAAATTCTTCTAATACATCAAGCACTCTTCTAATACTTTCTTTGGGGTCATCCAACATAATCACTAGATCATCTGCGAATGCCCTCACTTTGTATGATTGGTTTCCAATTTTTATTCCTTTTATCTCTTGATCCTGTCTTATCTTGGTATTTAATACTTCAACCATCAAGATGAAAATTAAAGGAGACAAAGGACAACCTTGTCTCGTACCTTTATTTATTTCAAATCTTTCTGTTTTTTCTCCATTAATTACCAATCTTCCTGTTTGATTACTATTTATCATTTTAACCCAGGTAAGAAATTTTTCTCCTATATTTATCTTTTCTAACACCTCTTCTATAAATCTCCATTTTACGTTATCAAAAGCCTTTTCGGCATCTACAAAAATTAATCCCATCTTTCTTTCGTTATGTTTATGATAAAACTCAATTACATCTAAGATTACTCTAATATTATCTTTTATCGATCTTCCTGGTAGGAAACCATTCCGATCCTCATGTATTCGAGTTTTCAATATCTTTTTTAATCTCTCCGCCAATATAGTTGTAAACAATTTATAATCTAGATTTAACAACGATATCGGTCTATAATTTTTTACCTCATGTTGGTCTTTACCTTCTTTGGGAATCAAAGTAATAGTTGCTTCTTCCCATGAAATTGGTTTATTTGTCCTGTCTAATTCATTAAACAATAGTTGAATGGGATCTATCAATACATCCTGGAACTCCTTATAGAACTTAGCAGTAAAATCGTCCGAGCCTGGTGTTTTTCCAATTTTCAGTCTCTGTATTGCCAATTTAATTTCCATCGTTGTAATTGGTTTATTTAATTCCTTTCTTTGTTCTTCTTGGATTTCCTCTAAATTAGTTTTTTCTATATACTCTTTCACTTTCTGTATATATTCCTTTGATTCAATCACATCACTAAATAGTTGCTTGTAATAGTCTTTAAATAATTCTTTTTCTTCTGACCTCTATAAACCTTACCTCCTTTCCTAATCTCAAAAATCAGTCTTTTTTCTCTTTCTTTTTTCAATCTATAAGCCAACCATTTACCTACCTTATTGGCATGTTCAAAAAATTTCTGTCTTGTATATTTTAACTTCTTTTCTATTTCTAACCTATCTTCTAATGCTACTTGTTTTTGTAAAATTTTAATCTCTCTCAATAATTTTTTATTTTTTGGATCTTTTTTTAATTCTTCTTCTTTTTCTCGTAATTCTAACATCAATTTTTCCATTTTCAATTTTCTTAACTTTTTTCTTAGTGCTTTTTGTTCCAGAAATATTCCCCTTATTACTGCTTTTTCCCGCGTCCGAGACGGTTTTAATTGAAGTTCCTTTTCCCATGTTCTCCTTAAAGAAGAACCTCAACTCTTGTCTTATCTTCTCCACTATTTTCTCATCTCTCAAAATATCGTCTTTCAATATCCATGTATATTCTCTACTCCTTTCTTGTATAGTTAACACTACAGGGCAGTGGTCTGACAACAGTCTTGGTAAGATCTCCATCTTTTTAACTTGATTACATAATGTCTTAGAGATCAAAACCATATCAATTCGAGACCACGTTTTGTGCACCTCGGAGTAATAAGTATAGTCTTTAGCATTTCCATATAGATACCTCCAGGCATCTGTTGTCGAAGTTAAATTCAATAAATTGTTAAACGTTTTAGGCAATTTCCCCTTTGGGGTCTTTCCTTTTTTTTTTAATGTCCTATTTATTTTGGGGTCTATTACCCCATTCCAATCACCCAGAATAAGTAACTCCTGAAAATCATAATCTAATATTTTCTTAGTCAAATTCTCATAAAATATCGCTTTATTTTCTTGTGGACCATAGATTCCCACCACCAAAATTTTTTTTCCAATTGTTTCAACTTCTAAACCAATCATCATACCACGATTATCTCTAAAAATTTCTTTTGCTTTATATTTGTTACTCACATACATTGTCACACCTTTCTTTTTCTTTGTTATTGATGATGAAAAGTCCTGACCTAGTCTAGGGTTTTTTAGATATTTTAAATCTTTTTCCCTAATGTGTGTTTCTTGTAAACATATTATGTCTACTTTCATTTTTTCCAAACGTTGAAATATCCTTTTCCTCTTCACTACTGCATTCATTCCTTTTACATTCCAAGTTATCACCCTCATCCTTTCCTCTTCCTCCCTTCTTCTCTCCTTCTTTCTAACTTAACTTAGTCCTGGTCTTCTTCTTGCTCTTCTTCTCCTTCTTCTTCTTTATCTTCTTCCTCCTCTTTCTCCTCTTTCTCCAATTCTCTTTCTCTCTCTGACTCCATCCTCTCTTCCAACTCACTTTCTCTTCTTCCTAAATTCCTTCTTATTTCTCTCTCTATTTCTCCTTCCTCTTCTCCCTCTTGTTTTTGCACGTCCATCTTTTTCTTCCTTAATTCTTCTTTATATCTTCTCAAAAAATCTTGTGCTGTTTGGACTGAAGTCAAAGTAAATTTTTTCTCTTTATACACGAAACTGACCCCTTCTAATTTACACCATCTATAATTTACACCATTTCTCCTAAGCACTTGTGTAAGAAAAAAATAATCTTTCCTCTTTTTCAAAATCTGGGCCGGGATATCTTTAAAGATTTGCAACTCATCCTGATCCACCGTCAATTTACTTACGTAACTCTGACGTATCACCAAATCCTTGACTCTTTCCCTTAAAAAATAAATTACGATATCCCGAGGAAGTTTTCTTTTTTTAGCTATAAATGAATTGATTCGAAACATTTTATCTATTTCCAAGTCAAGTTGTTCAGTATTCCATCCAATGTAATCTGCCAAAAATGGGGTCAACCTCGTGTATAAATCCTCTCCCTAATCTCTCTCAGTCCTCTGATTTTTATACATTTTTAAATTTAACTTCGATATTTTTGTTTTGTTGTTCAATTTTATCAATCTGCTTTCCCATCATCGGAGTTTCCTTTTCTAACTTTGCTGTTCTTTCTTGTAGTTCATCCAATTTCTTATGAATACTCTTCACATCCGTTGTTATACCTTCTAATGTCTGTTCCACATTTCCCATTTCCCTCTTCACTTCCTTTATATCACTTACAATGTTCTTCATATCATTCTTCATTTCAACTCTCAACTTTCTAATCTCTTCTATAATTGAAATCGAAAACTCAGTGACTTTTGGTTGTTCCTCCAGGGAGGGTTTTGCCTGCAATTGCTGTTTTACAGATGTTGCCTTTCTTGTTCCTGATGTCATGTTCATTCCGTAATCTATCCAACTCGGATATCTCAAATTTTCACGATTTACACAATTTACAATAAAATTATTTCTCTAATAATTTGATATAGCTCTATTCCATTACCACTCTATATCATAAATTCAACTCATATAATCTCTATAATCTCTATACCAATATCTATACACTATCTAATTTCTACTATGTATTCTCAATTTGTTATCACACTTATAAAAACAAGTTAATACAACCCTATTCCCCCTTAATTAAATGATAACAAAAACAAAACTTAGGACTTAAACAAATTAGCACATATACCTAAACAAACTTAAAATTTATATAAGAAGAGTTAATACAGAAAAAATAAAAAATAAAGTATATTTAATTGTAGCTGTTACCTTATATCAAATCTTATCACTTTATAAATATATCAATATGTTATATAGATATGTCTTCTTATTACTTAAGTATACTTAAAAATGTTAAAGTAAGTTCTTTTCACTCCCCAAATAATTATTTGTATATTATTTGTTTATTTATCCAT
The DNA here is from genome assembly GCA_948474755.1 of Ctenosaura bakeri. Classification (NCBI taxonomy): domain Eukaryota; kingdom Metazoa; phylum Chordata; class Lepidosauria; order Squamata; family Iguanidae; genus Ctenosaura; species Ctenosaura bakeri. The sequence goes on along the minus strand of CAOLHI010003349.1, from coordinate 378,280 downwards.
TTATTATTTCTTTTTTTCCTACTTTTTTTTTTTACTTACTTATTTGTTTGGTTTTTTTGTAAGTTTTTTTTGTTTTGTTTTGTTTTTGTTTTTGTTTTTATTACTTACTTACTGTTACCCTTTTACATATACTTATCAGTTACAACATATATTCCTCAGTTTGCTTTCATTTAGAGGAACTTCTTTTAATTTCACCACAAGATGGCACAACACATTCAATTTCAATAACTGAAACTTATTCCTATATACGAAACTATGACAACACAAGGGTTAACTTGTTATTCCACTATATCCACTGTGTCCTTGGAATTGTTTGGACTTTGCAAATCTCTCTGTCGCACTCCAACGCTGCTGTTGATTTTTTCTTTATCTCTTCTGTCTTACTGACTCCTTTTTCCTTGTTAAAGTCTTCAAGTTCTCAGTTCCAAACCTCTCAATTCAAAACCAAGAAATTCCAATCAAATGCAGGTAAAATGTCTCTCCTGGAAAACCACGTTGGAGTCTATCCAAATTATATTCGTTATATCCGTTTACTGTATAACAATTATAGCTTTACAACCATAGTTGCAAAAAATGTACATCCAAAGCTATAATGTTAAGTCCAGTTCCACAATCCACCTTTTGTGGTATACAGTGTAAAAAGGAAAAAGGAAAAAACAACAACAAGAAATCCTTTCTTCTCAACTCCTCATCCAAAACCCACAGTTTCCACGTTAAAGACCAATTTAGATCCGACAATTCAAGACTCTTTCCCAAAAAGGGGTCTTTCCTCCCCACTCTTAAAACAAAATTTAATCTCGTCCAACAATGTCGGATCCCTCTCCCCCCAAAAAAGCACGTTACATTCGCATTCTCCCAACCAGTCCGACTTTCTTCACTGCTGTAATCAGTGTCTTATATTATCAAAACCATCAAAATCTGGAACCCAGTTTTTTGCCTTTCTAAAATTAATGGCAAAAAGGGAGAGAGAAAAATAAGAAATAAAGAAAACAAAAGCACAACAAAACAGAAGAGTGGCTTTCTTTTAAGCAAAGTATAGTCCAGTCTTTACAAACAGAAAGAGCCTAGTTTTTTTTTTTATCACCAGTCATACAAACTGCCAAGCGACATTCAGCTCCTGATCAAAGCCGCTCTAGCTTCCCTTCTTTAGTACAAGCCTGGTAAGTTTAAAGCCCTGATATAATCAGGGATCGTCTTGTTACTGTTACAGGGTCGTTGTTGTGCTGGCTCTGTTCTTTTGTCCAACAAATACAAAAATTAAAGCTTATCCACACTAAACAACGGAAATCCTCCACCTAAACCTTCTAGATCTCCAAAAGAATAAAAATAAAACTTAAAAAGTGGTGGCGAGGATTTCTCCCCTAAAGGAACCTCCGCGAGGTAATGGCGGCTTGTCGTCCTCAACGCTCTCCGCGTCCCAGAGTACAGCTGTTCTTTTCCAGGACACCCGCGCCGAAATCCGGACTACGCCAAGCTCCTCCGAACCCCTTTTCCCAAAGGAGTATTTTCCGCGTCTCTTCCTCCCTCCGGACGGGTTTACGTCCTCGCGGGGCGATTGTCAAACCCGGGTCCACTCGGGATGACAATCTCGCTCCTTGCCGCTGCCACCGGAAGTCTTTTTATAATTATTTTCATACAATTTATTGTTTTGCTTTGTGATCACAATACCAAGATATTTTATCTTCTTATGTCTCTTAAATCCTGTTATCTATAGCAATTCTTCCATCTCTTCCTTCATAATATTTTTACATAGAATCTTCGTTTTATTCTCGTTATTTTAAATCCTGCCACCACTCCAAATTTTTTGCATTTTTCCATCAATTTTTCCACACTCTGTTTGGGATCTTCTAGAAAGATTGCTAGATCACCCGCGTAAGCTCTTAGTTTATATTCTTGACCTTTTATCCTTGTTCCTTTAATTTCTGCTTCTGATTGAATTGCTCTAAGGAGGGCCTCTAAAACCATTATAAATAAAAGAGGTGAAAGTGGGCATCCCTGTCTGGTACCTTTTTTAGCTTCAATAGGTTTTGTTTTCTCTCCATTAATTATGACTTGGTCCTTGCAGTTTTTATAAATTTCTCCAATCCACATGATGAATTTTTGCCCACAGTTCATCCTATTAAATAGAAAATATGATGGAGAAGGTAACAATGAAAAGTCTGGGATGCTGGTAAAGCGGTGATTAGGGGACTATTCATTAAATGGAACACAGAATGGAAGAAAAAAAGTCAGGAGAAGATGAAAAAATTAATGACAGAGATCAAACAAAAAGAAGAAAAGTTAAGAAATGATACTGCAAATAATAAATTAAGGAAAGAGATTAGATCAGAAAATTCGATTGAAATTGAGAAGAAAGTAAGAAGAATTAAACAAAGGCACTTTGAAAGTGCAGACAAACCGGGCAGGTGGTCAGTTTACAGATTAAGAAAAAACAGAGAGAAAACCCTGATTTTACAAGCTAAAAAGGGGAGGTCGGTGGTTATGGATATTCAATAAAAAATATTTTTAGAAAATACTATAAAGATCTTTTTGGTAATATCTCTGATTTGGCTAAAAAGAAAAAAATTAGATTACCTAAAAGAACAGAATATTCTTAAATTAACCAAGGAGCAACAGTTTGAAAACAGTTTGAATTCTACAATGACTATAATGGAGATTACAGAGGCGATCAAAAAAGTGAAAATAGCAAAATCATCTGGTCCAGATGGATTGACAACATTATATTACAAATCATGCCAGGATGAATTGATCCTCCCAGTGCATAAACTGTTCAATGAAATCATAAATACCGGTAAGCCACAATCTTGGAATGATGCAAATATAACTTTAATATTAAAAGAAGAAAAAGACCCATGGGACCCGAGCAATTACTAGCCAATATCACTGTTAAACATCGATTACAAGATCTTTGCCAATATAATAGCAGATGGACTCAAGAAAATATTACAGACAATAATCCACGAACATCAAAGCTGTTTTATACCCCAAAGATATATAAGAGCAGTAATCGATATGATAGAATATTACAAAAAACATAATGAAAAAAAATTTGCAATGATCTTTGTAGATGCAGAAAAAGCATTCTATAATGTAGACCAAGCAATTCTTTCTAATGTTCAGGTGGAATCTCTTTTCCTGTTGTTTGAAGCTATTGTTCTGTATCCTAGGGCTTTTCCGCACTACACTGTTATAATTCTATTATTCCACTTTCAACATCATGTGGAATTCTGGGGTTTGTAGTTTACTGAGGCCAAAGAGCTTTCTGGCTGAGAATTGTAAAGGCCCCTCCCTCAACTGCAAACCCCAGGATTCCATAGGATGTCAAAAGTGGAATAATAGCACTATAACAGTGTAGTGCAGAAAGGCCCAAAGAATAGGATTTAAACCACAGGTAGAAATCATGCAGTCAGAAGCTGTGAGATTGCAGCTCTCAGCATTCCTCACCATTAGCTATACTGGCTAGGGCTGCTGGGAACTGCACTCCAACAACATCTGAAGGGCTCCATGATTCCCAACCCATGGTTCAGAGCTACTCATTTTTTGCTGTTGTGCTCTCCCTCTCTCTCTCTCTTATGTGCAGAAGTCTTTCTCTCTCCTGTTAAGAGCCCTATTCCCTTAGGAGAATGGGTGATACCTGGCTTGAAAACAGTACGTGTGAAAGGGATCTAGGAGTCTCAGTAGACCACAAGACCACATATGAGTCAACAGTGTGATGCAGCAGCTAAAAAAGCCAATGTGACTCTGGGCTGCATCAACAGGAATATAGTGTTGAGATCAAGGGAAGTAATAATACCATTTTATTCTGCTTTGGTTAAACCTCATGATCTGTCCAGTTCTGGGCACCACAGCTCAGGAAGGATATTGACAAGCTGGAACATGACCAGAGAAAGGTGACCAAAATGAAGGCTCTGGAAATCATGCCCAGGAGAGGTTTAGGAAGCTAGGTATGTTTAGCCTGACAAAGAGAAGGTTGAGTGGTGACATGATAGCCATGTTTAAATATTTGAAGGGATTTCATGTTGAAGATGGAGCAAGCTTTTTTTCTGCTGCTCCAGAAACTAGGACATGAAGCAATGGCTTCAAATCTCAGAAGCAGAGATTCCACCTAAAACATAAGGAAAAATTACTGATGGTAAGAGCAGTTTGACAGTAGAATTCATTGTCTGGGAATGTGGTGGAGTCTCCTTCTTTGGAGGTTATTAAGCAGAGTCTGGATGGTTATCTGTTGGGAATGCCTTGATGCATGGCAGAGGGTTGGACTTGATGGCCATTGTGGTCTCTTCCAACTCTATCTTTCTATGACTCTATGATTCATCTAGGGCAGGATGGTCAACTGTGGAATGTTAGGGGTTATAAGCCACCCAAAAGACCTTGAAGGTAGTTCCTCAGATATACTTCATTCACTTCCACAAAAAGGTTCTGTGTGAGATCCTATCCATTGGCAGCAGGGCATGTGTGGGCACGGCATTTAGCCACACCATCACCGTGTCCTTGTTCAGGTGGTGCTAGCTATTTGGGGATGGCGTTGGATTCCAGTGTACCCACTCTTCAATGTCCTGGTACTTGGGCTTGTCATTGTCTCCACAGATGGTGAAGATCTTCTTGACTGGATGGAGTGGGGCTGGCTCCTCCCAATTGGGGTTATAGGAAATGTGGGGAATGCTTCCTCCAGCAGGAACTCATCTGGAGTATACGCGGGGAGTGGAGGAATTGTCTCACTACAGACTACAGACCATGGCAATGGCTCTGGGGCCATTTTCACATTAGCATTTTAAAATGGTGCAGAGCGACCTCCAACGGAGGTCTTCTGCACCATAGCGTGGACTGACGTGGACTACTTTTTGTAATTCCACACTTCAATCCATGCAGGAGCGACCGGAGCTGGTCGCACAGCGTGGTTTTTGAAAACCTCTTTTCAGAGGTTTTTAAAAACCAGGGAGTGCGCAACTCCATGCCACTCCTTTGCCCGACTCAGAAGCAGATTTGCAGGTGCCGCAAGTGTGTGCCTGCAGATCTGTTGGGGGCGGGCTTCCAGCTGGCGAGCTTCTCCGATTGGTGGAGAGCCTCCACCAACTGGAAGCCGCCATTTGGGATGCCGAACGAGTGTGGAGCAACGAGCTCGCGCTGCTCCGCATGGCGACGGACTCGCCTGGCTGCTGGTAAGCTCCGTTTTCCGGCGTTTTTGCCCGTTTCTCCCCCACATGTGGAAAGGGTTGACAATCTGTCATGTCCTCCTTTCAGGATCTAGACATAGACTCTGATTCAGAGACTGAAACAATGGAAACAGTACCACCCACCCCAGAGACAGGACAGGGGCAGTGCCAGTTCCAGTTCCAGCAGAGAGCCCTGCCCCTTCTGACAGAGACGATAACTCACCTATATTCAGCTTTGCCAAGTGTAGACACCAAAAGGAAAGTGTACATAGATCTCAGTAACAGACAGCAGTTAATTAGGCACCAGCTGCACTGATCTATGAACCTATCAAAGCTTAACCATTCCCCTCCAGAACTTGTCAGTGATTGTCAAAGTCAAACATAGAAAGAGAGCACGATCTAGTGAAAGATACGATGATCAAATGGGCTCAAGATACTGTGCATATTATAAATTTGGACCAATGGGAAAAATCATGGCTTCTGAATCACAAATTCACAATATGTTATAATCTAAAAGAAAACTACTTTAAAAATTTTTATAGATGCTATTTAACTCCAGTTCAGCTAGCAAAAATAAATAATAGTGGTAATAATGGAAAATGTTGGAAATGCCATAAAAAAGATTCCTTTTACCATATTTGGTGGTGATGTAAAAAAGCCAAAGACTTTTGGTCTATAATTCATAAACAGATCACAAAAGTATTGAATACTAATTTCCCATTACTGCTGGAGATTTATCTGTTGAAAATTTTTAATATTTTTGATTCTCAATTCAAGAAAAAATATGCTAGAATTTTATCATACATGATCTATGCAGCCAGAATAACTTTGCACAAAGATGGAAGGAGTCTCAAACCCCGAAAGTCAAAGATTGGATATTCAAGCTATATGATTTAGCAGAGATGGACAGATTGACATTACTGTTAGCTAATAAATCTGTTAAATCCTTTAAAGATGAATGGGAAATCTTCATCCCTTTATGGGAAGACAGATGGGGGAATCTCTCAGTAGCCAATTTTGATATTTAATGCTTTTGTGTTGTTTTATTATATATTAAGGACTAAAGTTTGACCAATAATGGTAAAGAACAAATTTAAATTACATATGTCCCAGGGTTTTTGTGATTTAGAAATCACCTCACCAGCGGGTTCAAACTTGGAAATCGGTTTTACCCATGTTTTAATTAAAACAATTTTCAGTTAAGGTTTTCAATTTCTTCAAAATATACACACTAATTCTATTTATTTCTTCTCTGTGTTTTTTTTCTCTTTTTTTCCTTTCTTTTTTTCTCCTCTCTTTTTCTTTCCTTTTCTTCGATTTATTACTTTTACCTTGTTATCCCTTTTGTTATTGCCCATTGCACTTCTGCGAAATCCCTTTTGTCTTTTATGTTCTTTTGTTTTTTGTTTGTTTTTTATTGTTTATGTAAGAATGTTTGTTATAACTGTCTTTTTTATATATTTGTTTTGGTAAATCTTCAATAAAGATTATTAATTTAAAAAAAATAACTTGTCAGTGATTAACTGACTGTTTCTTCTGACTTAGGACTGTATTTTTGATTTATGAATATTGCTAGGACTGTCGTTATGCTTCGCATTTGCTTCAAGTCTGTTTTCCTACCAGATTGAAATAAGGAATCGCGTTGTGGAACTGTTGCTTGCTGCTGGCCCTCATCAGCTGCTCATTGGCTGACTGCCTGGACTAAGAGTGGACACAGTCTTTCAGTTGCAGGCTTCATAGCTGACACTCTCATGCTGTGACTTCACCTGGCTGGCCAGATACTGAGCATCATGCTGCACCCAAGCATGGTTCTCTTCCAATGTGGTTACCCTTTCCTGAAGTGCCTGTACCTGCAGCGAGGCATTTTCTAATTGGGTGCTGACCTCCTACGAAGCAAATGAAAATGCCATGACGGAGCCGAAGGTGCTAGTGATTGATGGATGTGGCCACTTGCTTGGTTGCCTGGCAGTCATTGTGGCTAAGCAAGTCCTATTAGGGCACAAAGTTGTGATTGTCTGCTGTGAAGGTATTAACATATCTGGCAACTTTTACCACAACAAATTGAAATACCTTGCTTTCTTGCACAAGCATATGAACACCAACCTTTCCTGTAGCCCTTACCACTTTTGTGCACCCAGCTGAATCTTCTGGACAACAGTGCAAGGAATTCTCCCACACAAGGCCACATGTGGTCAGGATGCTTTGGAAAGGCTGAAGGTTTTTGATGGGATTCCCCCTCCTTATGATAAGCGCAAGAGAATGGTGGTCCTAGCGGCTCTGAAAGTGGTCTGCCTGAAGCCCACATGCGAGTTTACTTATTTGGGTTACCTTGCCCATGAAGGTGGGTGGAAATACCAGGCCATCACAGCCACTCTAGAGGAGAACCACAAACAGAAGGCCAAGCTTCATTATGCAGATAAGAAACAGCTGATGAAACTCCGGAAGCAGGCAGAGAAAAATGTTGAGAACAAGATTGCAAAATACACAGTTGTCTTGATGCAGTATGGCATCCTGGTTTCACTCAGCTTGCTAGGATTAGTTCACAATAAACAAAAAAGTTACAGTTAAAAAAAAATATATATAAAAAAGATGAAAAGGCCAGTTTGTTTGCCAGCAGGGTACTGTTTTGTGCCCTTAGCACATCCAATTCTTTGACCTGCCTCTTGGCCTTTTGGATCAGCTCCTGAATGGTGCTCATGGCTTCATTTAGGGCCTTCCAGAATCCCCAAGCTGCCATTGTTTTTTGAAGGGGCCAAAAAGCGACCACTCCTTGTGCTGCATGCAGAATGTTTTACTTGGCACAGTATTCCAGGTAAGGTCTGACCAGAGTATGATTTTATGCTATACAAAAAATGAAGATGACCTCAGCCTATGTTGCACTCGCCAACCAGACCCAGAAGCATGCAAATCTAACGCCCTCCTTTCTCCATCTCCTGACAATGTGCTAAAAGCTGCTGGCAAAAGGAGGCCACCTCCCCCATCCCACCCCTTTAGACCTTGAGGGGGGGGCAGAATAAGTCAGACTGAAAGAGAAATATGGCCTACATTAGATTTCAGGTTTGAACCAAGGGTCACACGACCAGGGATCTTCCAAGATGGCTTTTCACTCATGGCATGAGTGGTAGACAAATTTTCAAAGCATTCATGGTGATAGCTTCAGGCATAGAACTACAGGGGGGTTAAAATGAGAGCATTGTCTTCCAAATAAGAATTCTGCCCCTCCATGAAATTGTCCTTTACTCACCAGGTTTCTACCACAATAACTTAAAACTTCAGTGATGTATTTGAAAACATAGTTGAGCCTTCTAAAGAAAACGAGTAGGCAGAGTTACCAAGGGAATGCAAACACAGCAAATGTAAGAGGTCTATGTGTGAACTGTTTTCAACACCTTCAATAGATAATGTCCTGGATTGTCATCCACCTCTTCACTGGTAAGGGAGTTTCTGGAATTGTGAGAAGAAGAGTTGCTTACCAGCAAAAGAAACAGGAAAAGTCTCCATGAGGCTGTCCTGAAAGAACTATCGAGCTCCCTGTTTACCTTGTCTGTTGTAGGCAGGTACACACAGCTAGAGCAGGATTGTCTAGAGAGAATCTCATTTTTTTCCTGTCTCAGAACTCTATTGTTTACCATATGCACACTGCTGCAATCTGACACAGAAAATCTATATATCTCTACCTCACCCTTCACCGTCTTCTAAATGCCATGTAACTGTGATTTAAGCATAAACTTTGATAGTACTAGATATCCCTTTGTGATATCAAATAATTTGACCTTTCCATGGCACCCTGGCGTATGCATTTATAAAAAAAGGTCTCCAGGACACAAAACAAGGCGCAGCTGTTTTATGACAGGATTTCAGGCAGGCACTTAAAGCCTTGATTGCTGTTCTGAGATCTACTTCCTTCACCTCACAAGGTGAAGATTTGCACCCATAAATAACAAGACCATAAATAAGGTGCCCATCGACTGACGCTTGGGCCATCTGATTGATCTACCACGGATGTTGATCCACTTCAAAGCCTTTTGGTGCATTTCAAAGCTAACTTTGTTCTTAAAGTTTATGACATGAATCTCAGGCACAATTTCTGTTATAAAAACCCCTAGTTCTGATAATTGAGCTGGGCCGCATTTTAAATTTCATCCCGCTTTGCTGACAGTTTGTATAGCGAGCTCCCAAGGAATACTAAGTCTCATTTTCCTTCAGCTGTCCAGGACTACGTGATCAGGTGTCGTATATTTATTCCTAAAATTCATTTCCCTCTCCTACTTCTTATTTAGTTAGTGGTGTGTTTGGTTGTCTTATATGTTGCTTTTCAATAAAAACATTAACTGGTTTATTTTGTAAATTGTATGGCTCATTGACCTGACTCTGTAAACTTAGGGCTGGAAGACCCCCCGCTAAAGTTGCCCTGCCTCTCCTAGCCAGCAAGTGTACTCTAGTTAATTTCCCATTTGTGTTAATATTTGGATATTTGGGTGTCCTTTCCAGCACCCCTAAATACAGGGTAACAGCCAATGCTATTCAAATACCATGTTGACCACATTCTGAAATTGCTTAACTATTTTTTTCTGCCTACGGTCCTACAACTAGGCAGAAAAAATGAAATGCACAAATACAGGATGGGAGACACCTGGTTGGACAACAGTACATGTGAAAAGGTAGACCACAAGCTGAACATGAGCCAGCAGTGTGATGTGGCAGTCAAGAAAGCCAACTCAATTGTGTCAATAGGAGTATGGTGTCCAGATCAAGGAGAGTAATGGTACCCACTCAATTCTGCTTTGGTCAAACCTCATCTGAAATACTGTGCCCAGTTCTGGGCACCTCATTTCAAGAAGGATACCGACAAGCTAGAGTGTGTCCAGGGGAGGGCGACCAAAATGGTGAAGAGTCTGGAAGCCATGAAGCCCAATGAGGAGTGGCTTAGGGAGCTGAGGATGTTTAGTCTGCAGAAGAGAAGGTTAAGAGGGGACATGAGAGCCATGTTTAAGTATTTGAAAGGATGTCATGTTGAGGAGGGAGCAGGCTTATTTTCCCCCTGCTCCAGAGACTAGAGACATTTTCGCACTGCGTTTTTGAAGTGAAAGGGCCCCTTGAGCATCGTGTAAATGTGAGGAGTGGTCTGCATGATGTGCTCACATTTATGTGACGCTCAAGAGCCTGACATGGACCGCGCACGTACCTTTTCATCTTCGGCTCAAAGCCGAAAATGCTGCACGGTAGTGCATCACTAGAGGGCCCTACGTGCACTTACCTAGCGTGCGGTGCCTTGGGAGCTGGGCTGGTTGCGTGTCCTCTCCTCATTGCAGCCTGGGAGGTCCCAGACTGCACTGTGAATGGAAGAGGCAGGGCACTCGCGCGAGGAGGAAGGAGCTGCGGAGCCGAAGCAGCAGTGACGTGGCAGTGTTCCTTCCAAGCCTTCTCGCACGAGCACTCCAACCCAGCAGTGCGAAAAGGTAAGGTGCGAAAAGGGCCTAGGACAAGGAGCAATGGATTCAAGCTGTAGGAAAGGAGATCCCACCTAAACCTCAAGAAGAACTTCCTGATGGTCAGAGCTGTCCAGGAGTGGAATATGCTGCTGCCTCCATGGAGTGTGATGAAGTCTCCTCCTTCTTTGGAGGTTTTTAAGCAGAGGCTGGATGGCCATCTGTTGGGTGTGCTTTGATGTGTGTTCCTTCATGGCAGGGGGTTGGACAGGATGGCCCCTGGGGTCTCTTCCAACTTTATTATTATTCTATGTGTCCCTGTGCTGATCTGTGATATGTTGGAGGGTGTGAGGACCTTTGTCAGAGACTTTCTTCATTGAGGTGTGTCTGTATTATATAAACCTTTGGTTTGATACCACATTACTCTTTTTGTCTTCTTATACATTTGCCTAACTCTGTTTCATGTTTTCTCACCCACTGTACTAAATGTTTTTGATCTCATGCTATGATTTTGTAGTAAAACTTTGGACCAGACCAGATTTGCCTCAAAAGAGATGCTCCAGGACAGACTGTTTGGCCCTTCAGTCAGTCCAAAATACATGATCTTAGTATTCATGTTTGACTTATGCATTCGCCACCTTAGGCAGCCATTGTATGATAGCTCTCTTTCCCCTTTGGCTTATTGTTTTTCCCCATAAAGAGTTATTCACTGCCTAGCCTGAGTAGTCTGAATAAATTTCAGTTGATGAGATAGAAAATTTTCTATTCTCCCACTTTCGTATTCGCTGTTCCTGAATTAGCAGTGTTGACTCTACACAGAAATAGGACAACTGAACAGAGCCAGAGGGAAAGTAGGGAGGAAGGCAGACATCAGCAAGCTGCAGGGAATATATTCCTCCTCCAGATTTACACCATGAAGCTTAGGATTCCTCCGTGGAGCTGGCTGGCATAACATGAGATTATAAATGTGAATGCTATACAGGCCACGGAGAAAGCAACTTGCTATGATCACTTGCAAACAAGGATGACGGACCTCGGGGCACTATCCAGTCCTTCTGGAATTCCAATCTGGACCTCTGTGCTTTCCCCAAGGGTCATGCCCTTTCCCCATAACTCCATGGTTTGGTATGTGGCTTTTTGGGTGGGTTTTAGAATCATAGAGTTGGTGACCACATGGTTTACAAGGGAACAATGCCTTATCTCGAGAAGCTGCATTTCTGCACTTAGTACCAGACAGTGTTTACCTAATGGCTAACAGGCTACTACTACTACATCTCCCATTATCATTATGTTGGGGCAGAATAACTACCCAACATCTCGAAAGAAATCTTACCAAGAAAACCGTAGGAGAGAATCACCATAAATCAGAGTCTTACACATAACAACAATACCTTTTGTGTTGAAAGGCGACATTGTACCCTAACAGCAAAAGTGAGTCCCAATAACTAAATGATATTTAAAAAACGACACTTCATACACAGCTTTTCATGCAAAACTTTGAAATGAATGCAGCCACTTCATTCTCCAACCACTTTCATAGATTTCAGTTAATGTCCCCAACTGAGACTAAGGGCAGAAGGTCATACGTTGTGGCGAAGCCTGGATAAATCACAATCCTAAGAATCAGAGTGAAGCTCAGTTAACTATACAGGAAGCAAGAAAAAATGGGATCTTCAGAATTATAGAGCTGGGAGAGACTGCAGAGGTCATTCAGTCCAACCCCCCTTCTACCGCGCAGGAACACATAGCAAAGCACTCCCTTTGGCAGATAGTCATGCAGCCTCGGCTTAAAAACCTCTAGAGAAGGAGATTCCACCACACTCCATTGAGGCAGCAGCATATTCCACTGCCAGAAAACTCTGACCATCAGGAAGTTGTTCCTGAGACTCAGGTGGAATCTCTTTTCCTGTAGTTTGAATCCATTCTTCCCATTCTAAAAGATCACAACTCCTTTCCTAAGGCTTAGTTATTGGCAGGAAAAGATTTATGCTAAAACTTGCCTGATAATTTTGGACCCATATACCTTTCTTCTTGGTCCCCACTCATCCCCGGAATGCAGGCAGCTCAAAACGTCAGGGCAATTGAATTGGCCCTCAGGGTGAATGACGATCACATTCCTTGTTTTATTTTCTGTGGACAATAGGTCCATCAACCACTATTCTTTTATAACAGTTAAAGTAGAACTGCTATATTCATACCCTCCAATATCTCACAGATGAAAACTGGGACACCTGTGGCCAAGCAACATCAAAGTCTGGTAAAGATAGCAAAAGTTATTGATGAGAAGGACACACAAGCTGAGAGAGGCTGCAGCAGTTTATTTTTGTCTAAGGCCATTTCCGCCCTATGTTGTTATAGTGTTATTATTCCATTTTCAGCATCCTATGGAATCCTGGGGCGTGCAGTTTAGTGAGGGGCATATAGAATTCCCAACCAGAGAGCTCTTTGGCCTCAGGAAACTACAAACTCCAGAATTCCACAGGATGTTGGAAGTGGAATAATAGCACTATAACAGTCTAGTGTAGAAATGGCCTAAGTCTCCTGGGAAGGGCAAGATCCCACCCTTTCCTCTCTTCTCCTCTCTATTGCGTTAAATTGAGTGCAAGCTACTTTTGGACTTTGACTTGGTTTGAACCAACTGAAGTAAGCTGAGGACAAAGGGGAAAAGTGGGAAGACAGAGACAATGGGACATTTTAAGAGCAGCTGGCAAAGTGGGAAGACAGATGATTAATCAGAACTTTCCCTGCGAGTTGTAAGGTAGGCATGTTTAGTGCAGTACACCTCTAAACATCAGGAACTGGGGCACGTAATTTAGCTACAAACCTCATGATCAACAGCCTACAACAGCTTTGTCTAGCACAAATCTCCACATGCAGAGTTACACAGCAGTTATGGTACATAACTCTTGCACAGAATGGCAAAGTTGTGCAACTGAGCAAAAACACCAAACACAGAACTTGATGCACTTGGCACATCTATACACAAGTTGCATCCCCACACAATGACATGTGCAACTCTACAACTCTGAATACAGACATTCCTCATTGGAAACAGAAAGCCTAACTGCTTCCACAGGTGAACTTACATTCCTAATTACTCACTCTCAGACCAAGTTTCCTAACAGTTGGGAAATCTCTCTCAGAAGAATGATAGGACAGAAAAAAAGAGTGTAATTTTCTACTGGCATCTGATGTCCTGAAGAATTATGGGGGAATTATTCCACAGGGGCAGGTGGTTCATAGGCTGGCATCCAGTTAGTTATGAAATTGTAAGTTAGACTTACAATGCCATAACTGTTCTCTGTTCACATTTATGATCATGGCCCCATTACCATGACTGAAAATACCCCTAAACCTCCTTAAAAACTGGCAACAGTACCAAGTGAAGGATTACTTTGGTGCTGGCAAGCAGGGCACTAAATGGTGGGCATCACAAGTGTGTAAACGTGAGTAACACTATATAACCCCACGTTTTGCAAATCATCAACTCCAGCAACCATTGTAAGCTAAGCATCCTGTACCTCATTAAATACAATGGGAGGAAAAACTGTATGTTTTCTCGAAAGTAACAGAGTAGCCGCACATGACGCTGACAACAAAGGAGGAAAGTAGAAGAAGGAGAAACTGAGACATTTCCAAAGCAGCTGAAAAAATAGCATGGCAGAGGATTAATTGGGACTTCATTTGCCAGTTGGAAGGTATAATTCTATGGTCTGGATTATTCTGATTTTGGCATGAGTTTGGCTTTAGGCCAAAGTGTTGATCAGAAACCCTTTGGATAGCAGGGTCAATGCATGAGTCTCCTGGCTTTGGAGGTTTCCAAAAGACAAAAAACCGAACCATGCTATGTCCTTATTTTATTATCCCTGAAGCCTTTCCTGTTTGGGTTGAAGAACCAGGCCAAACATACACATTTGTATGTTCTATATCTTCCAAACCAGCCATTCGGCTGAGATAAAACTCCTTGTTAAGTGCCCTTCTGACATCTGAGGGAAGACTTTCCCTCTCCAGAGAGCTATTAAGAACTAGACAACAGAAAGGTTGCTCTCACTATCCATTCTAGTGATCTAATAAAAGAGGGACCAACAGCAGCCTTGGGGAAGAGCTTGAGGCCTATTTTAAGAAATATCATACCCATGGTGACAATGACTGTAACTCTGGAAGTTACAGCTTCCAGAGTAGTTAAAGCAGTTGGGTAAACTCAACATAATTAAGGGAAGCAGATTATTTTTCCATGCAGCTAAGTCAGGGGGTAGCAAGTTGAAGTTTGAGGGCTGAAGTCTCCCATTAGTGCCCCAGGGCCCCCCCAACTCCCCCATTGTTTTAAAAAAAATGTGCAATGGACAATATAATGCAATATACAATATAGGACACAAAACCACAATGCAAAGTGCAGGGTGCACAACCACAATGCACAACTTGCACAGAGCTGTCTAACTCCACTTCCATCACTATCATAGAATCATAAAATTATAAAGTTGGAAGAGGCCACAATGGCCATTGAGCCCAACTCCTGCCATGCAGGAACAAACACTCAAAGCACCCCCAGCAAATGGCCATCCAGCCTTCCTTTCAAAACCTCTAAAGAAGGAGACTCCACCATACTCTGAGGCAGCGTATTGCACTGCCAGACATCTCTATCAAGAAGTTCTTCCTGATATTTAGTTGAAATCTCATGTCCTGTAGTTTGAATCCATTGCTCTGTGTCCTAGTTTCTGTAGCAGTAGGAAACAAGCTTGCTCCATCTTCAACATGGCATCCCTTCAAATATTTCAGCAGAGCACATCCTTTCCACAGTGGTACCTTTTTAGCTCTGCACACATAGAGTGACTTAAGCATGCCGAGTCCCTAAGAAAATTCTGGCCATATCCTGCCACTCATGTCAAACAGCATGGAGCAAGAATGGTGCAATGAAGAACAGCATAGGGGGATTATAAAGGGCATTACAGAGGGCAAAGGGGAAAGGACTACACACCTATTGCTATATCTGCCAGGACTTATAGCTGTCATGCCAGGAGGACAAAAGAGGCCAACTGAATCCAACAAAGAAAGAAGAAACTGCGGGGGCGGGGGAAGGAAGGCTGGCTGGTTCTTTGTTTAACTTTCTTGACCTTTCCAAATCATTCATAAAAAAGCAAGCAGAGGAGAAAATGTCTACATGAAAAGGAATCTTCTTGGGATAAAGGTGAGGTAGGGTATTAAAAATAGGCTGCCAGACCTGCCAAAAGCAAGTGGCTCTTTTGTGAAATGTACCAGAGACACACACTATGGCTGAAGGGAAGAAATTGGATGGATGGGGCAAGTGGGAGACTGGGGGGACATGACAGCATGTCAGTCTCTGGGAAGGGAAGAGCCTTTTGCAGTCTCATTCCTGCCTCACTGAGGACTAGCTTTGCTCCCCTCCTAGCTTTATTTGTTTCAGAACAATTCTAGGAAGTGTCTCTGATCAACTCTGCAATTAAAGATTAAAGAAGTTCCAATGGCAATGCACAGTGTGCCCCATTGCTTTTCCATACCCTCCAACCATCCCAGTTTGGCAAGGAGAGTCCTGATTCTTTCTTAGCCATCCTGCATTTTCTGCTACTTTTATTATAGTTTCTTTCTCCTCCTCTCACTTTTGCCCTTTGTCTTCCTCTTACTTCCACTGCTGCAAATTGATTTCAAAATGCAAAAAGCAGTTTGCGCTTAAATAACTTAGCAGGGGGAGAGGAAAGGAGGGGTGACTTCCCCCATAAATTGCTTGACCTTCCCCGTAAATTCAAGCCAAAGCAGATTGCTGCAGCCTCTCCTACCCTTTCTTTACTTCTTCATTCATAACTTTTTCTATCTTGGCCACACTCCTATGTTGCTTTGGCTACATATGTCCCAATTTTTACTGGAGAATCTTGGAACCTTCCTGCTCAGGATTAAATCATATCTGGACTCTGATGCTATTGTCTTGCCTTCTCCAGCCTTTATAAAACTCAGGCTGCTGTGACTCCCCACTCTGCTATTAAAGTGGCCTCTCCACATGTATGAGGGTTCAGGGTGCAAAACCCTGATGAAAGTGGGAAAATTATGCCTATCTCCCCACCCACCCACCCCCAATCCTCCTCCTATTCCCTTCTAGTGGTCTGGCGGGAAACCTTCCTTCTCCATGCCCAGTCAGAGGCAAGGGAGTGTGAAGAGGGGAGCTCCAGAGGGATGAAGGAAAGCAGGCGCATATATCTTCCTACCCATTGCCTTAACTTTTGCCTCAGCAGGAGTTCTCAGTGACAGGGCAGAGGCAAGAGAATGAGCTCTGGAGGGGTGAAGGAAAGTGTGTGTGTCTCCCCCCACCATTGCCTTACTTCTTCCTCAGCATGCTTGACTTCTTTCTTCTCGCTGGCAAAACACAAGGGAATAAGAGGAGGAGAATGAGAGGAGGCATGGACACTGTCCTGTCTCAGTCCTGCAGCCACCCAAAGGCTTGTGACTCCACAGCTTACAGCAAAGAAACAACACAGGCAAGCTATCAAGCAATGAAGCAGAGCACTTAAGGTCTGGTATTTACTTTACTTAGCAAGCCAAAAGTCATAGTCACAAAGTTCAACAGTATCCAACTGAGGGCAAATGAGTCCAGAGTCAGTCAACAACATGAAGGCACAGAATTCAGTAACAGGTAGCCAGGGAGGTCAGCTTGTGGTTGGCAGGGCTGCATCTATATAGGTCAGCAGCTAATGCAGCTGCTGCTTAACTGATTGCTGCTTCCTATAAATCCTCTGGGACCTCCTCAGGCTCTCCCTTTGTTGTCTCCACTTGGCAAAGGTAGGTACCAGTAAGTTGTCTTCAGTATCTGAAGGGGCAGGGCTCTCTGCCAGTGCTGGCATATTTGAGGCTTGTGGCTCTGTAACCTCCTTCTGTTTGGCCACAGGTCCAGGTATGCTTCAGTCAGAGTCTCTGAATCAATTTCCAGATTCTAAAAGCAGGGCATGGCTGGCACGTCATGAATAAGTACAGAGGGCTGTACTTCCTCCACTCCTCCCTCTAACTGGGCTTCTCTCTTATTTAGTATCTGTCCATTATCCTTCCTCTACAGTTTGAAATAGATCACCGTCAGGCCTGTTGGAGATCTCACTGGACATTGATCCTATCTAAATCATGTTCCCGTATACCAGAGGCGGGCAACAGTGATAGGCCCAGCATTTTCTGCACAGGGTGAAAATATTATTTTCCATGCAGAAAATACTGTTTTCTGCATAAAAACAACCACGTGCATTTTGCATGGAATAAGTCCCAAACTGCTAACAATTGTCATCAGTCCAGAATTCTTCTTGTTAGAGTTTCTCAACACTTAAAAAAATGGTGGTTTTTTAAAACTTTAAAAAAAATATTTTTGAATATTCTTCCCATCCCTAATAGAAAACAAACATTCAACATCTTATTGGCCTTCGTTTTCCCCATTCCCAAATTCCTTCATCCATTTTCCTATCAGAAAATAAACAGTTTCATGAAATTGGGAAATAGACAGTCAAAGAGAAATTAAATGAATACATACAATGAAAAAGGGCAAGGAGGACTCAGACCATTTCCGCACCTTACCTATCTCCATTGTGATCCTATAGTGATCCTGTCAGTGCATCAACCAGTGCACTCCCAGTGGATGGGAGTACAAGCTACACACACCTTCCTTCTGCATTGCAGCCAGCCTCTTTCCCATGCTGCACTGGGGAAGGAAGCACCTAGATTGTGCTTCTACGCATTCCGCATGGGCGCTGGTGACAGGAGCATTGAGCGATCACAGGCAATTATGGGATTTTTCTCTGGTGATGGAATGTCCCACAATCGTGATGGGTGAGGACATGTTGGCAGTGAGACCACGACGACATTGTGCAAAAGTTCGACTCATTGACTGGCAGCAACTCATCCCTGTTGCAGGACAGCAACATCATGCGGAAATGGCCTCAGTATCAGGCACAACTCTCTGTGGGAGAAACCTGCTGGTGGATTACATTGGTGGAACTAAGCAGCAGTGGTACTGGAAGCAAGGGGAGGAAATCTTGAAGGAGCAGCAACTGTGAATGGAAAGCAACAAAAGAATAGGCCATGGGGAGCAAGTTCTCATCCTCCTTCCCTCACCATCACTTTGCGACCCAGGAAAAAGTGTGATTATTAGTGCAGAACATCAGCATTATTGTGGCCGCTGCTCCCCAGGCTATTCACACCTCTCTGGCAATAACTCAGGAACATTCGCCCCACATTCACTGAAATTTGCTTTCTTTCTTTAGCCTGGCACAATATATCTTTCCTTGGTCTACCCAGTTCAATAAATCTTGACTGCAATTGTGTATATCAGAGGGTTTGTTTGCTTTTCAATTCTGCAGCATAATACGCTTTGCTGCTGGAATGGCTCGGTGAAGCCATTCAGTGTCACTCTTTGGACGTTTCCAGCAATATTTCTCAGTATATGAACTACAGATGAGAACATGTAGGCTCTGGGGCTGAATCCAGCTATCTTGGATTGTAATTAGGCTCTCTGAGCTTCCACAGACAACCAGGCCCCATATCTCCCAACTGCCCCCATTTCACAGGGACAATCCCAGTTATTGCTCTGTCGACCCACTTTTTCAGCTGCTTTAATAATGACTCAGTTTCTCTCTCCTCCTCCCACATTCTCCCTTTGTCCTTAGCTTACTTTGATTGCTGCAAATTGAGTTCAAAGTACAAAAGGAGTCTGGGCTCTATTTAATTCAGCAGAGGCAGGGAGATGAGAGGAGGGGTGGCATCTTGTCCTTTCCAGCTGGCTCAAGCAAAAGCAAATTGCAACAACCTCTTCTATGTTGTGAGTTCTTGACCACACTGTGATGCTGCTTGACCATGTGAGTCCTGTTTTCAACTGTGAACAGTTGATGAGTATGTGCCCTTCCCCATGACACCATCATTCTATGGTTTCCCAGCTTTTGTACACACCATCTCCCCTAACACCTTCTTTGCCTCAGTTTTTTCCCAGAAGGATACAAGCACTCAACCTGGCAGTTGGGGAGCAGGTGAGGAAGCAGGGGAAATGAGGCACATAATAGGTAAAGAGATGGTACAGGAATACCTGGCCACACTGGATGAATTCAAGTCTCCAGGACCAGATGAATTGCATCCTAGGATATTAAAAGAGCTGGCAGAGGTCATTTCAGAACCGCTTGCTATAATCTTTGAGAAATCTTGGAGGACAGGAGAAGTTCCAGCAGACTGGAAGAGAGCAAATGTTGTCCCCATCTTCAAGAAGGGAAAAAGAGGACTCAAATAACTACTGCCCAGTCAACCTGACGTCAGTACCCGGTAAAATCCTGGAGCAGATCATTAAGCAGTCAGTTTCTAATCATTTAGAAAGGAACGCGGTAATCACAAGAAGTCAACATGGATTTCTCAAAAATAAGTCATGCCAGACTAATCTTATCTCTTTTTATGATAGAGTTACTAGCTTGATAGATGAAGGGAATGCTGTGGATGTAGCATACCTCGATTTCAGTAAGGCCTTTGACAAAGTTCCCCACGACATTCTTGCAAAGAAGCTAGTTAAATGTGGGCTGGACAGGGCTACTATTAGTTGGATTTGTAATTGGTTGACCAATCGAACCCAAAGGGTGATCACGAATGGCTGCTTTCCATCCTGGAGAGAAGTGACTAGTGGGGTGCCACAGGGTTCTGTCCTGGGCCCAGTGCTGTTCAATATTTTTATCAATGACTTGGATGAAGGAATAGAGGGCATGCTCATCAAATTTGCAGATGACACCAAATTGGGAGGGGTTGCTAATATGCCAGAGGACAGGATCAAAATTCAAAATGACCTGGATAGGTTGGAGAGCTGGGCCAAGGCTAACAAAATGAAATTCAACAGAGAGAAGTGTAAGGTCCTACACTTAGGTAGAAAAAATTGAATCCAGAAATATAGGATGGGGGACACGTGGCTGGATAGCAGTACGTGTGAAAGGGTTCTAGGAGTCTTCATAGACCACAAGCTGAACATGAGTCAGCAGTGTGATGCAGCAGCCAAGAAAGCCAATGCAATTCTTGGCTGCATCAATAGGAGTATGGTGTCTAGATCGAGGGAGGTACTGGTACCACTCTACTCTGCTTTGGTTAGACCCCATCTTGAATACTGCGTCCAGTTCTGGGCACCCCAATTCAAGAAGGATATTGATAAGCTGGAGCAAGTCCAGAGGAGGGCGACCAAAATGGTGAGAGGCCTGGAAGCCATGCCCTATGAGGATAGACTTAGAGAGCTGGGTATGTTTAGTCTGCAGAAGAGAAGGCTAAGAGGGGACATGATAGCCATGTTTAAATATTTGAAGGGATGCCATGTAGAGGAAGGAGAGGGCTTGTTTTCTGCTGCTCTAGAGACCAGGACAAGGAGCAATGGATTCAAGCTGCAGGAAAGGAGATTCCACCTGAACCTCAGGAAGAACTTCCTGACAGTCAGGGCTGTCCGACAGTGGAATCTGCTGCCTCGGAGTGTGGTGGAGTCTCCTTCCTTGGAGGTTTTTAAGCAGAGGCTTGGTGGCCCTCTGTCGGGAGTGCTTTGAGGGTGTTCCTGCATGGCAGGGGGTTGGACTGGATGGCCCCTGTGGTCTCTTCCAACTCTACATTTCTATGATTCTATGATTCTATGATTCTAAGACTTAGGCCATTTCCTCACTACACTATTATAGTGCTATTATTCCACTTTTAACATTCTATGGAATCCTGGAATTTGCAGTTTGGGGAGGGGCATTGAGAATTCTCAGCCAGAAAGCTCTTTGGCCTCAGTAAACTACAAACTACAGCAAACTACAGACTAAACTACAAACCCCAGAATTCCACAAGAACCTGAGAACTCCACAGAATTCCTGTGAGATTCTGGGGTTTGTAGTTTACTGAGGCCCAAGAGCTCTCTGGCTGAGAATTCTAAATGCCCCTCCCTAAACTACAAATCCCATGATTCCATAGGATGTTGAAAGAATGTTATAACAGAGTAGTGGAAATGGCTAAAGAAAAAAAAAGGATCTTCAGTAAGAAAATACGAATAAAATTTACCTAAAATGTAAAAGTAAACTTTAAAATTAAAGAACTGAGTGGGAGGAAAAAAACAACAGTCTGTCACCAGTCTAAAGAAAAGCCAGGAAAGAGCCAGTCTCACCTACCTAACATGGGTGTTCCATAACTTTTATGAAAAAAGTCCTGCTACTGAAAATGCCCTGCTGAGTAGTCCTGCTAAGTCAGGAGGACTATGGGTAAGAGGCAATCATAAGGGTAAGTCTGATAGCTTGGGAAGAGGTAGTGTGTGACAGTGATTAAACAAGAGATTGGTGAGGATGCAACTCCCATGATGTAACTGACAATTGGCCAAGATCTGGCATCATCAGGCCTAGCTACAACAACAGAGTTCCATCATAGCCACTTCTGCTGATGCCACTCCCCTGTCTGCCAAAAAAGCTACTTCTTAAACCAAGCTGTTCCCCAACTAAAAGGTTTCCAATGGGCTTCAGATTAGGGGGCTGGGAAGTGACAACAGCAGCCCTGTCTTGGTCATGGAGTGCATTGAGACAAGCCGCTGGAAAGACCCTCCTGGGTCCTGCTGCAGCTGAGACACAATGCACCCCGTGAACAGACAAGCAATGCAATCATCATTTCTCAGTGCCCCAGTCCACTGCATCCAACTCTGCAATTGGAGCACTATCTGTCTGAAAGGGTGGGTTTTGGGGGTCACCTTCAGTCATGTGAATCCTCAGAGTTATAAGACTGTATGTCTGGCTTGTGATCTTATAAAAATTGAATGGACACTGATCAATTAATCTTAGGCCATTTCTGCACCTTACTGGTTCCCATCATGGTCCTGGTGTCATCTTCGCAGCACTTTTGCCAGGATGGGAGCAAACGCTCCTTCCACATTTGGGCGGCTACCTGCGGACACACACCTTCTTTCTGCAGCCAGCCTCTTTCCCATGCTGCTCTGGGGAAGGAAGCACCTACACCATGCTTCCACCCCTTCTGCATGGCTGGTGGTGACAGGAGCATCATGCAATCATGGGTGCTTAATGGATTTTTTTTGTTAAGCGAATATCCTGTGATCGTGATGGGTGGGAATGCACTGGTTGTTGGACTGCAACAATATTGTGTGGTAGTGTTACCGCAGTTTCTAGCCCGGACTTGTGGGATATTAGATATCATTTTGATATCAATAATTTGGCCTTCTATACCCCTTTTCCCTCCATGTGCTTGCGAGGCCCCCGGACAAGCACGCATATAGGCACAGCCCCTAATCGCTGTAATATTCCACACAAATACAGGCAGGCCAGAAATAGCCGTCCCGCCGCTTCAGGAGACCTCAAGGCAAGTACCATATTATGTATGCATGCACTTTACAAAGGACTCCCTGCCCTGAGCAGGCAGCTTGACTAGCCGAATATTCATCTGTCAAGCACTCCGCGTGTGCATACTGGCTACTCTATTGACAATTCAGACTTAACCCAATCATGTAAAATTCTGACTTTTCGGAGGCTTTGTCTCCAGCCCAAAACCCATTGTTGTCCCCAAGAACAAACTAGCCTACGGCCACATTTTCCCCTGTATGGACCCCTGACTTTGAGTACTTCCTTGGACTGCTCCTGGCTTCCATCTCGCCTTGCTGCCGCTTCATTTGGCGAGCCTTCCCCTCAACTCCATGTGTTGAGAAACTCCATTTCCACGAACTTCATTTTCTGACTACCTGGGCTTCAAGACAAGTGTAGTATTTCCCATACCAAAACCTCCTCTAAAAATCCCTCTATTCCAGTCCAACCTTTATTTCTCTAGTTATCTGAGTGAGTGTGTGGCATACACTTGTTTGGCTGTATTTTAATAAAAACAACAATTATTATTTTACTTCTATTTGTTCCTTGACTCGGCCTGACCCTGTAGACATTGGGTAAAAGATCTCGCTATGTTGCCCTGCCTCTCGTATTGCTAGCTTGTGTTCTTTTGACTAATTCCCAACTTTGTAATTTGGAGTGCACTTACGTGTCCCTCATGGGACCCCCAGAAATCACGGTAACAGAAGCACAACTCACAGATCGCTGCCAATATGTCCCCATCACAGGACATCATGGGACAGTGATGCCATCCAGAAATGGCCTTAGAGATGATTTGCAGTTCTGGAGTGGAAAAAGGGTGGGGTGGGGTGTGGTTCTTTATTGGGCTGCATCCCATTTTTGCACCCCCATAGACTTCATTGACTTACCCAAAGATCCCACTGCTCTTTTCCAAAAAAACAACATAAATGTCTCATTCCTCTAAAAGGCAAAAAGGCAAATTTGCATTCCTGGAGACGTGCTTGTCACTGAGTTCAGTATTTTGCTCATCTTTATTGATTGCTACAGCAAACAAAGCAGCTTCACTCTTCCTTCTTGCTATTTTCTCTTTTTCCTCTTCAGTTGCCTTTCCTTAAGCACTATTCCTTTTCCCCTCAGCAGCACTCTAGGAGTGATCAGTGCCATCTCTCAGGTCAAATGGAGCGTGCACCTTTAATGAGACATTTGCTGGCAGTTTGCAACAAGAGAGACAGATCAAAATTACCCATTTGGATTCAGCACAAGGCTAAAGATGGAAGGAGCAATTTTGTATCATCGCGAGTGGTTTAGGAGCCAAGGATATCTCTCTCAATGACTTCAAATAGCCCCCTTGTTGATATAGCATGAGGCAGAAACCAACATTCTGAACAAGAAAATTACTACGACTCAGTTGAAACTTCTCAGACCCAGTACTTAAGGATTCTGTTATCCTCTCCTGCTACCATGAATGTTGTCCTTGTGACATTTGGAGGTCTACTCTGCAAACTGCGTATAGAAGATCTCTCTGACATTTCTGACAGAAGGGTTCCCAGCTTTAGGCCATTTCTGCGCTAGACTGTTGTAGTGCTATTATTCCACTTTCAATATCCTCTGGAATCCTGGGGTTTGCCTCAAAGACCTCTCCCTAAATTGCAAACCCCAGGATTCCAGAGGATGTTGAAAGTGGAATAATAGCACTATAACCGTCTAGTGCGGAAATGGCCTGACACTGACCAGGATCAACCAGGTTGTAAGTAGAGAAGAACCCATGTTGATGGCAAACCTGCTGTGGGTTTTAGTCTGAACTTTAAACCTTGCTTTGGTTGCTCTTTTACCAGCAGAAGTTCATCCAGTAGGTCCAGACCTTGGAAGTTATCCAAGACTTACATATTGTATAGGTAACTATAAGAAGGTTTTTGAGACGTTTTTATAACAAAGGTGTTGTTGTTTTAAATGTTGATGTAATGACACATAACACTTGGATAACAACCAGGGTCTAGGTTCATTGGATGCACATCTGCTGGTAAGAGAGAAGCAAAGCCAAGGTTTCAAATCAACATGTAGCATTTAATAGTTACTTTTTAAAATTACTTTTTCTCAGGTATTGGGGAGGGCTCCTTTCTTTAGTTTTTGTTACCTTTGAGGGCAAAAACTAAGATTCTACACTGGGAAGAAAGAGTGTAACATTATACTCAGGGCATATGGAGCAACTGAACAATGCCAGCTCTCTAGTGAATTGCAGCATTATGTAATATACATGTAAGCACATGTGCATACCCAGCTACATGTGCAAATGTTACTGTAGTTTCTAGTCCGGACTTGTGGTATATTAGATATCATTTGATATCAACAATTTGGCCTTCTTTACCCATTCCTCTCCACATGCTTGCGAGACCTCCGGACAAGCACGCACACGGGCACGGCCGAAAATAGCTGAACCATTCGAAACCGATCCAAGCAGGCCAGTAATTGCTGGACTGTAGCTTCAGGAGACCTCCAGGCAAGTACCCTTTTAAGATCACATTATATATGCGCGCTGTATACAAAAGATCCCCTGCCTCGTGCAGGCAGCTTGAAGAGCTGAATACTCAACTGTTAAGCACTCTGTGTTTGCATACTGTCTGTGCTATTGACAACTCTGTCATAACTCAATCATGCAAAATACTGACCTTTTGGAGGCTTTGCCTCCAGCCCGAAACTCATTGTTATCCCCGGGAATGGACTAGGCTACGGGCACATTTTCCCCTATAAGACTCCCTGATTTTGAGCATTTTTTCGGATCGCTCCAACTTCCATCCTGTCTTGGTGTTGCTTCGTTCGACGAGCCTTCCCTTCAGCTCTACGTGCTGAGAATCTCCACTTCTACAGACTTTTCTTCAGACTACCCGGGCTTCGGGACAGGTGTAGTATTTCCCATGCCAAAATCCCTCTCAAAAACCCTCTATCCAATTCCTACCTTTCTTTCAATAGATCTGTGTGAGTGTGTTGCATACATACGTTTTGACTGTGTTTATCAAAAATAAAGAAAACAATTATTATTTACTTCTGTTTGCTCATTGACTCGGCCTGACCCCGTAGACATTGGGTTCAAGATCTCGCTAGATTGCCCTGCTTCTTGTATTGCTTAGCGTGTGCTCTTGCTAATTCCCATTCCCCATTGTGAGCACATTGAGGTGTCCCTCCTAGGACCCCAGAAATCAGGGTAACACAAAGCACCGTGCAGACCTGTACATGCAAATGTGTAATGCAGAATGCACATTGGCATGTAGTGTGTATCCATGATAGCACAGCATGCACAAGTCCATTCCCACAAGGTTGAACAGAATACAGTTGTTCACATCCAACCATTTCTATGGGAAATTTAAATAAATATATAAAACACCCATAGAATTTTGGCCCGAGACTTGAAACAAGTCATCAAAGTGTCCCATTTTTAGAGGTATGTTGATGAAACTTTTCCCTACACTTCTAATATTCTCTTACTCATCCTAGGTTTTGTTCGCCCTCCCTCCACCAGCAAAAATTAACCAAAAATGCAAGGAGTTATTTCTTACAAAGAACAAATTAGTTTTTAAAGACAACACAATTATTTTTCAATAGGGATGGGATGAATCCAGAATTTTCTGAATCTGGATCTGGATCCGAATCCCTGGAAGATTCTGGGAATCCAGGAATCTCATGAATCTTGAATCTCAGGATCTCCCCAGATTGAAAATGACAGGAAGGTCCTGTTTACACAGGAAGGAAAATGTGGATTAAGTATGTGGTAAACAGGGCCACATACTACAGTACAGAGATAATCCAGGTCAAAACTGGATTTTCTTTGTGTAGATCCTTATGGCATCCTGGGGTTTGTGGTTTGATGATGCACCAGCACACTTTGGCAGAGAAGGCTCTGACAACTGGTTAAAACAATTGTGTATGAAAGAGCTTTGTAAGGGAGCGATGCAAAAGAATCTTTCAGCTATCCTTGAAATCTCAAAAAGACTCTACCTTCCAGCCAGTCAGGCCTTTGGAGGTGCCAATTTTTAAAAACAATTTTACCTTTCTGCTACATGTGGTTTGTCATGTGGCTCATGAGAAACCATGACACACATTTCACTGTAGGTTTACAACCAGGCACTGGTCTTGTGGAAGGAGATACACTGGCCTCCATGTAGCAATCACTGGATGAGATTGTGTGAACTTGCCCTCTGCCCCACTACTTCTTTTTTTTTAATTAATTGTTATTCAAAACAAGGGAGTTATACACAATACTATAATTTAACTTATTTCATGTTGTACATCATTTATACATAAAGTCCTCTATTTGTTCTTTCCATACATTGTTATCTTACATTTCTTATTATTTCATATATTCAGTCCCTCTTTTTCTCTTCCTCCCTAACTCCCCTCCTCTTTATAAAACCCTTCCCCTCCCTCCCAGTCATTCCCCTTCCCTCCCTCCCCCTTCTTCTTATCCTTATTCCGCGCTTCCTCCACTCCAAACTCTTTATTTCCTTTCTTTTACTAAACCTCCTTTGTGCAAAATCTCTTTTTATTGTTGTAGCCTACCATAATTAGCAATTATTGTTTTATTTATTTATTTATTTATTTATTTATTTATTTTCCCCTTCTTCCCGCTATATTCCCTCCTTACTGTAGATGTTACCCTTACCATTTCTTTCTTCTATTCTTTACCTCTTCATGTCTTCTTCACCCATCTAATTATTCCTTCCCACTGCTTTTTGAATTGTTGAATTGAGTTGCCTTTCAAGTTGTTGGATAATTTTTCCACTTCCATAATATCCATTACTTTTATTTTCCATTCTTCTTGAGGGGGTTCTTTTTCTTCTTTCCAATATTTTGCGTAATTCAACCTTGCAGCTGTAATTAGATTTAACAATATTTTCCTTTTACTCTTCATTTGGCTATTCTCTTCAATCATATTTAATAAGTATGTCTCCGGAGTCATTTCGAATTTCACCTTTAGCAGCTTGGTTATGCTGTCATGAATCTTTTTCCAATATTTTTTTAGCTATAGGGCATAGCCACCATGTACGAAAATATGTTCCCATTGTTTTTCCACATTTCCAGCATTGCCCATTGCCTTTTCTTGTTATTTTCATTAATTTCTGGGGAGTCATATACCAACGATGCATTGATTTATAAAGGTTTTCTCTTAATGTCAAACTTTGGGTAAATTTTATATCTTCCTTCCATATTTTTTCCCATTTTTCCAACTCTATACTATGGCCGACATTCTGCGCCCATTTTATCATGTAGTCCTTGATCCATTCCTGCTCCAATTCTCTTTCCAATAAAATTTTATAGATTTTAGAAATTGTTTTTTCTCGTTTTTCATTAAGATTTCATCTAATTTGTTCATTTCCCGTTCCCATCCTGTAGTTTTTAAATCCATTTTATACCTTTCTTTTAATTGTCGATAAGGAAACCAATCCATTTCCATGTTCTGTTCTTTTAATTCCACTCTAGTCTTTATCACCGGTATTCTTCCTTCCCATCTTATTAAATCTGTATATCTTAGTATTCCTCCTTGTTTTGGTTCTGTTATTCTAAAGGCTTCTTGAGGTGATGTCCACATAGGCAATCTACTGTAAAATTTCTTGTTGATCATCTGCCACGTTCTCATCAAGGCTTTCCTGATGTAATGGTCTCTGAATTCTCTATCTGTCTCTGCCTTATTATAACATAGGTATCCATGCCATCCAAAATGTACATTAAATCCTTCTAATTCCAATAGTTTATGATTCTTCAATTGTATCCATTCTTTTATCCATTCTAGACAGCATGTTTGATAATATACTTCTAAATGTGGTAGTCCAAATCCTCCCCTCTCTTTGCTATCCTGTAATACTTTCATTTTTATTCTTGGTTTCTTCCCTGCCCATATGAATTTTGAAATCTCTTTATTCCAACTTACAAATGGTTTTTTATTGTTTATTATTGGAAGATTTTGGAACAGGAACATGATCTTTGGAAGAATCATCATCTTTATGGTGTTTATCTGTCCTAACAGTGAAAGTTCTAATTCGTTCCATTTCTGTAAGTCTGTTTTAATTTGATTCCAATTTAATTTGATTCCAATTTTGATAGTTGTTTTCATATAATTTTGAATTTTTCTTCGTAATGTAAATACCCAAGTATCTTACCTTTTTCTCAATGTTAAATCCAGAGATTTCTCTCAACTCTTCCTCTTCTTCTTTGGTGGTATTCATTGTTAATAATGATGATTTATTGTTATTTATCTTGAGACCGGCTACTTCTGATAGGCTTCAGAGCCATTGACCCCGGCATTTCTACATGCCATTAATTTTCAGCACAGAAAATAGTGCTGAAATTAAATATTAAGAATGCAACCCCAGATGTAATTTCTGAAATTGTTAGCAAAGGCCATTATTACTCCAAGGGGAAAACTCACCTACTTGCCATCTCCTCTTGTGTGTCTGGTCTTCCAGGTTTTCAGGCGTCCCAGTCTCCAACAAACTATTTGGTTGGTGGATTTGAAAGATTTGGTTTGCCTATTTTGACACAGAGATTTGGATTCGTGAATCTTGGATCCTTGTCAAGGATTCGAGGATTCACTTGGCCCATCCCTACTTTCCAATTACTTTTAGAACCTCTGAACAGAAATGTGTTAGGGAAAAGAGATGATATAGAACACAAAATCTGTAGTTTTGTTGCTGTTGTGTGCCTTCAAGTCATTTCTGACTTTAGGCAACCCTATGGTGAACCTACCATGGGGTCTCCTCCTCTGAGAGAGTTTGACTTGCCTAAGATAACCCAGTGGTTTTCCATGGCTGAGCAGGAATTTGAACTCAGTTCTCCAGATTCACAGTCCAAAGCTCAAACCACTACAGCCGACTGGTTCTTTGCAATTAGCTTTCCATATTGTTTCCTCCATTGGGCCAACAGTCCTGGAATAAATTGAGAGTACTCTGTTGTATTAATACAAACAGCAAAGTCTTCTCCTAGTGTGAGGAAAACAAATAAGAGGAAGAGATCCAATCTTGCTGTGCAGCAATAACATTGCTTTTCCCATTTGCAGAGCCCAATAGAAGCAGTATCAAGAGCACCCTCGAGATATAAAAAGCTGTATCAAAGGAGACAGTGCAATGACACTGGAAAAGTAACACCTTCTTGAGTATATCTTCTTTCTGATGAACCATTACATGAGAGTCCTTCCTGGTTCATCAGTGTTCATTAGTAACCTTTCCCTTGCTGCACACACAGCCCTCTGCCGTTGCTTTGCTTTTGAGCACCGTGGCTGTTTTATTAAGGAATTTCTTGCAGGTTTGAAGTGTGAGCAATTCCAGGTTCCAGGGCCTTTCTGTTGCAGCTGATAAGAGGAGTAAGTTTTAGCAAGACTGTTGCCCCACTGTTAACAGGAATATCATAGAATCATTGAGTCAGAAGGAATACTTAGCTAAAGCGCTCTAGAAAGATACCCATCCAACCTGTGTCAAAAGACCTCCAGAGAAGGAAATTTTACCCCTTTCTGAGGCAATCTATTCCACTGTTGAGTAGTACTTACTGTCAGGAAGTTCTACCTAATGTTGAGGTGAAACTGTTATGGCCCCGCACACACCCCAAGATTGATATGGTTTAATTGGCAATATATTATTTAATTGGAAAATACATTAATTCACATTAATGTAAAACCTGAAATAACATGTCAGGCTGGACATAGGAAAATTACTGACTGAATACATGTGATTGCAAGGCAGATCAGCCAAACCCCCTCTGGATGAAGCCAAAGTCATTGTCACGCAGACAACCCAGTAACTCCGTAGATGATAGGCTTAAGCTCAAACTGAAAACATATCTGAGCATACAAAGGTAAAATGAAGTTCCCACCAAAAGAGTGATTGTTTCAGCCATGTTCCCTCACATCTAGATATTTCCCTGCCTTGTCCTCAAATCTCTCCTCAGGCACAAGGCTATTACAACAGCCATTAACTCTTCATCACCTAACACGAAGACAGTTAACTCCATCCAGACCACATTCTCAATGTTGCAACTTCCACTGTCCGCTCAGCTGAGAGAGCCATTCGCGCCCATACCTCCCAGGCACATTTTGGGTATATAAGCCCTCCATTTTGAGCAGTCTGAGGCAGTACTTCACTTGCTCATCATTATGCTGTCACTCCAATTCCCAACTGAGTACTGTCCTTAGGACAAGTCTTAAGTCACTGCTCTCTTCGCTGCCCTCTGGATTGGTAATTATCACCAAACCCTAAAGCTCCTCTATCAACAATTTTCCTCTCTTTATCCTTCAGCTAGCTCTTGTATGAGTGTTTGGATCCTTTGTGTGCTTGAGTGTATTCTCAGTAAAAACCATTTTAGTTTGCATTTTGCAATCTCTTGCTGGTTCTTTCCTGCAAGATCCCATCAACATTGGTGGAAAGATCTCATTAGGTTACCCTTCTCTTGCAGGTCACTTAACTGAGCTAATAATTCCCCACCTTTGAATGGATGTACTGGTATCGCAGGTGAACCCCCAAGTCACATATATTTTGGGTTAGCAGAATCTCTTTTCTTGTAATTTAAATCCACTTGTTCATGTTCTAGTCTCTGGAGTAGCAGAAAAGAAACTCAATCTTCCACAGAACATCCCTTCAGATATTTACTTAGCTATCATGTCCCCTCTCAATCTTCTCTTTTCAAAGCTAAACGCACCCAGTTCTCTAAATCATACCTCACAAGGTTTGGTTTCCAGAACTATGACTCCCTTCTGAGCATGTTTTAGCTTGCTAATATCCTTTGTTACCCCAACACATAGGTGCCACAAGGACCACCTTACAATGCGAAATACCTTCTTGCAAAAGTGGGGAATTAATTAGCTCAAAATCAGGAAGCTGCGAGAGGGGGCAACTTAGTGAGATCTTTTCTGCCAGTGTTTAGGGGCACATGCAGGAAAAGAACCAGCTAGAGATTCAGAAGTAAGCTAAAAAATGTGTTTTATTGAGAGGAATTCACTCATGCATGCACACAAAATACACACAATCACACATTCACACAAGAGCTAACTGAAAGAAAAAGGGAGGAAAAATTATAGGGAGGCTGAGGGATTTGGGGGATTTATAATTACCAGTCCAGAAGAGCAGTGAAGAGCAGAAATCTGTTTTGGCTTAGGTAGGACCTAAGGACAGTTCTCATTCAGGAGCCAGACAGACAGAGTGACGAGTCAAGAGACCGCAATGGGCATCCTGAAATAAGGGGTATTTGTACCCTGAAAATGGCTTGTGGCTGTGAAGGTTCCAGATGCAAGACACAAGGAACCTGTTGTGGACAATGGGTCTTTTGCCTTTTGATGGGCTTAGTGTTTTGATTGACAAAGGCATGATGGATGTTGTAATAGCTGTCTATTGTGGGTGCTGTGAGTACAGAGGAAAGAATCGAGGTGTACAAGGGACTGGACATCTGTCAATCAGTGTCCTGGGAGGTCCTCACAGTTGGATTCCCTGGAAAATTCCAGCTTCTATTTAAGCCTATTATCCACAGGAATGGTGTGTATTTGCTTTACAGATGACTCAGTCTTACCTGGAGGAAGTTTCGAGTTGACCTATCCTACTCATATTTACAACCAAATTCTTTCCCTCGCTCAGTTTGACCTCTCCGTCACCTTTGAGGCTTGAATTTGATATCAGAGCCAATAAAATGTGTTGCCAATTACATATAATGCCAATTAGGTATGGTGCCCACCCAAACCATACTGATATTGGGGACCCCCAAAGCGGGGCCTTACACCTTCTTGGATTGTGGGGTTCAGAACTAGATCCATAGTATTCCAGGTTAGGTAAGATGAAAAAAGAATAGAATGGGGCTGTTATTTCCCTCAGTCTGGACAGTAAACTCCTGTAGAGGAAGTCTAGAACTGCACTGATTTTTTTTTTTTGCTGTAGCATCACATTGTTGACTAATATTTCATCTGTGGTTTAGTAAGATCTCTAGATCATTTTTATATGGACTGTTGTCAACTCATGTGTTTCTTGTCATGTATTTCTGTAATTTGTTCGATCTGCCCAAAATGCAATATCTTGCATTTATTCTAATTATTTTTATCCTAGATGCATGACTTTATATTTATATATCATAGAATCATAGAATCCCTAGGGGCCATCCAGTCCAACCCCCTCCTATGAAGGAACCCCCATCAAAGCATTCCCAGCAGACGGTCATCTAGCGTCTATCTAAAAACCTCCAAAGAAGGAGCCTCCACCGCAATCCATTGAGGCAGCCCATTCCACTGCTGGACAGCTCTGACAGTCAGGAAGTTCTTCCTGAGGTTCAAGTGGAATCTCCGTTCCTGCAGCTTTAATCCATTGCTCCTTGTCCTGGAGCAGCAGAAAACAAGTCCGCTCCCTCCTCAATATGACATCCCTTCAAATATTTAAACATGTTTATCATGTTCCCTCTTAACCTTCTCTTCTGCAGTCTAAACATCCCCAGCTCCCTAAGCCGCTTCTCATAGGGCTTCATGGCTTCCAGACCCTTCACCATTTTGGTCGCCCTCCTCTGGACATGCTCCAGCTTGAAAATATCTTTCTTGAATTGAATTGAATATCTTTAATTTAATTGAATATCTTTACATCACAATGATAGCAGTTTGATGCCAGTTTAACTGTCATGGCCCCATCCTACCAAATCTTCAGATTTTTAATTTGCTAAGAGACTTCTGTAAGAGTTCTTTGCATGAGGGTCCTAGCACACTTCTCTGAACTTCAGTTCCCAAGGTACACCAAGAAGAGGGCTCAGATGAATTCCTGAAAGCAGAGATGGAAGCAATTCTACATCACGGTCTATGTATAGCTGTACACCAAGAAAAGGGATTGTCACCCTGTGCTCATCCACACTGCACATTTATAGCTGTTTGATACTGTCCTAACTGTCATAGCTCCAGCTTATGAAACCCTAAGATAACATAGTTTGGAGCAGTATTTTGAATGTTCTACTACAGAACATAACCCACTCCTCTCAAAGGTAATTCAAGAATTCTGAATGCCTATCTACATTACAGAGCACAACTCATAATTAAGAGATGGTGAATTTCCTAGTATCAGCTGCTACAGGACTTGCATCTTTGTAAGTAGATCTACTAGGAGGGTTTCAAAGTGCCTCTGCTACTTAGCTAAGCATTTGTAACACAACATGGACCATTTCTGCACTAGGCTGTTATAGCACGATGATTCCACTTTCAACATCTTATGGAATCCTGGGGCTTGCAGTTTCGGGAGGGGCCAGGTAGCCCCTCCCGAAACTGCAAACCCCAGGATTCCATAGGATCTTGAAAGTGGAATCATCGCGCTGTAACAGCCTAGTGCGAAAATGGCCATAGACCATGATGTAGAATTGCTTCCATCTCTGTTTTCAGGAATTGATCTGAGCTCTTTCCCCCCAGCTTAAGAAACCCCCCAAAGCATTTTTTTTCTGATCCAAAATAGCATGGGAGTTTGAGAAAACGCCCATGTCCTTGTGTCTGACAGTTCTGGCTGCCCTGATGGATCATATGACAGAACCAAGAAAAAAAACTACATTCCCCTTTGGGCAATTCTATTACTCGGTGCACAATAGCCTATTAGGAGAGAGAACGGCTGGAGGCCGTACCCAGTTGTTTCTCTTCCTGTTCTAAACTTTGCTACCTAAGATTGTACTTATTAATTTGACCACATTTAAAGCAAGCCATTGTTTATTCCAGACTAATTTTCGTTTTTCTTCCCTTGCAGCTGCCAGTTCTGCGGGTGTTGAATTATATCCTACCCGTGGGTAATAACAGCTCCTAGCCTTTATACCTTCTCAGTTGTAAATCTCAAAGCAATTTACAAAGGAGCATATTAAGAGCCAGAGCGAAGACAGCTTTCTACCGTTCATGAATAGTAATATTTGCAGTTTTGAACCCTGTGATGGATCTTCTGGCTTCTCTTTGGCTCTCTGGAGAGAGGCTTATTTATGTTCCTTTACTTTCCTTGATTAGTTTCTTGGAAAAGGAATGCAGGGTTAGGCTCACATGACCACGGGAACACATGACAGGGTTCAACAATGAGCATGTGAGACCCAATATTGCTTTTGCTAGTCCACTAGCCGTTTGGGCCAGTGAATGCTCATACAGAATTGGGAAAAAAAAAACACGTAGAAGTACTAGGGGTTGCAGCTACGCTCTGCAAGTTTGACAGCACCTTAACTGCTTTAGATCCTACTAAATCCTGGGATCTGTAGTTTGCTCTGGCCAAGAAAAGATTGCCAGAGTAGCCAAATGTGAGCCTCTGCTCATTGGCAAGAGATACTGCATTCCTATAGTGCTCTACCATTTCTGTATATATTCACACTACACAGTTATAGCAATTTTGAACCTCTCTAATTGTCATGGCCTCATCCCCAGGAATCCTAGGATTTGTAGCTTAGTGAGGGACTCAAAATTCTCTACTAGAGACCTCTAGAGTGCTTTTGTGAATACCCAAGGCATCTGGATACAGATCCAGCTAACGAACTTGTGAGAGAAGCTATTATGCAATTGATCAATGAGATTTTACATGAGCTTGTGTACAAAGTGGTTGTGGTGTATTTGGATGAAGTGGTGATTTATAGTCAGAAGCATGAAGAATCATAGCATCATAGAATCATAGACTCATAGCATTGGGGCCGTCCAGTCCAACCCCATTCTGCCTTGCAGGAACCCACCTCAAAGTATTCCCAACAGATGGCCACCCAGCCTCTGCTTAAAAACCTCCAAAGAAGGAGACTCAACCACACTCCATTGCAGCAGCAGCATATTCCACTGCCGGACAACTCTGACCGTCAGGAAGTTCTTCCTAAGGTTCATGTGGAATCTTCTTTCCTGCATCTTGAATCCATTGCTCTGTATCCTAGTCTCTGGAGCAGCAGAAAACAAGTCCGCTTCCGCCTCGACATGACATCCCTTCAAATATTTAAACATGGCTCTCATGTCCCCTCTTAAGCTTCTGTTCTGTAGACGAAACATCCCCAGCTCCCCAAGACACTCCTCATAAGGCTTCATGGCTTCCAGACCCTTCACCATTTTGGCCGCCCTCCTCTAGACACATTCCAGCTTGTCAATATCCTTCTTGAACTGTGGTGTCCAGAACCAAATTTGGTTAGACCAAATGAGGTCTAACCAAAGCAGAATAGAGTGGTACCATTACCTCCCTTGATCTAGGCACTATACTCCTATTGATGAAACCAAGAATCACTTTGTTGTTTCATCACACTGCTGACTCACGCTCAGCTTGTGGTCCACCAAGACTCCTAGATCCCTTTCACATGTACTGTTATCTAGCGGCATGTCTCCCACCCTATATTTGTGCATTCCATTTTTTCCGTCTAGGTATGGGACCTTACATTTAGGCAGAAAAAATGGAATGTGTAACACTGGTGAGTGCTGATACAATACACTGATATTGCTTGGCCACACATGTTGCAGTTTTCATCTCTGAAATGCTGGAGGACATGGGAATGCTCACAGATGGCTTACTATTGCCTTCCTCTCAAATATAGCAAACAGCACCTAGTTTCCCCGAGAATACTTCAGAATACTAACTAGGCCTGAGCCTGGTCAGCTTTCAAGGTGAAACAAGATTGGGTACCTTCAGGGTAACTGAGCAGCTGGAAGAACTTTAGCAAGAGCCCCCCCCCATAAAAGTTGAACGAAAAGCCTTCTGGATCCTACCAAATGAAGTGTTAGGAGTACGAACTTCTACAGTAGAGTGGAGTAGAGTAGGTGACCAAAATGGTAGAAGGCCTGGAAACCATACCCTATGAGAGTCGACCTATTGAGCTTGGTGTGTTTAGCCCAGAAAAGAGAAGATTAAGAGGTGACATGATAGCCGTGTTTAAATATCTGAAAGGATGACATATTGAAGATGGAGCAAACTTATTTTCTGCTGCTCCAGAGACTAGGACACAAAGCAATTCAAGCCACAGGAAAAGAGATTCCAACTAAACATTAGGAAAAACTTCCAGTTCATTGGTGGAATACACTGCCTTGGAGAGTGGTGGAGTCTCTTTCTTTGAAAGTTTGTTGGAAGGAAGCTGGATGGTCATCTCTTGGATTTGCTTTGATTGTATATTCCTGCATGGCAGGATGGGGTTGGCCTGGATGGCCCTTGGGGGTCTCTTCCAATTCTATAATTCTATGACATCAGGAGTGGGCAGATTCTAACCTATGTACTCCATGTTGTCCCTGGACTGAGTTTTGTGGCTCCTGGGTTGTCAGGAGCCTATTTTTTTTAAAAAATGGTATGACTTGGGGAGCAATGTTTGCCTGAAAACCATGAAGAAGTCCCCTAAATGCATGAAGACACACAAAAATACCACCACCCACACAAGCACTGTTTTACCTCAGCTACTTGAGAATATTTCCATTTTCCTCTACAGTCTCTCTCAAAATGCTGAAGTCACAATTTTGAAAAGGGCTGCAGAGGAAAACTTGGACATTTGTGGTTGCTGTGGGCAATGGGAGGAGGATATCTTGGGGGGGAATTAGCCCCTGGCCTCCAAGCAGTTGTCCACACCAGAATTAAATGGAGACAAATCAGCTCCCATTATCTTCGCGCCTAATGAACCTGTCGTCTCACAGCCCCTAAATCTTTGCAAACACAAAGCAAGGGAAGAGAGAAAATCATTTGGGTAATCAAAGTCATCAGGGAAGCCATAAATCATTAGGAGAAGAATTCCTCACGAAGTGAATTCCCCCTTTCAATTATTTCCCTCCCTCCTCTTCTCCTTTCTTCCCCTTTTTATTTCATTATCCCCTAAGGAGTAGCTGATGTCAAAGTGTTAGAATGATGCCCAAGCAGGTCAGTGCTGTTAAGTAATTTTTTGACTTAATTGTGTGTGAAAGTTCCTAAAGCCTTTTCTTTGCTTTCCAATTCCCTTGAAAAGGACTGTGGCAGAAGAAATTGGAAACAGCCAAATCCACAGAGTTGCTCTCCCCTGAGGATTCTTGGGAGCATGTTTTTTTCATTTGCTTTTCCCCAGCTTGAATTCTTTGGAGGGAGGGGAGGAGACCAGACAGAGAAAGGAAGAAAGACCATCTCAGTTTTCTCTATCTTATTTTTATTTTTTTAAAAAACTAAATGACCAGTCTTCATAGGCCAAGCAACCTAATCTCATTTTCCAGAGTTTTACTGTATGTGCAACACAATAAAAATTCCAATGTGAGATGAGGTGGAATCTGAGTGATACTGCTGCACCACCATTTCCCTTGTTCGCGCTATCATGCTTGCTTGATATTACGGGATATTGAAAGAGTTAAATTCAGAGAAGTACTGCATGAGTAGAAAAATAAGTGAATTGGACAGCAGATGTCCCTGCCTTATCTCGGTTTGAAAGTATGATTGGCCTTGTAACACTATGCTTAGGTGCCTGGGAAGTAAAAGGGAGTCAAGCATACACGTTCGCCTCATCTTTGTGTTATTTGGTGACTGAGGCCTTTGTTCCCTTGTTTTGGGGGTGGTATTAAGCTCCAAATGTAATGGCTGACGTAGACTAGAAATGTGATTGATTGCTGACGCTGTTGACCAAAGGTATAAGAACTAAGTGTTTTAATCAATCGGGGCTGGCAGTTTTGGACATTATATATCCGCTGCTTGCCCTGCGCAGTAAATAAATGGTTTGGAAAATAAAGCTTTCTGTTTTGGAACAACCTGAAGGTCTTCATCATTTCCTTGCCACTACATTTTTGGTGCGTTGGCCGGGAAATTGAGAGAAGGGGCTTTGGAGCCCCCCTTGACGGACGCTTGAGTGCTAGGGTCGCTGCCCCCCCTCTTGGCGAAACCCAGGGCGCCCTCGACTGCATTGGTCGAAGAGGTTTGGCCTTGAGCGGGGTGGTTTCCCTGGCAGCAGCGTTTTCCAGTCAACGGACTCTGGTCATGCAGAAAGCATAAGGCCTCCCACGGCTAATTGGTGAAGTTGACTCCCTTGCGTTTTCAAGGGAAAGAGAGAGCTTGATCACCTCTCTAAGTCTCGCCCTAGTAACTCATGGCTAGTGGGGCCGTGAGTGAAGCCGCGAAGACTTTGGTAAAGAGACGTCTCTTCGAGTCTGGTAAACGGTGGTGGGAGGCCGTTTGTTGGTGTGAGTGTGGTGTGACTGGTCTGACCAGAGTCAGATTTATGCTTGGTGTCGCATTTCCTGGCTCATGCCATTGACTCCGTCTGGGTGACCAGGTCGACACAGAAAGTCTGTTGTAAAATCCTCTTGTGTGGGCGCACAGGACCCCCTTTTACCTGCGCGTCAAATCCCCTCCCCCTTCTGTGTTTTGTCTAAACAGCGGGAGGATATGGGAGGGGGGTGAGTTGGCAAACCCTCTGGACAATATGCTGAAGAATCTTAAGAAAGGATTCAGTGGAAACGTTACCATTGCTGTGTGCTATTTGTGCTGTAGGAAAATCCCAGGACAGGAGAAAAGCGCTCTGTTTTCCCTCTGCTGGGTGCCATTGCCCAGAGCCCCTCCCTCTCCTGGCTCTGAGTTAACCATGAAGTTGCCTGCAGGGATGGAAGTTATCTGGCCAGGGGCTTGGAAAAAGCAGAAATTAAGTCAGTATGTAAATGATGAAGCAAACCGTAGGTGTTAATAGAAGTAGTGAGGAAACAATAGGGATTTGTTGTTTTCTCCAAACGCACAGTTCAGTGATTCAATCAACTGGAAAGAAAATCACTCTGCAAAAGGCAAGGAACAAGTCTGTTGGGCTGGTAATTCACAATTCGAGGGACTTCCAAGAAGAAAGAGAAGAAGGCTATCTGACAACAAGCTTTTTTGAAAAAGCAGTTGGCATAGGAACTTAAAGGTTTCCTACCTCAATTGTTCATTCTACCTGGTTGTTCAGCTCAAACTGTTTAGCTCAGTTTCAGAGCAGGAAAGGGGGGTGAGTGAAAAGGGCTGAGAAAGAGATGCACTTTTAAGCAGATTCTTAGAAGTGGCAGAAAAACACTGATTTGATGAAAGAAATTTTTTTCCCCCAAAGGCTTGTGTGTGTGTAAGCAAAAGCGGCATCTCTTTGCTTGCCCCTCCCTCTCTCTATCTCTCCTGTGTTGCTGGAAGCAGTACTATCCCCCGCGACCCCTCCTTCCTCCTCCAAATGTTAACTCCATAGTTGCTGGTTTTTGGAGAATGGAAGTTTCTTTAGCCAAATGCTTAAGAATTCTGTCAGTGTGTACATAGGGAGGGCTATGAAGATAGTTTCGATAACTCATTTTCAGCCTGGCAGGCTGAGTGAGGATGTCATAGAAGCAAGGAAAAATAATAATAATAACAAAAAAAGCGGGCTTTCAGGTAAATGAATACAGGATGGCGAAGTTTTGGAAAACATTGCTGAAGACTCTGGTGACAGCTGCCTGTTTCATGTTTTAAACTCTTCAGCCATCAAGAATCCCCCCCCTTTTGGCTCACATAGAAGGAAAAGAAAAGAAAAAAAGAGAACTTTGGAAACTTCTCCTCCAGTACTTTTTGCAACATTTCTAAACAATACAGAGTCCCAATGTTTTCTCTAAGCACAGAGAAAAGCCGCATCTGGAGAAGAAGGGAAAAACAACAAAAACAAAGCAAAAACCCCACCTTGAGAGCCCGTATAGACAAACATGTCATACAAGAGGTGTTAGTTTCGTTTTTCCCTTACAATGAACAATGAACTATTCTTTCTAGTGTGGCAGCAGTTGTGTCTACCTTTTTGATACATTTCTACATCAAAGAGAGAAAACAAGATTACAATGCAGCTTTAGCATAGGGAAGGCTGCTTCTCCAAAAGACATGGCTTTTTTCTCACTCCTTGTGGCCATCGGGCTGAATGCAACCCTCCCCCTCTTGAGACGGAGGGAATGAGGAGCGTGAATTTGCAATTCTGGCATTATTACGTCAACAACTTAGTTAAAAAAAAAGGAAAAAAAGGGGCTGCAAATCTCTATTTGACAATAAGTTTTTTTTAAAAAAAAAAGCATTTAGCATACGAACTTTGGGGCACATGGGAATTGTAGTAACAAGAGAAGTAAAATATTGGATGCCCCCCCCCGGGGGAATTAAACACACCAACAGGAAACTGCCTCTCCCCTGAGGAGACAGACAGGGAGGGGAAGAGCAAAAGAATCAGCGTTTGCATGAAAGACCCGCCTGCTTTTGCATGGAAGAGAAAAGGGTGAGACTGACTGGGAGAAGAAATGGCTGCAGCAGTTCTTCCCCACCCCCAGCTTGCAATGAGAAGGAGGGGGAGAATGGAAGTAGCGGCAGACCCCACCAGAGAGGCTGCCTGAGGATTCTAAGCAGCAGAACCAGAAGATTTTTTATTAAAGAAGCTACTCAACAACTTAGGGAAATTGTAAACTCCCCTCAATAGGAAGATTTGCCTGTGGACATTCGGGCTAGGAATGCAGTTGCCTTCTATTGAGGCAGCTAACTCAGATGATGCCAAATCTACAACACCCCCCTACATACCTGTTTAGGCTTATGCATATGCGCCCTTCACCACGTCTGATCTGTTGAATTGAAAGATAGTAGAACTGTGTTCTAGCCTCATGGCAATGCACATGCCTAACTGGCAAGATTGCCAATCACTACTGAAGAAAGGAGCCAAATTATTCAGCAGGTAGAGCGGATCATCCAGGAGAGAACTCCCCACAGGCATGGACAGGGGGAGAGTGTCTTTGATGGACCCCTGATGGGATCTGAATACACTGGGAATTCTTCCCAGTGTCAGACTCTGCTAGAAAAAGCCAGTCAATATGTTTAAAGTTGTGGGTGGAGAATTCAGGAAACCACAATCCCTGGCTGCCCTTTCCTACCTGAGAGGAGAGGGAGGGGATACTGCAGAACGGTGGCCAGTAGGAGGTGCCATCTAACATAGTAGGAAAAAGCTGCATGAAACCGAAGGGAGCTGAAAAAGAGAGGCTTAGCTGCCTACGGCCATACCACCCTGAACACGCCCGATCTCGTCTGATCTCGGAAGCTAAGCAGGGTCGGGCCTGGTTAGTACTTGGATGGGAGACCGCCTGGAAATACTGGGAGCTGTGGGCTGTTGTAAAAACCCAAGGCTATCTGAGTGTTTGGAGGAGGCTCCAGGAATCTGAAGGGACTCCTATTGTTAGCAACCTCTCATATGATGCAGCAGAGGAATCTCTTCAGGAAGTCTTTGAAAAGGCTTCAGGATACAGGATTCCACAGAACAATTAAGGAAGGTTTAGAGGGCCTGCGATTGTAAGGCTCTATGAAGCAAGATTTATGACTGGCTGTCAAGCGGAGAAAGAAAGAAGATTAACGATTGATGGAGCAGAGGTCAGAAGAGATAGAGACCCCAGAAGAGGATGAGGGTCTCTGAGAGCCAATGTGCCCAGTGGGGGCAGGAGAGATATAGGCAAGAGAGCCTGAAGAGGATCAGAGAAGGATGTGGACGTGTGTGGA
The DNA here is from genome assembly GCA_948474755.1 of Ctenosaura bakeri. Classification (NCBI taxonomy): domain Eukaryota; kingdom Metazoa; phylum Chordata; class Lepidosauria; order Squamata; family Iguanidae; genus Ctenosaura; species Ctenosaura bakeri. Next base: position 335,999 of record CAOLHI010003349.1, on the reverse strand, counting down.
AGAGGAAAGCAGAAAAGATGGTCCAACTGACAGATGCATGGACTAATGGAAGTAGAATACTGTCAGTGGCCAGCAGTTAAGAGGAAAAATTTTGTTCCTCATCCCACAGACAGAGAAGGGCAAGGGCTTGGAGTTGTGACATTCTGGAAAGGAAAGTTGGCAGTCCAAGCAGCAAAGGAGTGCCCCCTCACCAGTCCCCGATAAGGTGGAGATTGGAATGGCTCCCTAAGCGCAGCCTCAGCTGGATGGAGGAGGTGACAGAGCACCCCTACGAGTAAGCTGGGAGGAGAGGTGATGGTGCACCTCTGAGCTGGAAGGGAGAAAATAAGGGGGCACTTCTGAGAGGCGATTGTGCGCCCCTCCAGGCTGGAAGTGGAACTGCAGTTGAAGGACGCTGACTGAAAAGGCAAGGGAGAGAGAAAAGAGAGATGCAAGCTGTGAGACAGCTAAAGGACCAACAACAGCCCTAAAGGCCCACACACCACATATGCTCAAGAGCAACAGACCTGCATCTGTCCACAGGATCACCAAAGGCAAGAACCACCGTTCTAGGAATCACCTGGAAGTCACATTGTACCTGCAGACCTCAGAACTCAGGAGAAGTGGAGGAAATGGGATAAAAATCCCGAAGAAACAGTAGTTCAACGTGTATGGCCCAAACAACAGCCCTGGCTATGTCTTTGGACTGGATGCCAACACAGGGCAAGTGATATGATATCACCATCTACCTAGCCCATTTTACAGAGGCTTTTCACTTTTATTCCATGTGCAGCCCACAACAGAAAAACAAGGAGTATTTTTGTTCTTCCCAGAGCCCCGTCATAGGATGGCATAGGATGAGGTGCACACTTCACAGAACCATAAGGCTGTTTGTTCCCTTTCAAGCCAAAACATGAGGCCATTTTGGGTGGATCAAGGAGACATATAAGGGAGAGTTAGTAGATTAGGGAAAGCTCTGAGTACAACAAGGGAGAAAATGTGGGAATAGAGATTCCCCTTAGAGTGCAACTGGGTCATAGGTGGAGGGGATTGTATTAGGTGTTGCTGGTTGCCCCTACAGCTGTAAAGGTAGCAGGGTTGAAGCTTTGGATACTTTATGCCAGGCTAAGAGAGCCTTTACTGATTGGGTTGTAAAATCCTCTGAAACTGAAGATCTCCAGACGAAAGGGGGAGAAAGAAAATTCGGACTAGACTCTGCTGTGGCCAGACCAGGAGAAATTGGTCACTCTAAGCACAGTCAGATCCGCAACTGGTGAATGAAGAAATCTAAGCTAGACCTTATTGCCTGACACACACCTGGAAGCTGTCAGGCTCTACTTACGGTCAGACTTAGCAACTGGAGAGGAAGAAGACGGGGACTAGGCCCTGTTGCAGGTGTGACCTGGGACGTACACACTGCTCTACACACGGCCAGATCCCTGAATGTTGGAGACAATATTATGGGTTGTGGCAGGCATAGGAGGGGCAGGAAGCCTGGCCTGCCTGTTTTATCACTACAGACGGATGTTCTGTGGGGTTGGAAGATATGTGTATATGGTAATTGCTGGTAATGATGGTGATGATGAGAATGCTGGGCAGGAGAGGCTGGGAAGTGAATTGGTTTCACCAACTGGTCAATCAGATCTTGAACACCCTGAATGTCAGTAATGACTGAGTATGTTCTAATGGGCTAAGCTTAGGAGACTATCCCAATTGTTATGTAAAGTTTGAAATCCCTGAATCTCTACAGGCCTGCCAAGGAAAGCATCCCAATGTTGACTTTTCCTTTAGTTATAGCAATGGTTTTATTGAGGTTATATGGGAAAGGGGGGCCTGGTCCTCCATAAATGAGTTCTAGAAAGAAACCAGCTTTTACAATGGTAAATGGGTATATGGTTTGTCTTCTGGGATGAATTGGTGTGGCCACTGAGGGTATCACCTTTCACCCAGGGCACCAACCAATGAAGGTAGCCCAGCATGAAATTGGTTGAACTGTCTTACTATTGTGTAAATGAATTTGATTGTGAAGAGGGAAAATACATTTAGCAGTATTCAATGTTAGAAAGTCATTCTTGTACTCTGCAGGCATGTGGACATGATTATCTGGTTCCCTAAGTAAGTATGGGTAAAAGACACTGTTTGTAGAATTGCTTTGTGCATAAATAATGGCCTTACTAAATCTGCTTTTCTGTACTCTGCATGTTAAATAGTTTTCAATCTGTAATGATTAGAGTAATAGAGGGAAAGGCTGCAGTATATGCTTTGATTGAAATCTGTCTGTGTTTGAAAGGAATACAATGGTACTCTGTGAGACAGTGTTAGGGGGGATGGAATGTGTCTCGCAAAGCTTCCCTTACTTTGCAACATTAGTAAGATTAGGCAAGAGAATAGTGGGAACCACTTGTACATGTCAGTTTCTCTTTTTGGACGGGCCCAGACTTTTGAGAAGTATCTAACTGGGACATTGTGCACAATAAATCTTTCCCCTAAAACCGTGGGTCTCTATCTCAATCCCCATTGTCACCGGAGGCACCTTGGAATGCATGTTAGTGAACTTGTTACAGTAGTGGGTGAAAACCCTATTCACAGGTTTTGTATACCTGACTGCTGGAGGAATTCTTTGCTGCTATGTATCTTTTGTGTTATAAAGGCAATAGGGAAATAGCGCATGCTTCAAATTGCAAGGAATTGAATTTGGCATGAAGGGGGGAATGAAAGAGTTAAATTCAGAGAAGTACTGCATGAGTAGAAAAATAAGTGAATTGGACAGCAGATGTCCCTGCCTTATCTCGGTTTGAAAGTATGATTGGCCTTGTAACACTATGCTTAGGTGCCTGGGAAGTAAAAGGGAGTCAAGCATACACGTTCGCCTCATCTTTGTGTTATTTGGTGACTGAGGCCTTTGTTCCCTTGTTTTGGGGGTGGTATTAAGCTCCAAATGTAATGGCTGACGTAGACTAGAAATGTGATTGATTGCTGACGCTGTTGACCAAAGGTATAAGAACTAAGTGTTTTAATCAATCGGGGCTGGCAGTTTTGGACATTATATATCCGCTGCTTGCCCTGCGCAGTAAATAAATGGTTTGGAAAATAAAGCTTTCTGTTTTGGAACAACCTGAAGGTCTTCATCATTTCCTTGCCACTACAATATCAAACACAGAAATAAGTTACACTTTTCATTCTGCTCTCATAAAAACCTTTTTAAAAGAAGCATTGGCCAAGATCCTAAGTTAGAGTTGTTAAGGTGGCTGTGCTGTCCTAACCTGATATGGTTTAACTGCCAAAATATATTAATTTGTACAATCCTAGAGTTGGAAGAGACCCCAGGGGCCATCCAGTCCAGCCCCCTGCTATGCAGGAACACACATCAAAGCATTTCCAACAGATGGCCATCCAACCTCTGCTTAAAAACCTCCAAAGAAGAAGACTCAACCACACTCCATTGAGGCCGCAGCAGATTCCACTGCCAGACAGCTTTGACCATCAGGAAGTTCTTCCTGAGGTTTGGTTGGAATCTCCTTTCCTGCAGCTTGAATCCATTGCTCCTTGTCCTAGTCTCTGGAGCAGCAGAAAACAGGTCTGCTCCCTCCTCGACATGACATCCCTTCAAACATTTAAACATGGCTCTCATGTCCCCTCTTAATCTTCTCTTCTGCAAACAAACATTCCCAGCAACCTCAACTGCTCCTCATAGGGCTTCATGGCTTCCAGACCTTTCACCATTTTGGTTGCCCTCCTCTGGACATGCTCCAATTTCTCGATATCTCTCTTGAATTGAGGTGCCCAGAACTGGACACAGTAATCCAGATGAGATCTAACCAATACAGAACAGAGTGGTAATTGGCGGATATGTTTATTTGCACAAAATATAATTCATATACAGACTTACAGCTAAAAGAGCTGGAGGAGGAAACTTTGACAGGAGAAACAGGTCAAAGATGACCCCAAGTATGGCTGGGTCGTAAAGCCTGGTTTAATGGCTCTTTCAGTAAGAAACAATAGTCAGATCTAAGAGCAAGTACCCCCTATGGTTTGCATTTCCCATAGAAGGCAAAGCCATAAAACTGGCTATCAACTCACTCTGGCATTTATTTGTTACAAACTCCAAAAAAAAAACGCCTTGTTTGTTTTGACAACGTTGCTTCAGGAAAACAGGAAGATTTCCAACAAATCAATAATTGCCCCATCCTTTCCTGTGACTTCATCCAGATCTCCAATCAAACAGACATCAAAACCTTTTGCCATCCATGTGTTAAAATCAACAACCGTTTTCTTCAGACATTAAGAAACATCAACCCTTCCTGTCACCTTTTGTGTACACCGCAAAACTCTTATTTACACAGGTAGAGAGTTATTAATACCTCACACCTTTGGGTATAAAGGGAGCCTAATTTTGGGTCCTTCTAACAGCATTTTGGATTTCAGGGATCTACTCTGTCCGTCAGACCTTTTGCTGTCCACGGGGGAAAAGAAGCTCAAGCATTTCCTCCCTCTCTGGATGGTAAATATAACCCAACACCTTTCTATTCCTCTGTTCATTTTCCTCTCTTTCCCTTGGTTAGCCTTGTGTGATTGCTTGTATGTGACTATTTTTTGTCTGTGCAGGTATATTTTTCCTCAATAAAACACATTTAAATTGTACTATAAGTCTTCTGGCTGATCTCTTCTGGCAGTTTACCCCATATAACATAGGTGTTAGATTTCACTAATTTACCTGCCCCCCACAGGCCTCCTTTTTTTGAGCTAATTATTCCCCATTATACATTTTGAGGTAACAGAGTTGTGTAGCATAAATCTCTGTATGCATAGGTTGTGCTAAGAGGGCTTTGTGTGAATGGCAACTTAGCACAGTCAAATGTACAACCTGGTGCATAACCTGATGTGCATCCACTGTGGCATCTCATGCACAACTCTCCTTCTGCAACCTTGAACTGAATGTGGACAGTGCGCATTGTACACAAATATCTAACTTTCCTGCTTGCAGAGACAGCTCTGTTCTGTTCTTCCTGCCCACAAAGCACAGCTCATTAACTATGGGGCAGTTGTCCTGCCTGCAAAGTGGAGCTCAGTTCCATCCATGTCTCCCAGAGCTAGAATTTCCTGCCCACAAACCACAGCTCCATTGTATGTATGTCTACGTTGAGATAAGCTCCACTGCAACAGCCTTCTTACCCACAAAGCACAGCTCAATTCTATGTATGTATCATTGGAATTAATCCCCACTGCAAGAGCTTTCCTGCCCACAAAGCACTGCTCCATTCTATGCTTGTCTACTTTGGGATCGGCTTTACCAGAACAGCTTTCTTGTCCACAGTGTGCAGCTCTGTTCTATGCATTTCTCTTTGTGATTAAGCTCTAGTGCAACAACCTTTCTGCCCACAACACACAATGAACCGTTTCCTGCCTGCAAAGCATGGCTCAGTTCTATGCAGAACTTTTGAAGTTTAGATATCCTCTTTCGTTCAATCACTGACTGGAAAAAAAGGACTACAAGCAGCTTTTGGCTTCAAGACTGGATAGTCTCCATCCCATCAAAAGAAAAAGGCAATGGCAGCTGGTGGATTTATGTCACTGGAGCAGTGAACCTACTGTTACCCTGTTTACTGGGGGTCCCAGGAGGGACACCTAAATAACCTTACAATTACACAAGATGGGGAAATTAGTCAAGAGCACTGGTTGGCACTACGAGAGGTAGGGTAACACAGCAGGATTTTGTAACCCAATGTTTATGGGTTCAGGCTAAGTCAAGAAGCAAACCGTGTTGGAAATAATGAATGATCTTTATTAAATACAAGCACACAATGTAAGGAACACACACACACAGATAACTAAGGAAAATAAAGGTGTGAGTATGATAGCGGGATTTTCAGAGGGATAGTTGATTTGAGTGATACAAAACCTGTTCCTGAAGCCTGGAAAGAAGATAGAGAGCGATGCTGGGGTTTGATGTATCTCAGCATGCGGAGCTGAGGGGAAGCTCGCCGAGCAAAGTGGCAGCAAGGCGGTCTGGAACTCGGGAGCGATCCGAGGAAGGTCTCGGAATCAGGGGTTTTTATAGGGAGAAATGTGACTGCAGGCTATGCCGTACTTGGGGAAAACAATGTGTTTTAGGAGCGGGACAAAGCTTTGGAAAGGTCAGAATTTAGCATGATTGAGTTAAGTCCGAATTGACAAAGAGGTAGACAGTATGCAAATGCTCAGTGCTTGGCAGTTGAGTATTCAGCTTGCCAGGTTGCCTGCTCGGGGCAGGGAGTCCTTTGTGACCAGCATGCATACATAATGAGGGTGTTTGCAGAGAGGTCTCCTAAAGCAAGGATCTGGCTATTTCTGGCCTGCCTGGGTGGAGAATGGAACGTCCAGCGATTAGTGGCTGAGTCTAGTTCTGTGCTTGTCCGGGGGCCTCTCAAATACGTGGAGAGTGGTGGTGGAAGAGAGTCGAATTATTGATATCAAAATGATATCTAGGGGTATCTCCTAGTAGGCCTAATCTGCAGTAACACTACTTTGGGTTTTAGTCCAAAGTTCAAGTTACAAAACTAAACCTGAGTTGGAGGATAGAATTCAGCACCTTAGATAGGTCCTTTAAAGTTCAGAGTAGAACACATCAAACAATATAAGTGAATGAAAAGGTGCAGCCACACACCACAAAACAAATGAAGCTATCCTCCCCACCTCTGTTACTATCATAGTGTAACATATTGGGAAAAGGAACTTAAAAGAAAAAGATTATTCGTAACAGTTTACTGCAAAACTCTAAGGAGAGGACTGAATCTGGCTCTCCTGGGACCACAATTTGGCCCTCCTGGGCTTTCTTAGATGATCCTCCCTCATTTCCCATGACATCATAATTTGATGGCTTTCTACATTTTACCCCCCTTCTAAAAGAGACTCTCTTAAAGTTTACTTATTGAGTAGGCTGCTATTATGAGTCTTGCCTTTGGTACCACCCACCACTGGACTGTGGCCCCTTAATTCCCTGAAAGGGAATCCAGTTCTTGGGCTGAAAGAAGCCTCCATCTTTAGGTTAAACCTCCAGCCAACTTTTTCCTCAAAGCTGTTGAATTACTCTGTCTCTTCCTCCTCCTCTTGCATTCCTCTTTTATCATTAGATTCCTTCTCTTCAGCCATTTCCACACAACATTGCTATCCTAGCAGAGCAACTGGTTGTTCCTGATCCAGGAATCATGCTACCACACAACGTTGTTGCTATCCAGCTACTATCCGATTCCTAAGCATTGCAAATCAGTCTTATATCATTTCCAGAAAAAATCTGTTAAGAGTTTCCTTTAGCGCTACGATCCCATCAGCCCTATCAGTGCAGTTCCATAAATAGTGCTTGATAGTACTTCCTGTTGTCCCAGGTCTAGCAGTGGGTGGGGTGTGAATGTGCCCAGGTTGTTCCTTCCTCAGTGACTCCCATGGCCTAGTAACTTCAAAATCTACCACCTCTCCATGTTTATTTTAAATTTTTCCTTTGAATTAAAATCTTTCATTTTTCAAATACATTTTTAGTGTGATAGCGTGATAAAGCAATATTGTACTCGCATGTCATGCCATTACAGCATTGCTGTGCCAGTAGGGCTTCCAAAACAAAAACAAAAAGCCAACCTTCACATGCTGTGGGGTGGGGAAAAGGTGAGAAAAGGTTCTGGTCAATGCCACTGTAGTGCCAGGGGAACACTGGTGGCAACTGACGCTATTCATCCATTTAAATCCAAAAGGTGAGGTAGAGAGCATTCCTAACCCATCACCATCACTGAAATGGCAATGCTGGGATTGTAACGGAACAATGCACTATTGCGGTATGGTGCACAAAGGGCCCTCCTTCTCATCCTCATCCTCACCGTATTTGTCAGCCTTTGAATCTCTGTTCTGTCTTTGCTTCTGCTCTCTTATGGAGGTTGTAAACCCTGATGGACATTGACTGCCTCAGTTCTGGACCTGGCCAGGTACACCTCTGCCCTGAAGAGCTGGTGAATCTAAAATTCAGCCATGGTGCTTGGGAAGACCAGGAGAGGAGAGAAGGACAGCCAAGCAATAAGGAATGAAGGGAAGATTAGTTAAACATCCCTTTAACAAGGGCACTCTTTCCCTTGGATTTGCCTTGCTTTTAGCATAAGCTCACGCTGAATCTGTCCCCCCCCCCGTATCATCAGCAGGAAATGACTCTGGGCAATGTAAACCAGCTCTTGAAAACTACATGACTGCTAATTAGGCTCCTACCCCATTCCCTGGTATTCATTATCTGTTTATTCTTTTCATTACATCTAAATTTGGCCTGAGAGTTTCACGGCTCTTCTTTCACGTGGCGCGTATCTCATCCCCAATTTGCCGGATACGCTGAGTCGCTGACTGGAATTTGTTTGTACATAATCACCATTTCTACTTGTGTTCTGGCTGATCAAGCACAGAAGTGTGACATTTGCTGTGTGCTTTGGAGGCTTAGGTTTGGGCAAATCTTATTATATCTGGGGTGTGCGTGTCTGTATTGATGGATACATACCTTCTTACTCTCTTGATTTGGCAGGGGCAGTTCTGATTTATCCTTTGTCATCCCATTTTCTCAGCTGCTTACACTGTCCCAGTTTCTCTCTCTTCCTCCCATTTTTCCTCTTTGTCCTCAGATTATTTCAATTGCTACAAACTGAGTTCAAGCTCCAAAATAACGTGGTACACTCAATTTGCTCGCTCAGCAAGGGGGAGGGGAGAGGTGAGCAGGAATCTTGCCCTTCCCAATTAGCTCAGGCAAAGACAAAGTACTGGAGCCTCTCTTAGCTTTTCTTAGTGATGTAGATTTGAGTCGATTGGATCAGATTCAAGACAGACTTAAGTCACTGAAGTGACTCGGAATTCACTTGGCAAAAATTACACACTGACTCAACTCAACAAGTATGGTGTCTAGATCAAGGAAGGTTATGGTACCACTCTATTCTGCTTTGGTTAGACCTCATTTGGAATACTGTGTCCAGTTCTGGGCACCTCAATTCAAGAAGGATATTGATAAGCTGGAGCATATCCAGAGGAGAGCAACCAAAATGTTTAAGGGTCTGGAAGCCATGAAGCCCTATGAGGAGAGGCTGAGGGAGCTGGGGATGTTTAGTCTGCAGAAGAGAAAGTTAAGAGGGGACATGAGAGCCATGTTTAAATATTTAGAGGGATGTCATGTCAAGGAGGGAGGAGGCTTCTTTTTCACTGCTCCAGAGACTAGGGCAAGGAGCAATGGATTCAAACTACAGGAAAGGAGATTCCACCTGAACCTCAGGAAGAACTTCCTGACGGTCAGAGCTGTCTGTCAGTGGAATATGCTGCCTGGGAGTGTGGTGGAGTCTCTTTCTTTAGAGGTTTTTAAGCAGAGGCTGGATGACCATCTGTCGGGAATGCTTTGATGTATGTTCCTGCATAGCAGGGCATTGGACTGGATAGCCCGTGGGGTCTCTTTCAACTCTATGATTCTCTCATTCTAAATCGAGACTTGGTTATTTTTAATGACTGACTTGCTGCACTTGATTCAGTAACATAACCCATTCATCTGGAAACCTTACAACTTACTGGTCAGATGACGATCCATCTCAAACCCAAAGTGTGGACACATTTCTCAGAGGGAACAGCAAATGGGCTAGGCTTGAGATGGGCTTGAGGTCTGCTCAGCAGCCTGTCTCCACTACATATAGGAGGAACTTTCTAAAACTTCTCCTAAGAGCAGAAGGCAAGACTTGTGCCAAGAGTGCAGGGTGCGTATCTCAGAGAGGAACAGAAAATATGTGAGGCAATGGGCTTAAGGAAGAAGGATCGTTACTTCTAAAGCTCTTGAAGTTTCAGTAATGGGGAATAAAAAGGATCCTATTCTCAACTTCTTACTTTGCAAATGGGAAGTAAGAAGGATCCTGTTCCCCACTTCTGAAGTTGCAGATGGCAAAATCACAAAAGTGGAGGGTCAAGTCTACTCAAATTGTTAAAACTGGCTTTATTTTACTCTGTCCAGAAATTCTGGAATACAGGTTGGGGAATAAAGTTGGCTTCCAGACTTGAAACTTGACTCGAGACTTGACTTGAAAGTGTCTTGCAAGGACTTAAGACTTGACTTGAGACTTGAAGGTAAAGACTTGAGACTTGACTTGAGACTTGGAGTACAAGTCACTGGCTTTTGTATACTTCCTCATTAATAACTTTTGCTGTCTTGACCAAATTCTGATTTTGCTTGGCTGCACCTGTCCCAGTTTTCATCTGTGAAATATTGGAGGGCATGTGGATATAATTGTAGGTACAGACCATAATGTGGATATAATTACAGGCTCACCATGCTCGAGGGAGGCAGTGTTGCTGGAGCTTGTTGCATCAGTCTCTGTTGTAGATTTGAGCAAGCTAACATGAAACACAGAATAGATTTGCCTGCAAGACTGGGCAGTTCCAGTTCAGCCATTACTTCCTTTTGATCTGAAAAGGTCCCACATAGTTTGGCCCTAATTTCTTGGATGGCTGCAAACATTTTATAAACTCGGTAGACAGGTATACCTGGTCCCCCAGCCCTTTATCAGCATATTTTTTGTAAGTGCCCTTAGCATAGTCCAGAGCTGATATAATAGCAGGCCCAGCTGCTTTAAATTTGTTTGCCCAATCGGTGGCCAATTGTGGGTCAGTTTGGATGACCTCAAGGGAAGGTAAAGGTTTCAAAGTTTGCCCATATACAATTTCAAATGGGGCATGTCCTGTGCTTTGATGGACTCCATTAATGTATACCATTGGTTAAATATAATATAATCAGTTTGCAAAGAATACACATTCAAATACAGATTCAGCCAATTGGTACCTTAATTTTGTTATTTCTCTCTCTTTTCCACCTGTTACCATGACTGGAACCTAACAGATGACTTCAGAGAAGACCAGTGTCTTAGACAGAAAACTAAAATGAATTCAGAGCCTGGAAATTTTGCCATTTTGTATTACAGCTCCCAGAATCCCTCAGTGACCATGCTGATTGTGAGATTCTGGGAGATGCTGTTCCAAGAAACAGCTTATCCAGGCTCTGAGGAGATTTCCAAATAAAAGACTGGGTGTGTGTTTGAGCTGGTCTGAGTAAAAAGAAGAAACACTCATGTGGTGTATTTAATAGTTTAAACAGGTTTTGTTTGGCATAAGCTTACATGGACTATAGCTCAGTTCATTTGATGCATGCTTGTGAAATCTGATGCCGAGCCCTGTTAGTCTTTAAGGTGCCACAAGACTCTTGTTGCTTTCGCTGCAACAAGCTATCACTCCTGGAGCTTGTTTGATGTTTAGGTATCCTTCCAGACTCGCCAATCTTTCATGTGTTAATTTTCATCTTCTGCTGAAGCAACAAAGCATCAAAGCATCAAAATTAAAGCAGTACATCCCTGATTTAAAGCCCCCAGTGATCAAAATGAGCCTTTCAGCAATAAATCAATTCAGTTTACCAATATGCCAATCCTGATGCTTGAATATTTAAACCAGGGATGGCATTTGTGTGGCCCATGGACCACATGTGGGCCTTAAAGGGTTCCAGCATGGCCCTTAGGACTCTCACTAACCCCAACACTCAAAAGGATCTGGTACTCTGCAGGAATTTTTCAGAGGAAAATAGAAATTGGCCAAGATCATACATAATAGTCTACATGTTGTAAATTTACAAATCTGTTACTCCAAAACATGGGTGACTTGGGATCCACTCTCAGTGCAGTATCTCTGTGCAAAGGTGGGGAATTATTAGCTCAAATTAGAAGGCCTGCAAGAGGTGGGGGGGTAACCTAACAAGGTCTTTGACACCAATATTTACAAGATCTTCTGCGGAGAAGAACAAGTCAGAAATTCAAAAGTAAACTAAACTGTGTTTTATTGAGGGAAATTCAATAAACTCACACACAAGATCCAAACAGTCATGCACTCACACAAGGCAAACCAAAGGTAGCGGGAGGAAAGGTTGATAGAGAGGCTTCAGGGAGCGGACAATATTTACTGATCCAGAAGAGCAGCAAAGAAGCAGCAATGTGGCTTAGCCTTGCGTCTAAGGACTGTACACAAATCGGGAGTCAGAGTGATAGAGTGGATGCTCAAAACTGAGGGTTTTTATACTCTATTTCCCTCCCTGAAGGGGTGTGGGTTAATTGCTCTCTGGCAGAGTAAACAAAAGCGGTCAGGTCTTACTTAGGGTGACAAAATATTGATGGGAGTCCTGGCAGCTTCTGAATGTCTTGGTTGGGTGAGATGATTAGAGAAGTTTTTGGTAGGAAATGAGCACAGCAGGGGTGCTTGCCTGGGCAGTTTTCTTTGACTATTGTTTTCTGAGGTCAGGCAGTAGAGAGGATTAGCTTAGAGCCATCAAGTCAGGCTTCCCCAGGTAATCCACAGCAAATTTATGACCTGGCCATGCCGAGGTCACCCCGAACCTGCTTTACATATCTTCCCAGCCAACGTCTCTTCTTCACGTGGTATATAACTTAAGTGTGTACAACTTAATTTCATGCTACTTAATACTTGCTAATTAAATCATATCAAAGCATGGGGGTACAGCTGCTAACAAATCTGTAGGTATGTCACAGAAATGCAACAAAACCCTGTTAGTGAATTTTGAAAATGCACAACCGGGTGCTGACAAGAGTGCTCTGATGAGTACCGGGCACTCCTGCTGTGCATTAGGCATTCCCACTGTGCTCTGCCACTTTCTAGCCAGTATCCTGATGTGCATGATGTAGGCCCTTTTCACACGCAGTTTTTTTTTGTGCGAGGGCCCCTTGACTGTCGCATAAATGGGAGCGTCGGTCCGTACGACGCACTCCCATTCACGCGACGCCCAGGAGCCTAAAGCGGGATGCATGCGCATTTTCTTATTTTTGGCTCTAAACCGAAAATACTGAGCGGTCGCGCAATGCTCGCGGGACCCTCGTGCACTTACCTGCGTGTGATGCGCCGAACAAGTCAGCCCGGTCGCACTTCCTCCCCCCAGCGCAGCCTACAGCTCCCAGACTGCGCTGCGGAAGGAAGGGGCAGGGCACTAGACGACCTGCGGGACGAAGGAGCGGGGAAACGGCAGTGTTCCAGATGAGGTTTTTCACGTGAGACGCCCCCCCCAGCTGCGCAAACGGGTAATGTGCGAAAAGGGCCATAGAGTCCCAATGTACATCAGTGCCCATTCCACACTGGGATTTGGCATATCAGTTACTCCACTGGAAACCATTCTGCAAAAAAAAAAAAAAAAAAAAGAAACCATTCTGCAATGGATGCCTGTACATTGTAATGTCATAGTGTAAGCAGCAAGAGTACAGACAAATTAGATAGCTTTTCCCAGCTTTTCCCTGGTCTACTCTGCAGGGCTGTTAAGAGATTCAGCATCCTGGACAGTTCAGTTCACAGAGGGTATCATCTGCTTAAATGTCTAAGCTAAAGAAACTCTCTCTTTGTCTTTTCATATTTGCTTAACTAAAGTCCTCCATTCTGAATTCCAATCAACTTTAAAGGTTGCTTCTGTTGTGAGCCCCTTGTCCTACTTAAATTATGCTGACATTAATTGGCAAAGTTAATGCCTAGGTTGGCAGCACCAGTTCCCAGCACACTCTGTAATATTTCGTACACTTTACCGCTGAGCGAATACATGTGTGATCCAGGATTCATTGTTGATTATTAACCAGAAGTTACTGTATTATCAATCATATATCAGAATTTTAGTCCTAGGAAAGCAAATATTCTTGTACATGCCCTGTATGGTTGATGAGATCATTGTCATCCCAAACCTATATAATCCTTCCTTTTTTTTACAGTAAAGAGTCATGTAAGAAGTTGTTTTGTTTGCATTCTTGCTGAGGGGGAGAGGTCCCTTTGGCCAAAGTTGGGGAACTTTCCAGGTTGATTTAGAGCTCACCCACAATTGTGTAGACTACCCAAGATAATACGTTCGGACCTAATATTTTAGACCTGGCCCCATGTGTTTTTCTAGGGTTTAGGGGTGACTGCCAACTGTGGGTTTGAGTCCCACTTGACACCAACAATTTGGAGGAGGTTCAAGGCCCACCTGCATTGCTGGTAACCCTAACAGTTTTAGAGGGGGTTCAAGGCCCACCTCAGGGGTATCTGTCAACTGTGGGTTCAAGTCCCACCTGGCATCTACAAGGGGTATCCACCAACTGTGGGTTCAAGTTTCACTGGGCACCAACAATAGCACCACCATCTCCCAGTGCATATGGACATTGCAAAACTACTGTCTATACTCCTGTATATGTTTAGAAATTTTAGTCAAAAAATTGACCCAAAAAACCTGGGTCAACTTATCCACTGTAAGTACCAAAACCTATCAAAAAAGGAACCATCCCCTTGTCTGAGCAGAGTGGCAAAAGGCAAGAGCTTAGGCCATTTCTGCACTAGCCTGTTATAGCGCGATGATTCCACTTTCAACATCCTCTGGAACCCTGGGGTTTGTAGTTTTGGGAGGGGCCAGCTGGCCCCTCCTGAAAGTGCAAGCCTCAGGATTCCATAGGATGTTGCAAGTGGAATCATCACGCTGGTGCGGAAATGGCCTTAGTCTCTCCTTGGAGAACCTACCCTGTCTACTGTCTCCACCATGACACCACTTCTGGCCTTTTTGAATGCCTCGGTAAGAAAATATCAGTGGCAGCAGCAGCTCTTTGGTGCCTCCCCTCAAAGGAGTGCCAAGAGAATAGAGGAGACCAGTCCTTCCTTTAGGTTCTCCCAGAATGGACTAGGCCTTTGCCTTTCTCGACTCTACTCAGTCAAGAGGATGGCTCCTTTCTTGATAATACTGTTTACGCATTTCTGCACTACACTGTTACAGTGCTGTTATTCCACTTTCAACATCCTATGGGATTCTTGTAGTTTACTGAGACCAAAGAGCTCTCTGGCTGAGAATTCTAAAGGCCCCTCCCTAAACTGCAACAGGATGTTGAAAGTGGAATAATAACACTATAATGCTGCAGTGCAGAAAGACTGTGAGTAGAGTTGCCAAAGGCCTCTCTGAATTTGTGGGTGGAAAAATTGTGATGGTGGTGGCAGCCAGGGGTAGCTGGTCACCTGAGTGGCATTGCTGTTTTCCCTTCTCTGTGGAATTGACCCTTGTCATATCAAAATCCATAATTTTGGCTTCAAAACCTGCCTTTGACATGAGGTCGACTTTTACATGAGTATATTCAGTCCCCAATTCAATTTTGCCCACAAGTAAGCATATTTACAAAGATGTCAGGCTGTGGCAGGATCTGGTCTAGTACAGTGGTTTGGGCATTGGACAATGACTGTGGAGACCAGGGTTCAAATCCCTACTCAGCCATGGGAACCCACTGGGTGCTCTTGGACAAGTCATACTCTCTCAGCCTCAAGGGAAGGCAATGGTAAACTCCCTCTGAGCAAATCTTGCCAAGAAAACCCCGTGATATATTCACCTTAAGGTCAGCATAAGTTGGAAATGACTTGAAGGCACAGAAGAAGGAGAAATAGAGAAGGACTAGTAGAAGCAGCAGCAGCACTGATAGTCCCAAGTGGATCACCAACCATTTTTTGCCCTATTCCCCCCCTACATATCTGAACGTTTAAACCCTCCTTTTGTAGGATTACACAATGCTGTTTCAGGCTCTCCACTTTGAAATAGGAAAATGAAAAGGAGGACAGAATTGCCTGAAAGTTGGACATAACAACATCACAAACCTCTGTACCTTCACAAGAATTGGAGATGCTGCAATGTGAACTTCTAGGTTCTACAGCATACCAAACCTTGATTTATGTGACAATCATTCCATCCCATGTGGTTAACAGCTGATTAGACTAAAATTAGCTCAGCCTGTTTCCTGTGCCCTTTTAGGGCTTCTAGAAGTATGTACATATTATCCATTCCCCCTCCATTGTTCTATAGGGTGCTGGAGTAGGCCTGGCCATCTTTGCATCCTCTGCAGGAAGGGAAGGGATGGGTTAGCACCATGATGTATCATCTAGCAGAACATATCTTATCCTATGAATTTGCTCAGATCCTGAGATCATCAGAAGAGACCCTTCTCTCATTCTCACCACCATCACAAGCATGGTTGGGTGGGGGCAAAAGGCAGGGCCTTCTTCATTGCTTCCCCTCCACTCTGGGACTTCCTTCTGATGGAGGCCAGAATGACTCCTTCTTTGCTGTCCTCCATCAGCAGGGATTTGTACAGAGGTGTGGGTACTACTGGAGGACCTTGTGAGGCCCCCTATATTTTGGGGTAACATCTTTAGTCCAACAAACTTTTAAAACTTAAAGCTTTTGAAAAAAGACTAAAGGTGCTCCGTTGTTTTAAAATCATCTGTTTTTAATAGCTTTTTATCATTTTACTTGCATTTGATCTTTTTAAGTGCAGGCTTGAATTCTTTTAATACTGTGATTATTTTAATTCCATTGTAATCTTCCCTTTAGCAGTGTAGTTTTTGTTTTTTAAGTTTCCTTCTCTCTTCCTTGAGTATCAGTTTTGGGACAAAGGCAGGATGTAAATAATGATGTGCATTGTTATGATGCACATCAGGACGGAGCTAGTCAGAGTATAAAATTCCAGCCCACCCTGGTGTCAGACTTTTTTTTAACTTGTCGGTCCAACCTCTTACCCTATGGGTCAGTGCAGGTTTTGTTTGATTATGGGCCAGACAGGAATTCTGGCCCATCACCGGATTGGTAACATTTCGAAAATTGCAGTAGGGAGGTTTTTGCCTACCTGCACTGTCTACCAATGAGACACAGGAGAACACCCGGCTGGCTGTTGCTGGTCACACAAGAGCAAGTAGTTTGAAGAAGTGTGTGTGAGCATCTCGTGGTACTTTTTTTTTTTGGTAAAGGGTTGATTTTCAAATAGGCACTTTGGGTTGTATGGGGCTCATGTGTTGGGAAGGAATGGCTCTTGGTGATGGTCCTGGCCATGTCTCCCTTTAAAACCTGAGATTTGAAGGGGATCAAATCATAGAATCATGGAATTGTAGAGTTGAAAGAGACCACAGGAGTCATCCAGTCCAACACTCTTCTTCCATGCAGGAAAACCCAACAAAGCATTCCCAACAGATGGCCATCCAGCCTCTGCTTAAAAACCTCCAAATAAGGAGACTCCACCACAATCCATTGAGGCAGAAGCAGATTCCACTGCTGGATAGCTCTGACTGCCAGGAAGTTCTTCCCGAGGTTTAAGTGCAATCTCTTTTCCTATAGTTTGAATACGTGCTCCGTGTCCTAGTCTCCAGAGCAGCGGAAAACAAGCCTGGTCCCTCCTTGACATGACATCCCTTCAAACATTTAAATATGGCTATCATGTCCCCTCTTAACCTTCTCTTCTGTAAAGTAAACATACCCAGCTCCCTAAGATGCTCCTCACATAGCATGGCTTCCAGACCTTTCACCATTTTGTTGCCCTCCTCTGGACACACTTCAGCTTGTCGATATCCTTCTTAAATTGAATTGGAACAAGGAAGGTCTCCTGGGATATTGAGTGGGCTCCTGACAGCCAGTAAGTTAAGTTAGCCTTGCAATGTGGCCCAGGTCATGGCAGACCCTCTATCTTTAACCATCATTCCCCATTAGGGATGTCTAACTGCAGGTTAGGAGATTAATCTGTAAACAATAAAAAAAAATGTGGCTCAATTTATTCCTCGTCACGTGTGCCTTCCCTCTTCTTTCTGCATGGGCATGCAATCAGTTGACTTTTCCTAGCATGGTTATAGAATCAGTACACTATGCACCTTAACTTCTGCTAACATGTGCAGTGTAAACTGCAGTTGACAGCCAGGTGAGAAGCTAAAAACCTTAAGGTTTAGCTTTATCAAGATGGCTTTAAAAAAAACAAAACAAAACATTCAGTGGCTAAGATTCTACATCAGGAGCGTAAAGCAACTCCTCACATGCAAAGTTACCCATTAATTGTACTGTCCTTGAATAACCACATTGAACAACTAAAACCAAAACATTTAATGTGGAACTGAATCACAAGCAACTGTGTATGGATAGCCCTACAAAATGTGCAATGCATGTTCATGGCACCACATACATGACTCTGCTTCTTTAACTTCAACGGAATGTGATTATTCAGGATGAGACTAATTGTCTAACAAGATTTGAAAAATTGAGTTCTATGTTGTTTTCTGGCTACATGGAAATTCCAACATATTGAAGGTTCAGCACCATCCAGTGCTGACACAATTCCCTCTCAACTGTTACATGCTGTCAAATACTGCATACCATTGCATGCCAGGCATAAAAAGGTTGAATCATAGAAACATAGAGTTGTAAGAGACCACAATGGCCATCAAGTCCATGCAGCAACAAACACACAAAGCACCCCTAGCAAATGGCCATCCAGCCTCTGCTTAAAAATCTCCAAAGAAGGAGACTCCACTACACTCCGAGGCACCACATTTCTGCTGAACAGCTCTGACAGTCGGAAGTTCTTCCTGAGGTTTAGGTGGAATCTCTTTTCCTGTAGTTTGAATCCATTGCTCTGCATCATAGTCTCTGTAACAGCAGAAAACAAGCTTGCTCCATCTTCAACAAGGCATCCTTTTAAATATTTAAGCACGGCTATCACGTTCCCTCTTAACCTTCTCTTCTGCAGACTAAACATCTCCAGCTCCCTCAGTTGCTCCTCATAGGGCTTCATGGCTTTCAGACCCTTCACCATTTTGGTTGCCCTCCTCTGAACATACTCCAGCTTGTCAAAATCCTTCTTGAAATTAAATAAAACTGGCATTAAATAAAACTGGGGAATTATGAACAGTCTGGTCTGAATCCTATTGGTTATTCTTTTTATTTATATCTATATATCTATATATATCTATATATAGATATATATAATTTTATTCAAATTTCAACAAATAAAACAAACAGTAATTTCTGCAATGTTACATGTAATGTTTTTCCTTCTTCCTTTCCTTTCTGGATTACAATTATTGATATTCCCTCTATTTGTTATATCACGTATCGCAATAAAATGTTAATAATCTTTAATTTGTTAGTTCCTGCTATATATCTCTACTTTACTTGCTACATGATATTTCATTAACTGTTAACTGTATAATAATTGTTATCATGAAAGATGTAATGCCCTCCGTCTACCCCCAACCCAAATCTGTAATCCTATTGGTTATTCTTAACAAAAGTGGCCTTATTAAATTAATTGTTGGCTACTGAGTTAACACATTAGTAAATCTCATTTTTACAATGGGTCTACTCTAGTCAGGACTAACAACAGGATTCAAGCCAATGTGAGTGAATATGTTTGTTAAAACCAATTCTCATGTACATTTCAGGATGCTTGTGTGCACAGTCCCACCCATGTAATCACAATGTCCAGGCAAATAAAACACCATCAACCTTACAAAATAAAAGAATATAAATGGGAGCTGCCAAGATGAAAATATCCTTTGTACTTGGAAGCCAAAAAAACCTAGGTCTCTTTTTTCTCTGTGTTCATCCAATGTCTTCAGAGATAAGGCTGCAGTCTGCTGACATCAAGCCAGGTCATTACTATTTCATAGATGAAAGCTTCTAAGTCCTTCTCCCACCACATCGCTGCCAGACACTCTTAAAAACCCACTCAATTGCCAGTTGCCAGCCGAGTGCTTATTTGCTAAAATGCAGCTGCAGCCACACAGATTTTTCCAGCCTTCTTCCAATTAAGTGTTTGTTTGGGCAATGGGCCTCTTGTAGCTTTCTCATTATTATGGCCCTACCTTCCCCCACATCTGCCTTACTCCCTAGCAACTCCATAATCCATCCCTGGCCAGTGGCCAGGAAAGAAAGAGAGGAAGGCCAGAAGGCAATAAACCAAAATTCATGAAACCTCCTGTCACTACAAAGTTGTAGCATGGGTTTAATTTCCCTCTTGTCTTGGGTGGAACTTTTCAAAATACAGTAGTACCTTTAAATGATTTTTTCCCCATACTCAGCACCATTGCACCTAGCTTCCAGCAGCTGCATCCTCTTACATACTGTCATTTATGTAGCCGCTGAGGGACAGAAGAACAGCTAGGTGCAGCATCATTGTCTCTTGGTCCCAGTGACTGGTGACCCTCCCTCCCTACCAACTGCCATTCTTGTGACTTGTAAGTCCAGTGTCTGCTGGACTTAATCTCCTAGAATCATAGAATCATAGAGCTGGAAGAGACCACAACAGCCATGGAGTCCAACCCCCTGCCATGCACACATCAAAGCACCTCCAGCAAATGGCCATCCAGCCTCTGCTTAAAAACCTCCAAAGAAGGAGGAGACTCCACCACACTCCATTGAGGCAGCACATTCTACAGTCGAATGGCTCTTACCATCAGTAAGTTCTTCCTGACGTTTAGATGAAATCTCTTTTCCTGTAGTTAGAATCCATTGCTCTTTGTCCCTTGTTCCTGGAGCAGCAGAAAACAAGCTTTCTCCATCTTCAACATGACATCCCTTCAAATACTTAAACATGGCTGGACCTCAAGCTGAACATGAGTCAGCAGTGTGATTCGGCAGCCAAGAATGCCAGCACAATTCTTGGTTGCATTGATAGGAGTATGGTGTCTAGATCAAGGGAATTAATGGTACCACTCTATTCTGCATTGGTCAGACCTCATCAAGAATACTGTGTCCAGTTTTGGGCACCTCATTTCAGGAAAGATATTGAAAAGCTGGAAGGTGTTTAGTCTGCAGCAGAGAAGGTTAAGAAGGGACGTGATAGCCATGTTTAAATATCTGAAGGGATGTCATGTCAGGGTGGGGGCGGGCTTGTTTTCCACTGCTCCAGAGACTAGGACAAGGAGCAATGGATTCAACCTGCACTTAAACCTCAGGAAGAAATTCCTGATGGTCAGATGGAATATGCTGCCTCACCGAAGTGTGATGGAGTCTCCTTTTTTGGAGGTTTTTAAGCAGTCTGGATGGCCATCCATCAGGAGTGCTTTGATGTGGGTTCCTGTATGGCAGAATGGGGTTGGACTGGATGCCTCCTGGGATCTCTTCCAACTCAATGACTCTATGTCACTGGTGACCCTTTTCATCCTGCCACACTGCCATCCCCTTTCTCTTGTGAAGAAGTTGAATCGTACCAAGGGCCCATATAGCCTAGCATTCTAAACTAGACGTTCTAGACACCCAAAGGCTAACCAGTTGTTTCTGTGACGTCTGTTGGCAGGATCCTTTATCTTGTTTTGTTCAACAACTGACATATAAAAGAATACTCACTCTAGTATGATAAGCAAAATATAACAGGGAAACAAATCTTCACAATTTTTCTTCTCAAAGGAAGCAATGAATAATCGTCTCAATTTTCCTCCTGATGCATGAAAGTCAGGTGGTTTTCAAAGCTTATTCACAATTTAGGACTTATTTTGTGCAAAATTTGCGTGTGGCTGCATGTGTTCGTTTTGTGTAGAAAACAACACTTTCTGCCCTGAAGAAGGCCATTTCCACACTACACTGTTATAGTGCTATTATTTCACTTTTAATATCCTGTGGAAGCCTGGAGTTTGTAGTTTCCTGAAGCCAAAGAGCTCTCTGGCTGGGAATTCTAAAGGACCCTCTCTGAACTGCAAACCCCAGAATGCCATAGGATGCTGAAAGTGGAATAATAGCCCTAAAACAGTGTAGTGCGGAAATGGCCTTAGGCTCTCCATCACCTTGAAGTCTCAGCTGGTCATTGTGCCATGTTCCAGGATAACCACCACTTGCAGATATGGTCTGGTTTATCAAGAGAACTCAAGCCATTTTTTAAAAAAAGATGCTTAGCTTTGGAGACAATTCAGCATTTCCTCGCAGCCTCAGCTTGACAACTCCTGTCGCTTCCTTCCTTGCAGTTCATACATATCCACAAGTGTACAAATTAGGATGATTAGAGGTTGCAAATTAGTGGTGATTGGGGCTAATAGCTTGATGAGAACTTTTTAGACAACTCAATCAGCTTGATGGCTTCCCCGGAATTAATTAATGGAAGTTAGCAATTCACATATCCAGGGGACTCCATCGATCTTAGGACTGTGGCAGGTGGGAAATCTTGAGACATTACATTGGTGGGATGATCTAAGTGGTAGACTGTGTGCGCTGCCCCAGGGTCAGTTCACTGGACCTGGTCCCACATGTGTGGTGGCTACAGTGCTATGAGCCCTGCTTGGAACCAGAAAACTCAGCCAATTCATGCTTGGTGAGAGTTAGGCCATTTCCACACTCGAATGTTATAGTGCTATTATGCTACTTTCAACATCCTATGGAATCCTGGGGCTTGCAGTTTAGGGAGGGGCAGTTCGCAATTTTTCTATGTTCATGAGGTTTCTGTAACCTGAACCCTTCCAAAAAGTGGAAGGGCCACTGTACGTAGTTCATCATATCCAAATGAGGAATGTGGGAGAATTTGAGGCACTCCTAAACATCTGTTGGGAGGAAGAGACAAGAAGAAAGGAACCCATATAAAACAGCAATTAAGTGCCCTTGTTGCAGCTCACCCAATTTTAGCACTAGTGAATCATTTGTACTGCTACCCAGAATTAGAGAGGTGGGAAATATCAGGCCAAGATATGTGAATTTGGCCCCCCAGATAGCCTTGACTTCAAGGCACTACCATTTAGTGCTTTCCTAGCTTTTCCATATCAGTTCTAAGAAGCCAAAATGCCTCTCCTAAGGCAGCAGAGAATATCAGGTGTTATCTACATTTCAGAGAAAGTCAGTGGTAACCATTGCTGAATATTCCTTGCCTAAGAACAATCTATGAATTGTATGAAGGTTGCCATAAGATGCCAGACAACATATACAAAGGCTCTGACCATTTCTGCACAACGGTGTCATCCCAGCATGGGGACACGTTGCTGCCGGTCCATGACATGTGGCATTACATGATATCATCACAGTCCCAGTCCCACTCCCACCATGTTCCCAGCTGTTGTGACCATGCAGCATACCATTACAGGAAAAAATCTGGTAATGGCCTCCTTTTGCACAACGATTGCATCACCAGTGGCTGTGCAAGAAGTGCAGAAGTGCTATCAACTGCTTCCTTCCTCGGTGCAGCACAGGAAGAGGCTGGCTGCACTATGGAAGGAAGGAGAGCATCCTGAATGCTACTGTTAGGCATGAAATTTGGTGCTCAGTAATTTGCTATAGAATTAATACTTGATAATCATTAACTGTGATATTAATTGGCATTTTAGACACTCAGGGATCATTAAACAACCTTACTTTAGAATTGTTTGTTCTGCCTAGTGCATGTCAGTGATCAGTACGTACAAATGAAGGACACTGCTATTGTAAAAGATGTCTATGGGAATCATAGAATCATAGAAATCTAGAGTTGGAAGAGACCACACAGGCCACCCTGTCCAATCCCCTGCCATGCAGGAACACCCTCAAAGCAATCCTGACAGACGGCCCTCCAAGGAAGGAGACTCCACTACACTCCGAGGCAGCAGATTCCACTGCCGGACAGCCCTGACTGTGAGGAAGTTCTTCCTGAGGTTCAAGTGGAATCTCCTTTCCTGCAGCTTGAATCCACTGCTCCTTGTCCTGGTCTCTGGAGCAGCAGAAAACAAGCCCTCTCCTTCCTCTACATGGCATCCCTTCAAATATTTAAACATGGCTATCATGTCCCCTCTTAACCTTCTCTTCTGCAGACTAAATGACCCAGGATGTTGCCTGGAACACACAGACTTAGGGATGTTCGGGGTCAGGTAGAATGTAACACTTGTACAAGTTGTGACTCTGCTGATGCATGACTCTTTTCTTTCTGTAAGCATTCTTTAATATAATATAAACATAAAAATGGTATAAGAAGGGAGGCCTGAAAGAATAAATCATCCTTCCTTCCTTCCTTCCTTCCTTCCTTCCTTCCTTCCTTCCTTCCTTCCTTCCTTCCTTCCTTCCTTCCCTCCTTTCTTGGATGGATCCTTTGGCCAAAGTTATACATGTGTGAGAGTCTGTCTTTCTTTCCTTCTCTTTTCTACCTTCCTACTTTGTATTTAGGGGTACAAGTCAGTTCTGTGTCCACCTGGGGATACAGTGGAGGTGTGGTTTGTTTATCCACCCTAACAATACCTACCCACTGGTAGCTGGTCAGATGTGGAGGGGAGCCCTCAGATTCTGCACCGTTCCTAGCAAAGGCATTGCAGTGGGACAATGGCCCTTTTCGCACTGAGGCTTCTAGCGCAAGCGGGGGAGGCCGGCAAGCGCAAGAAGGCTCCTCCGGGAGGCTGCCGCTTCCCCCCTCCTTCCTTCCTCAGGCGAAGGAACCAGCGGGGAAGCGGCACCGAAGGATGCTTGCCGCGCAAGCCGCCCTCCCCCCCATGCGAAGCGGGAGACCTCGCGCCGGATTCCCCCCCGCGCGCGCATGCGAAGCGGGCGGTGTCGCGCCGGATTCCTCCCCCCCACGCGTGCCGGATTCCTCCCCCCCGCGCGTGCTGGATTCCCCCCCCCATGCGCGCGAAGCGGGCGTTGCGTCCGTCGTGCTACCTCCCCACCCCGCTCCTTCCTTCCGCAGGGGCGGAGGGAAGGAAGCGCGACCCGGCTGGCTCCCGGAGGCTCCGCACGAAAGGTAAGTGTGGGTGGGCGCTGGGAGCGTTGCGCAAGCGCGGGGTGATTTTCGCTTGGACGCGAAAATCAAAAAACCCGCGCTCGCGCCGCTTCAGCGGGCGGAAGTGGGAGTGCGTCGTGCGGAGCGACGCTCCCACTCCAGCGAGGCTCACGGGCTGTTGCGCGAGCAAAGGCCCGTGCGAAAAGGACCAATGCTGGATCCAGATATGGTGTGGAAAGGAACTGTCTCTCTCTCTCTCTCTCTCTCTCACACACACACACACAGCTTAATTGCTAGATGGAAGAGCTTGAAACATAGGCCATTTCCGCACTAGACTGTTATAACACTATGCTTCCACTTTCAACATCCTATGGAATCTCTGGGGTTTGCAGTTTTGGGAGGGGCCGGCTGGCCCCTCTCTAAACTGCAAACCCCAGGATTCCATAGGATGTTGAAAGTGGAAGCATAGCGCTATAACAGTCTAGTGCTGAAATGGCCTCAGACCTCCTGGTGGTTTTAACTCTGCCTCTTTTTTGCCTTTGGCCACACCCACTCCAGAAATGTGGAACGAAGAAATTTTCTGCAATTGAATCCAGTCTTCAAGCTGAAAGTTATCCTCCAACCTTGCCTTATTCGGTAACACCAGTATCTCCACTTAACGATGGCTCTGTTTTATTTTGAGTGCTGTCCTCCCCCTTCCTCATAGACATATGTGCTGGGTTTATAGGAGACAACACAGTGCTGGCAAGGATGGGTGGAAAACAGAAATCTTTTCAAGCTGATTGCCAGCTGTGTTCCCCAAATCCTTCCAGGTACAGATGGAGCTGCAGAATCTAATTAGCAAGAGCCATGAAGTGAATTCTGGAACCTGCACACAAAAACAGTTGTATGTCCAAACCACAGAGGGGTCTGTGGAATCCTGTTCATACTCTATGCCAGCATAGCCGGTGATGGCACGAAGGAAGGTCACAGCCACTACAGCCAGGAAGAATGTGGGGTGCTAGAGAAAGAAGCTGCCTGGAGCCAGCACAGTTTACCTGCTTTTCTTTGCCACTGCTGCAAGATAAAGTACCATGGCTGGGATGGTGCACCAGCACGATTCTAGACTATGATGTCACAACCTCCTTCTGTCTCCATTTTAACCAGAACCTCTTCTGGTCCCAGATTTATCCCAATTTTTTTTAAAGACTTAGGAACCTGTCCGTTTTAGAATTTTAAGATCCACAGAGGAAAGCTTTTTCTCAGTCCCACTGCCATCCCAGGCTCGCTTAGTGAGGAGATGGGAGATGGCCTTCTCTGTGGCTGCTCCCAGCCTCTGGAACTCCCTTCCACAGGTTGTAGGCTGGCCCCCCTCCTTGCTCTCCTTTCACTGGCAGGCAAAAACATTTCTATTTAAGCAGGCTTTTAAGGCACGAACAAGAGAGCTTTCTATTTTTATTAGCATGTTCCATTTATTTTTTTAAACTTTTGTATGATTTTTTGCTGCTTTCTATGGTTGATATTAATTGTTTTTAAATTTTATTGTAAATGGTTTTAGCTCCTTTGGAGGCCACCTTGGGCCCCACTCTGGGAGAAAGGTGGCATATAAATGCAATCAAACAAACAAACAAGCAAACAAAATTTTGTGTGGCCTTTTGCAGACCCTGGAAGTAGGAGTCCAACAGCCAGTTCCACTTGTTCCTAATGGTCCTACACCAGAGATTTCCGGGGCAAAGATGTTCTGTGTACAAAGCGTGTGAAAAGCTTGGCTGTGATCTATGGACGTGCCCAGAAGAAAATACAGTGCACTTGAACGCCTTCTCTACACAGATTACAAGTATTCCAGGCAAAGTCTATTAGCTGACCTCCTGCACTTCATAGGTGAAAACAGAGACACATGTTGAAGATGGAGCAAACATGTTTTCTGTTGCTCCAGTGACTAGGACACAGAGCAATGGATTTAAACTACAGGAAAAGAGATTTCACCTAAACATCAAGAAGAATTTCCTGGCAGTAAGAACCATTCAACAGTGAAATATGCTGCTTCAGAGTGTGATGGAGTCTCCTTCTTCAGAGGTTTTTAAACATAGGCTGGATGGTCATTTGCTGAGAGTGCCTTGAATGTGTGTTCCTGTATAGCAGGGGGTTGGACTCAGTGGCTGTTGTGGTCTCTTCCAACTCTATGATTCTATGTAGCAAAGCAACGTCAGAACATTGTGGTTTGCTGCCTCTGAGATTCTGGCCCTAGACAGACACTCTCCAATATTTCACAGATGAAAACCAGGACACATGTGGCCAAACAACATAAAAGTGTGGCGGACATGGCAACATTATTAATGAAGAAGAACCCAGAAGCTAGAAGAAGGTTCAGCCACTTGCCTTTGCCTGACCTTGAGGCTTCTGCTTTGCAGTAGACAAAGTGGAAGGCACTTCCAAAGAGAAGGAGCAGCCATCAAAAAGGCCCCCTCCCTTTTAAGTACCAAGTACAGGTAGAAAGATAGTGGGATTCAGAGAAGGGCCTTCCCTGAAGATCCAAGAGCTTGGTCAGGCTCATGTGTGATTCTTCAGATATATATGGAACCTCTGTTTCCAAAAATAGTCCTCACAGTACAAGAAGCATGTGTGTGCATGTGCACAGCATGAAGAACTACATGGGGCTCATGACCACTGAGGACTCTGGAATATTTGTTCAAATTACACCATTAATAACCTAGCCTTGTGGACAGTCACTGCTAGTTAGAACAAACCCATCTTCCCTACCATGATGCCATTTAGATTTTGGAAGCAGAGTGTCTATGATTCCCCACCATTGGGTCATGATAGTTGGGCCAGCTGGAAGCTGAAAGCAAGCATACTCAGCATACTCACCAATATTTCACAACCAAAAGCTGGGACACATGTCTGGAAACCATACCCTGTGAAGAGCAGCTTGGGGAGCTAGGTATGCTTAGCCTGATGAAAAGAAGGCTAAGAGGTAAAATGATAGCCATGTTTAAAGACTTGAAAGGATGTCATGTTGTCAAGCTCATTTTCTGCTCCTCCAGAAACTAAGACATAGAGCAGTAGATTCAAAATGCAGGAAAAGAAATTTCACTTAAACATCAGGAAGAACTTTCTGATGGTAAGAGCTGTTCAACAGTGGAAGATGCTGCCTCAGAGAATAGTGGAGTCACCTTCTTTGGAGGTTTTTAAACAGAGGCTTGATGACCATTTGCCTGGGGGAGCTTTGAGTATGTCTTCCCGCATGGCAGGGGGGTTGGACTCAATGGCTGTTTTGGTCTCTTCCAACTCTATGATTCTAGGCCCTTTTCGCACGGCATTTGCCATGCGAAAGGGTGCCTGGACCATCGCGCAATTGTGAAGAGCGATCTGCATGACACACTCACAATTGCACGATGCTCCAGGGGCCAGTAGGCACCTATCACGCACCTTTTCATTTTTGGCTGGAAGCCAAAAATGGTGCATGTTCATGCATTGCTCCCAGGCCATGCACGCCCTTACCTGGCATGTGGAGCCTCCGAAGCCACACCGGTCGTGCTTCCTGTCCCAGCGCAGCCTGGGGAAGTCCCAGGCTGCACTGCGGAAGGAAGAGGCAAGGCTCTCACGACAACAGGCCACTCATGTGGAGCTGAAGCATCAGGCACACGAGAGCCTCTCGCCAGAGGCTGTTCACACGATCCCCACACCCCAGCACTGGAGAAAGGTAAGGTGTGGAAAGGGCCTATGGTCATTTCCTCCCTATGCTGTTCTCGTGCTAGTATTCCCCTTTCAACATCCTGTGGAATTCTGGGGTTTGTACTTCACTGAAGTCCAAGAGCTCTCTGGTTGAGAATTCTAAATGTCCCTCCCTAAACTGCAGACCCTCAGGATTCCATAGGATGTTGAAAGTGGAATAATAGCACTATAACAGTATAGTGCAGAGATGGCCTATGAGTCTACGTTGCCAAGCAATACCAACGTGTGATCTCAATGGGGAAAGTTACTAATGGGGAAGATCACACAAGCAGGAGAGGTTGCAGCAGTTTGCTTTTGCCTGCATCTCATAGGAAGGGCAAGATTCCTCCCAGTCCTCTCCTTTCCCCTTTACTGAGTTAGCAGAACACAAGCTGCTCTTGCACTTTGAGCTTGGTTTACAGCAACTGAAGTAAGCTAAGGGCATAATGGGAGGAGGAGAGACAAACTGGGGTGTTGTAAAAGCAGCTGAAAAAGTGAGATGACAGAGGATTCATTGGAACTGTTCCCTCCACCCCACCCCAGGACATTAGGAAAATACTCAGAAGTCACCACGTTGGGGAATACTGGAATGGACAGCAGTGAGCTAGATGGACTACTGGTCCCATTCACTATAGGGCAATTTCCCATTTAGCAGGACTGACAAACCTTCAGCCCTGGAGCTAAATCTGGCCTTTCTGGAGTTCTAGTCCAACTCCCTGGAGCTACCCTGAGGCCCAGGTCTCCTTCCCCAAAACACTACCATTTGACAGTTTCCCAGTTTCCCATTTTTTGGCATATACTTTAGTCTGGATAAAAGATTGGATTACACTGCAATTGGAAAGACACGATCTGAAATACAGGTGGCCTGCACATATGTGGTATGCCACAAGTAAAGAAATCAAAATATTCAAAAATCATATTATCCAAAATATAAAAAATATAAAAATATTGTACATAATGAAATTCCATTATGGATTTCAACACAATAAGGTTTTTGTAAAACTCAAAAAAGAGATAATTTGAAGTGGCTGATGTAGAGAGATTTACTAAGTCGTCAAAATCAACACTATAACATCAAAAGCTGAGAAGAATTAAAAGACCTCGGATGGCAAATAAACTGGTTGATTTCAATGAACAGTTGAAAGAGAAATTCTTAAAGGACAAGTCAAAAAGAGATATATCACAAGTTGAAACAAAACTTTGCACAGATGAAGATCACCTCACTGCTAAAATGTACAAAATGATGTTAGATATAGAAATGGAGCCAGACGTAATCAATATTTTTGACATAGGACACCCAATTGAATTAGAGAAATGGGAATGGCTGAAAGATATTCTTTCTTAGGACTTAAAAGAAAATGTATACAAAATGATCTTCAGATGGCACTTAATGCCAAATAGAAATATCAAAGATTTGTAAAAACTCAAACAAATTATGTTGCGGGGAGGAGTTTGAAGTTCAAATATGGTGGTATTTGGCCCCAACCCTTTCCTGTTTGCCCCACCCACTATGGAATGCAGCCCTGAAAACATTTCTGGAGTTGAATTTGACCTGCAACTCCCACTCTTGCTCTTGTTACGCCAATGGCAGACCCCATCCTGGGGGATGTAAAGTTGATCTCAAATATGCCCACCATGCCAGAGAGGTTGTCCAGGTGGGTGCGTCGACAAATAGGTCGAATGACTGAAACTAGGTCAAGGCCAGGCAAATCTCCAGTCACTTTTCACCAAGGAAACTTCAGGCTAAACATGTCCACATGAACAAAGGGTCCTCAGCCACGAATAGCCAACTTGAGGGGATTATTGGGTTTTCCCCAGGTTGAGCAACTCCAACTCTGGAAAATCCTACTAGGCGAGGTCCATCTACATGAACCAATCATGCTAACTCTCAGGTTGCTATTGTGCAGCATTTTTTCTTCTATTGTTCTTCCCGGGAGAGGGCCTGCCCTCGAGGTACATTCTGCCTATAAGTCATCCCCATTTTGGGGGGTCTCTTTGGAGAACTCCCCGCCACGCTAGCAGACTGACACTCTGTTAGACAAGTGATCCCCTCAGCCACCTCTCTTTGCTGAGCTCCGTCCTTCTTGCCGCTTCCTGGACTGGAGGCTTCAGGATAGGTACAGTTTCACCGACTTTACACCCTCTCCGCTATATCCCCTATCAATTTTCACCTCTTTCCCTTCTCGATAGGCCTTGTGTGTGTGTGTGAGTGAGTGTGTTGGTGTGTGAGAAGACATTTATTAATAAAAACCATTTATTAGTACATTTTGCTTGGCCTGACCCTGTAAACACTGGGTAAAAGATTCTGCTGGGTCACCTTGCCCCTTGTTTTGCTATTGCCAGTGCTCCGCTAATATCCCCAACCTTTGCATTATTGGAGTGAATCAAGGTGTCCCCCATGGGACCCCCAGAAGTCAAGGTAACACTCAATAGGGCGTTACTGCAAGGGAACTCCACATATGTGTTTGTCTCTGCTTTCTTGACCGTTGTTCAAACACCTACTCTTTTTTAACCCTCCTGCACAGTCCCATTCAGTTATTTAGTGGGGATGGTTTCCAATTAAAAACCTATTGGGAAACAATGCACTCCTCTGAGCTTCATTAAGTTTGGCTAGTTTACTCCCTGCCTGTACGAAACAGAGCAATCCAGCTCAATGACAAGCAATTCAATTACAGCTCAGGCTGGTCACTGGACTTTTGTTCCAAGAATCACAGGCCTCATGAAGCTCAGTTGGAATTAATGTTAGTCAATGTGATTCAAATGAACTTAATCATAGGAAAACGAAGATGTTGACAACCAGGCCATTCCATAAGCAAGAGCAAAAAGCTCTTCCGATTCCACTGCAGAAAGATGCCTGCATTTAAATCCAGTTACGACCCCTGGCTACAGACCTCTTAGAACAATGGGTATTGATCAATTGATTTCCATCCCATCTTATGTCAAAGGATCTCAAGGCAGCATAAACTTAAAACCAGAGACCCAAGTCCTATATCATACTAACCTGGAGTTACACATCGGTAATTGATCCTTATTCACAATTCCTACATAGTCACAATTATGACGCTATTGCCACTGTTAGGGTGGATAAATAAACCACACCTCACCATCTCCCCAGGGGACATGGAGCTGAACTGAACCCCAAATACAAAGCAGGAAGAGTAAACGTGAAAGTAAGAGAGCAAAAAAGTAAAAGAAAACACACTCATACAGTAACTTTGGTCAAAGGATCCATTCAAGTATCACTACTGACAGCAGTGACAAGGAAGGATGATTTTATTCTTTCACACTTCCCTTTTTATACCATTTTTATGTTTATATTAAAGAATGCTTACATGAAAGAAAAGATTCACGTATCAGGATCAGCAAAGTTACAATTTGTACACATGTTACACTCTATCTGAGTCTACATAACTCTGTCAACATCCTGGGTCATTCTCAAAGATATCATAGAATCACAGAATCCTAGAGTTGGAAGAGACCCCAGGGGCCATCCAGTCCAACCCCCTTCTGCCATGCAGGAACACACATCAAAGCACTCCCCACAGATGGCCATCCAGCCTCTGCTTAAAAACCTCCAAAGGAGATTCCACCGCACTGCACTGAGGCATATTCCACTAGTGAACAGCTCTGACCATCAGGAAGTTCTTCCCTAGGTTCAAGTGGGATCTCTTTTCCTGTAGTTTGAATCCATTGCTCCGTTTCCTTGTTTCTGGAGCAGCAGAAAACAAGCTTGCTCCATCTTCAACATGGCATCCCTTCAAATATTTAAGCATGGCTATCGTGTCCCCTCTTAACCTTCTCTTCTGCAGACTGAACATTCCCAGCTCCCTAAGCCGTTCCTCATAGGGCATGGCTTCCAGACATCTTCAACATTAGCAGTGTCCTTTCCTTTTGCACATACTGACCACTGACATGTACTATGCAGAACAAACAATTCTAAAACAAGGTTGTTTGATGATCCCTGAGTGTCCAAGTACTAATCAACACCAAGTGTTCATTCTATAGCAATTACAGAGCACCAAATTCCAAGCCTAACACCACAGTCGTAACTGCCCTCCCAAACATACTTCACTGGGCATCAGCTGCACTGAGAGAAGGAAGTCCATCCTGCTAACACAAAGAGATTGACATTTCTGTCCTCTTCCTGCCAGTCCACAAGGCTGCAACAATCGAAAGCAGAATCCTCATTCATTCTGCAGGCTCACCAGCCAGCTGGAGGAGGTGAAAATGTCATCCATTTGCTCCTTCAGTTACCAGCAGAACAGACCTCCTTCTCTCCACATGCCTGATGCCTAGTAAAGTAGGTCCCATGGAAGTACGACAAGTCTATTCCACAAAATAGATCACAGTTAGTTAGAGGAGGGTGATCAAAATGGTGAATCGTCTGGAAACCACAAAGCCGTATGAAGAGCGGCTTAGGGAGCTTGGGTATATTTAGTCTGCAGAAGAGGAGGGATATGATAGCCATGTTTAAATATTTGAAGGGATGTCATATGGAAGATGGGACAAGCTTGTTTTCTGCTGCTCCAGAGACTAGGACAAGGAGCAATGGATTCAAACTACAGGAAAAGAGATTCCACCTAAACCTCAGGAAGAACTTCCTGATGGTCAGAGCTGTTCAGCAGTGGAATATGCTGCTTCAGAGTGTGGTGGACTCATCTTCTTTGGAGGCTTTTGAACAGAGGCTGGATGGCTATCTACTGGGAGTGCTTTGGGTATGTGTTCCTACACGGCAGGGGGTTGGACTGGATGGCCCTTCCAATTCTATTATACTATGATTCTACCATTCTATGATGCTATGCTTATTCTGCTTGTCTGCCCAGTGTGAGTACTTCCCTTTTTGCCACGTACTTTCAAGACTCTTCCAATTTCTTTCTTTTTTTTTACTATTATTTATTTGTTTAACAAGACCAATCAAGATTCTTCCAACTTATGATGGCCCTATCATAAAGCATTCTTGGCAAGATTTACTCAGAGAAGGTTTGCCAGTTGTTACTGTAGTTATCTGGCCCAAGCCCAAGGTCTACAATTTCATATTATGTATGGTTAATATTTCCACATGGCACTCCATAAAATGAACTCCACGTGTCTGAAAGGGTCACGAAAAGCCAGTGTAGGCATGGCCTTACTTATGCACGCTAGATCTAGGCCAGTAAACAACTATCTGTCGCACAGCCGGTAGTGCCCCAGACACAGCCGATCATTAAGCAAATGCAAGGGTTCTCAGCCCCGGACTGCTTGCTCTCTAGAAACGCTAAGCTATCCTCATCTGCATACTGTTCTTGGCAGTGCTGGCTAAATCTCATCAATTCTGATTTTGACCTTTGGGAGGCTTTGTCTGCACTAAAAACCCTTTTGTTCTCCTTGGGAGAGGGCTAGCCTCCAGGTGCAATCTGCCCTATAAAAACCCCAAGCTTGAGCTCCTTGTCGGAACGCTTGTGCCTTGCATCCTGAACTGCTGCTGCTCTGTTCAGCGAGCCTCCCCTCAGCCTCCACATGCTGGGAAACCACGAACCCAAGCCTCGATCTCTATCTTCTCCTTTACCAGACTGCAGGATCAGGTGGAGTATCACCCTAGAAACCCTCTGAAAATCCCTATCAGTTTTCCTCACTTTCTGCTTCTATAGTTCTTGGATGAGTGTGTGAGTGTGTGTGTTGCTGTTTGCTTAATTAAGGAGAGTTTAATAAAATCTTTTAATTGAACAACTTGCCTAGTTCTTGTCGTGGCCCGACCCCGTAAACATAGGGTTAAAGATCTCGCTACGTTACCCTGCCTCTCGTATTGCTAGCTTGTGCTCCTTGCTAATTGCCCCAACTTAGTAATATTTGGAGTGCACTTAGGTGTCCCTCCAGGGACCCTCAGAAACCAGGGTAACACAGTGCTTTACTATTGAGAGAATGATCGCCCTGTGGATTTCCATGGCTGAACAAGGGTTCCTGGTCTTCTGGAGATCTAGTGCAACCTTCAAACCATTATTTCACCCTGGCTCTCTATGGCATGACACAGTCATAAGATCTGGGACTGAAAATCACACATGAGATTTTCCAGTGGTTTTCTTTAAAATGTTAAGAGTTAAGAGTAATCAGAGAATCAGTTTCTGCTACATCATGCGCACACAGAGACACACAGATATTATGGTCCACAGTGATCTATTTTGAAAAAAAAAAAAAAATTGGTCATGTTAATTATCAAGAAATGATTAACAAATTAATAAAGCAGGATTTGAGAAAGCAAGGAACTAGAAAGAAAGTAAATACTCAAGGACAGAAAAAAGAAGAAATAAAATTTTAATTATATGGTCAAACTGAGCTTACATATTCAGTCAGATTTTGAAAAATCAGAAGAAAAAGCAAATAATATTAAATATGATGTTGAAAATTAGAGCTATTATGTTATGCAACACACTGAAAATAAAACTATAATCAGAAGGTTGTCATGGAGATATAATTTTGAACAGATTTGTTGAGCAACTTGGAACGAGATAATGAAATGAGGTAATATGAACAATGTGAGCTTCGTTTCAGAAGTGTGACTTCTTTGGAAATCAGACAGAAGTTGTTGAAGTTTTTTAAAGTTAGTTATAAAACACAAAAGTTTATAAATTTGGCTGATAGGCGAGTGGCTACCATGTCAGTGAGTTCTGAACATTCAAGGAGCTGAATGCTATCCAAAGACAGTGTCAGGGCCTTGGACAGCTCCATTAAATTTTGATTAAAACTCAGAGAATATTCACATATGCACACACAGCCCACTCACACACTAACATGGAAGATACCAACCATCAATTGTAGGGTTTGAACCTGGAAATTTGAGGGAATATTTCAATATTCAAATTCTGAAATTAGGATTTAACAACTGCGATGACAAGAGTATTTGCTTCTTTTCTTCCAAGATTTTTTTTGTCTGTTTCAACATCCAAATTTCATTCTTCTATAGCAAGAATGAGCAGAAGATAGACTGGTAGATCTTCTGAGTGATTTGCCAAACTGTTAGCAACTGCTTTGATATGGTCTAATTGGCAAATATTAATTGGCATAAAATTAAGTTGTATACACTTACGGTTGAAAGACCATGTGGAAAAGGGACTCTGGCTGGGAAGATGTGCAAAGTTAGGTCAGAGATGACCTCAGCATGGCCAGGTCATAAATTCACTGTGAATTAGCTGGGAAAGCCTGACTTAATGCCTCTAAGCTAATCCTCTTAACTACCCAGCCTCAGAAAACAATAGTTAACAAAACTGCCCAGGTGTGGCAGGCACCTGCTGTGTGCATTTCTTACTGAAATCTTCCCGAACCACATTACCCAACTAAGACACTGAAACAACCAGTCCATTCCAGATAGCTTTTGCTTCCTCTCCCAGAAAGCAAGTAACTCACACCCCTCCAGGGAGGGAAACAGAGTATAAAACCCTTCCATTTTGAGCAGTCAGATCTGAAATGCTGGAGAGCACTATGTTGTTCTGAATCCCAATTTGCTCTGCCCCTAGACACAAGTCTAAGCCACTCCACTGCTTCTTCACTAGTCTTCTGGGCTGCTAATTATAACCCCAAACCCTCAGCCTCGCTACCTGTAATTTTTCTTCCCTTTATCCTTCGGTTAGCTCTTGTGTGAATGTGTGAATGTTTGCATCTTATGTGCATGCGTGAATGAATTTCCCTCAGTAAAATACATTTTTAGTTTACTTTTGAATCTCTGGGTGGTTCTTTCCTGTGAGAAGCCCGCAAACATTGGTGGAAGATCTCATTAGGCTATCCCCCTCTCGTAAGCCTCCTAGTTGAGCTAATTAATCCCCTTCTGTCATGTGGAGGGACTGGCATCGCAGGTGGACCCCTGAGTCACCTATGTTTTGGGGTAACAATAGAGGATGAAGGTTTCTGGTTCCCATGATAAAACAACTAAACATTTCCCCCTCCCTAAATATACCAGAGAGTAGGAGTACAGCTGTGTATGAAAGAGTTTGTGGGTGCAGTGCCAGCATTCACAACTTCTTGAACTAAGTACACACCCAACAGAGTTAATTTAATCTTTAATGCTTCATATCAGCTGAAGTTCAGTTCAGCAGATGGGACCACAAGGGCCATCTAGTCCAACCCCCCTCATGGAGGAAGACACAATGAAAGCACTCCTGAAAGATGTCCATCTGACCTCTGATTAAAGACCTCTAGTGATGGAGATAACTACACATCCTGCGCTGAGCCTGACACTTATGATGATACAAAAGCAAAGAAACAGTTCCAATTCATTCCAGGTCCTTGGATAACTTTGGAGATTTAATTAATATCCCAGGCAGCTGACTAGCCACCTCCTACAAGTCCAGAGTTGGAGTGGGGGGGACAGCTGGAGAAAAATAGCATTACCATGGTTACAAGATCTTTTTCAGAACAGCAAAAAAGAAGAAAAAAAGCACCCAGTAACACCAGCTGCCCGTTTATCTGTTGCTCTGAAAAATACGGTGATGTGAGGATAAGAAAAGAATGCTGTTGCTTATACACAGTTGGCACTCATGTTTTCATTTTCCCAACCCTCCAGCTACCTCAAAAATGGAGAGCTGTGTGCAAGCCCATGTCAATTCTGCTAGCCAGACCACAGTCTTTGGCCCTTTCTGCACCTTACCGTCTTCCGGCACTGAGGCTCTCACATCCGGGGTCCTTCAGCTCCGCACGAGCTGCCTGCTTACCTGAGAGCCCAGCTTCTTCCTTCCACGTGAGGTCTGGGAGTTTCCCAGGCTGTGCTGGGGCAGGAAGCATGACCAGCGCAGCTCCGGAGGCTCCGCACACCAGGTAAGTGCACTCTGAGCCCAGGAGCAATGCACAAACATGCACTATTTTCAGCTTCTGGCCAAAAATGAAAAGGTGCGCGATTGGTGCCTGCCTGGAGCATTGCGTGATTGTGAGTGCATCATGCAGATCGCTCCTTACAGTCACGCAATGCTCCAGGCCCTCTTTTGCATGGAAAATGCCATGCGAAAAGGGCCAGAATTCTGCGCTTCCTCTCATCATAACTTCTTACACGTTCCAGCTAAATGCAACAGACCAGCTATGTTTTGAGGCCAACAAGGTCTTGGACTGTCTTTTTTCATTCTTGTTGCCTTTTTATCCTCCAGCCCCAAATTGGCAGCAGGAACATAAGGCAAAACAGTGTTGGCTTTGTAGGGAAGCTGGCGGCTTGGACTCAGTATCAAAGACTCTTTTAAGAAAAAAGTATTTCCTAAAGTAATGATGGGGTCTACTAGCTACAGCTATAGAACTAAGATAGAGAGTGCCAGGAAAGAAGAGTGACAAGAAATGGGATCAAACCTGAGAATATCAGTTTATGGGCCACTTTGGTGAGTATGGGGACCAATTTACTGCCCTGAGATCTTTGGGGGTGCAAAGTGTCCCTCAAAACTAAAAAACAAATCTAGAAGCATCCAGAAATTTATTCCTGATTTTGAAAAATTGATATTATGGCCCTTTCCACAGCTTACTTCAGTCCGCAGTTGTCCTGGCAGTGGCTTTGCCGGGATGGGAGCATAGACGCTGATATTCCCCTCCACACTGGCTCGCTCGCTGCACAAGGAAGTAGGATGGCCCCACCTCTGCCTGCCACAGAGCAGCCTGGTACTGTTCCACTTCCAGGGCCTCTGCAGTAAAGATAAGTGTGGGCTTGTGGGATGGTGGTATGATTGCCAGTAAAGGTAAGTGTGGGCTTGTGGGATGGCGGTGCGATTGCCAGTTGTTGATGGGGAAAACCCATCAATGATTTGTGGCACAATCACACCACCTGGGGATGGGAGAAGGATGGGACTGTGACAACAC
The DNA here is from genome assembly GCA_948474755.1 of Ctenosaura bakeri. NCBI lineage: Eukaryota > Metazoa > Chordata > Lepidosauria > Squamata > Iguanidae > Ctenosaura > Ctenosaura bakeri. The sequence goes on along the minus strand of CAOLHI010003349.1, from coordinate 298,053 downwards.
CATGCGTAAGCATCATCACGGTCCCGTCCTTCTTCTGTTCCTATGGGAGATTGGTAGGGTGGAGCAGAACAGGCCTATGTGCTAAACAGTACAGGAGATCCCTGCAGCCTATTCAAAAGTGGCCATCGTCATCCCTGATGGCCACAAAAATAGTCTTGGGGACACATGTGGCCCTGGAACCATATTTTGCCATCTGTGGTCTATAGGAAAGGTGCAATAGATCAGATAAGGCAAAAGGGAACGTACTCAACAAAAATATATAAAGCATTTCAGGAACCCCAGCTACTTTACTCTACTTCTGCCGCCCAATGTAGCCCCAGGAGTCTGTTGTTTATGCATGGTTGTATTTCTCCATTTCCAATGGCCAGCCCCTGTTAAGCCACCATGCACGACTGGTGAGTTTGGGATTGGACTGTGGTGGTGATGTAGTAGCTTATTCAGCCATATTACTGTGGAAAGTCAGTGGGGGCAATCTCAATAGCAGTTTCAGAGAGAATAGGATACCCAATACAAATTGTTAGGTGACTGAAATGACAAGACAGGGATAGTGGACTTCCTACCCTGCTTATGAGCATCCCCAAATCATCTTGTGGGTCACTGTGCATAGAAACATGGAAGATGGAAGAGGTAGGTGTAGTCTGATTCAATTGTATTCAAGTATTTTTATATAGCAAGCTAGAGACTTGGCTGAAGACCCTCAAGAACCTTGCCATCGGGTCCACACACAGAACATGGGGAAAACAAATAAAACAGTGTCCAGAATCCCAAACCAGCATTCTGGGCATTGCAGTCAATGGACCATTTGAATCTATTGATAAATGGTGAAACACTTGACTAATTATATTGATTCAGTAGTTCTGCTGTACATCGGGTTAGGAAATGGATTTAGATTCCAAAAAAGTTCCTTTTACAAACACATAGCAATGAACCCTTGGGCCCTCCAGTAGCTCTCTTAGGCCCTTTTCGCACGGGCTTTCCTGAGCGAAATAGCCCCGTGAGCCGTGCGGGAGTGGGAGCGCCAGTCCACACGACGCACTCCCACTTCCGGCACTCTCACGGGGCTGCAGCGGCGCGAGCGCGGGGTTTTTGATTTTAGCTTCCAAGCGAAAATCACCCCGCGCTCGCGCACGCTCCCGGCGCCCACCCGCACTTACCTGTTGTGCGGTGCGTTGGAGAGGCGGCCGGGTAGCGCTTCCTTCCCTCCGCTCCTGCGGAAGGAAGGGGTGGGGCGGGGCGCTTGCGTGACGGATGCGATGGCATCCTGCTTCGCGCGGGTGGGGGGCTGCTCGCAACAGCCTCCCGCTTCGCGCGCGTGCGCGGGGGGTGGGCGGGCGCGACTGTCGCTCGCTCCAGGCGTGCGCGGGGGGGACGGGCGCGACTGTCGCTCGCTTCCCGCATGCGCGGGGGGCGGCGCGAGAAGCTCCTGCTTCTCGCGCAAGCGGGGGAGGATGGACGCGCGAGCCGCCTCCGCCTCCAGGACGCTGCTGCTTCCCCGCTTGTTCCTTCGCCTGCGGAAGGAACGAGCGGGGAACCGGCAGGCTCTCGGAAGAGGCTTTTCGCGCAAGCCGCCCACCCCGGCTCACGCAAAAAGCCTCAGTGCGAAAAGGGCCTGAGTTAAAGGATGCTGGGAATGAAGGTTTCTAGCATTCATATTATTGATGTCTAGAAGATAAACTAAGAGTGTGTGAGAAAAAACCCACACAAACACAGAGAGACACAATCTATCAGCATTAGAACACCTGTCATAAACAATTTGAACTTTCTTTTACTTTGTCATTGCCAGGGGTTTTTTTTCCAGAAAAATTCTCCCTTCCCTGATTGTAATCTTGAGAGCAATGGAAAGTGCTTTTAAACAGCCTTAATGATGATACATTGTTAATCCCTCTACTAAGAGGATGGATGGGTATGCAGTTTATGGGCTGCATCCAGACCTAAGGGCATGATCCCAGGGGTCATTCAACATCCCCCCAAAATGACAAGAAGCTTCCCATAACATTCTAGGGAGCATGGGAAGGATTTCCCCATGCTTTTGTCCGCTCTGGGCCATTTGAAGCCCAGGAAAGGCCTTTTTATCAACTAGGTAATTAACTTCTAGTTCATTTCCTGGTTGAAAAATGTCTTGTTCTTGGTCTAAAATGGACCAGGGCATACCCTCAGCTCTCATGATAAATCCTCTATTGTCTCACTTTTTCAGCTGTTTTTAAAACATCCCAGTTTCTTTCTCCTCCTTCCTGTTTCATCCTCTGCTTATTTCAGTTGCTGCAAAGCAAGATCAAAGTGCAAAAGCAGTTTCCACTCAATTAATTTGGGAGTGGGGGTGAGAGCCAAATCTTGCCCTTCCCAGAAGACTCAGGCAAAAACAAAGTGCAGATCTCTTCTTCTCTCACTCCCCTCCCCAGCTTATTTCAATTGCAATAAACTGAGTTCAAAGGGCAAAAGTAATTTGCACTTGATTAACTCAGCAGAAGGGAAGACCAGAGGGCCAAATCTTGTCCTTCCCAGTAGGCTCAGGCAAAAGCAAAGTTCTGCAGCTTCTCTTAGCTTGTGTGTTCTTCCTTGTTACTAATTCTTGACAGCTTGACCACACTCTGATGTTGCTTAGCCACACATGACCTGGTTTTTGTCTGTGAAACCTTGGAAGATATGAGCACTATCTGCAGGAATATCCTAAAGACACCAGATCCTGTTTGATCTTGGAAGCTATAATGAGTCAGCCCTGGTTAGTACTTGGATGGGAGACTGCCAACAAACACCAGGTGCTGTAGGCTATACAGTCCTCCCTCCAGATTTGCTAGGGTTAGGGGCACAGGACCCCCATGAAAGTGGAAAAACTGTGAATAACTCTAGGTCCTCCCAAACAATATTTAACACACAAAAAAGTATGATCACCATATTCAACCCACTGTGGATTCCTCTAAGGCATCAGGGTTCCTTCCCAAGGCAGAAGTGAGGGGCTGGTGTGGTTTACTGCCACCTCTGCTGCTGCCCCACACCATTTTTAAGAGGGACTTACAAGCCTCGTTTGCAGTTTCTCAGCCTCACAGCGCTTGCAGTCCCTATTAAAAATGGCACAGAGAGCAGCAGAGGTGACAGCAAATAATCCATGAATAATCAAATCTGCAAAAGTGAAACCCACCAATGTGGAGGGTTGGCTGTGTTTCAAAGGAAGGAGCTGGTGTTACCCTGTATGTTGGGAGTCCTGGCAGGGGCATCCAAATTACCAAATAAAAACACAAGTTGGGGGAATTTAGCTTGAGCACTCTCTCGGCTAAACGAGAGGCAGGGTAACTTTAGCAAGGATCTTTTAACCCAATGTGTACGGCTTCAGGTCAGAGAGCAGGCAAGCAAGTTTAAAAGTAACAAAAATAACAGTTTTATTGAAAGGTAAACAGCAAATAAAACAACACATACACACTAGCTAACTTGGGAGCAGAAATGGAGAGCTCAGGGATGGATAATCCGACACCTGGTCTCGTAGTCCTGGAGAGAAAGACAGGGTTCCAAGAAGGGAGGCAGACTCAGTTGTGGAGAACTGAGGAGAAAACTTCACTGGACAGAGCGGCAGCAAGGCGGGATGGAAGTCCACGGTGATCCAAGGAAGTCCCAGAAGTGGGGACCTTTTATAGGGTGGGATTTTACCTACAGGCTATGTCATGTTTGGTGAGAACAAAGGAAATTTGGAGTTGGACAAAGGAGTTGGAAAAGGTCAGATTTTGCATGATGGGTTTAGCTCTTAAGACAATAGTGTGGCCAGCTCGTTAATAGCCTGACATGAAGAAATGGCTTGGCTCTTGGCTGCATGGCTTTGTGTAGATCCGAGCAAAGCAGAGCTGGTTTGCAGGGAGGTTTTTCCCTAAAGCAACAGAGAGGCTTAAATTGCCTGCCTGAATGGGGTTTTGGAATGTACAACCATTAACGGCCGCGCCCGTACATGCTTATCCAGGGGACGTCTGCAAACATGTGGAGCAGGGTGGCAGAGAAAGGTCAAGCAAAGGCCAAATTATTTGATATCAAAAGGATATCTAGTGCTCTCACCCAACGTATCATAACCGTGATAACACTGGGAAAACCACCCCTGAGTATGCCTTATCTAAGAACACTATGAAATTCATGGGGTCACCATAACTCAACGGATGACTTGAAGGCACAGAGCCACATCTGAGCACTGGACAAACACACACCCTCTAAATGAAACTGCTTGCATTCTTGAGGTAGCAGGAATGTTGCTGTGCACTGAAAGCCGGTAATTCCCTCCTCCCCACTCAGAGATTTCTGCTGGAGCACACTAACTGCTCATTTCCCAACCAAGTGGCTAGCTAATCCCTCTTGTTCGTTTCATGCTTCACTGTAGAGCAAGCAATTCCATGTAATGTATGCTGAGAGCTCCTTCATCTAAAGGGTAATGTTTATTGAGTTTCAAGGGCAAATTTGGCCTCTGTTTACAACACTCCCTGGTAGGCAGGCTTGTCCAGGCTTGGGGCATTGGAGGGATTCTATTACAGACATACGGAAAGCTGGCAAAGAGCAACAGAAATGCTTTCAGAGCTACAGCAGGCTCCATTATGTCTTGTTTATGGCCCATTATTTGCTTCCCATCATGCAGAGGGCCAGTAAAAGTCTCTAAGTAGCCTTGTTGATCTCAGCCTTGTTGCTCTGCAACTGTTAAATGGAGACCAGCTGGGAAGAGAAAAGCAGCCAGCAAAACATTCCTACTTTTTCTATATTTTGGGGGAAAAAAATCATTTTTTCATCGCCGTTCCAAATAAAGAAAACACAGTAAGACTACTTTGTGACCATTGTTTATCTCTGCTCTTTGCTTCTGCAGGTGTGGAAAGCTCTTTGAAACCATTTCATTACAGTAACATCACAACTTGACTCTATTGCAGCTGAGGGGCTCCACTGTTATCCTCATGACAACCCTGTGAGGTAGGATCAGGGTCACAGAGTTATGATTAACATTTATGATTAACACCTTGCCAAAAATTTGATTTCTTTTTCTTAAAAATGGAGACCAAGATCCTACACCGGTGGCCAAAATACATAGTTTTACAGTGACAGAGCTGCAATGCTGGCACGACATGCAGCCATGCCCATGAGCTGTGAGATTTCATATCAGGGTATGTTTTGCTGCAGTCCCACTTCTGGCTCTGCTTGCCTCCTGAGAATGCAAATATTGTACAACACTGTTAATTCAACTTTATCCAACTTGATTTAGGATGATGTAACTTGCCAGGGATGCCAGCTGAGAATATTTTTTAAAAAACAGTGCAAGGGAAAGGAGGATTTACCATGCCCTATTGAATCATATTGAAATACAGAGTAGGAACAGACCCCCAGGGTCATCCAGTCTAATCCCATTCTGCCATGCAGGAACACACAGCAAAGCACTCCCAATAGATGGCCGTCCAGCCTCTGCTTAAAAACCTCCAAAGAAGGAGACTCCATCACACTCCATCAAGGCAGCATCTTCCACTGCCGGACAGCTCTGACCATCAGGAAGTTCTTCCTGATGTTTAAGTTGAATCTCTTTTCCTGCAGTTTGAACCCATTATTCCTTGCCCTAGGCCCTTCTTGCATGGTATTTGCCATGCAGAAGGGCCTCTGGAGCATTGTGCAATTGCGAGGAGCCATCCACATGACATTCTTGAAATTGTGTGATGCTGCCGGGGCCAGCAGGCACTGATCATGCACTATTTCATTTTCAGCTTCTAGCTGAAAATGGTGCATGATCACACATCTTTCCAGGGCCGTGCACGCACTTAGTGTGTGTGCGGAGCCTCTGGAGCTGCGGCGCTCTTGCTTCCTACCCCAGTGCAGCCTGGGAAAATCCCAGGCTGCACTGTGGAAGGAAGAGGAGGACCCCTCACACTGACTGCTAGCTAGCAGGCAGAGGCTGCGGAAGTGAAGCAGCGGGAACGCGAGAACCTCTTGCAAGAGGCTCCTCACACAATCTCCGCACCCCAAGGCTGTGAAAAGGTAAGGTGCGAACAGCACCCTAGTCTCTGGAGCAGCAGAAAACAAGCCCACTCCCTCCTCGACATGACATCTCTTCAAATATTTAAACATGGCTATCATGTCCCCTCTTAATCTTCTCTTCTGCAGACTAAACACACTCAGCTCCTCACAGGGCTTCATGGCTTCCAGACCCTTCACTATTTTGGTCATCCTCCTCCAGATACACTCCAGCTTGTCAATATCCTTCTTGAAATGAGGTGTCCAGAACTGGACACAGTATTCCAGATGAGGTCTAACCAAAGCAGAATAGATTGGTGCCATTACCTCCCTTGATCTAGACACCATACTCCTATTGATGCAACCAAGAATTGTGTTGGCTTTCTTGGCTCCCGCATTATATTGCTGACTCAGCCTGGAGAAGAGAAGGTTGAGACGTGACATGATAGACATGTTTAAATTTTTGCAAGGATGTCATATAAAAGATGGAGTAAGTTTGTTTTCTGCTGCTCCAGAAAAAGGTTAGGACATGGAGCAATGGATTTAAACTCCAGGAAAAGAAATTCCATCTCAACATAAGGAAGAACTTCCTGATGGTGACAGCAGCTCAACAGTGGAGAATGCTGCCTTGGACTGTGGTGGAGCATCCTTTTTTAGGGGTTGTTAAAAAGAAGCTGGAGGACCATCTGTTGAGAGTGCTTTGGTTGTATATTCCTGAATGGCAGAATGTGGTTCAACTGGCTGGCCTTTCAACTCTATGATTTTATCACTTATGACTGATTGAAAAGGTGAATCACTACTCCTGGAAGCCCTTAGAAGAAGCAATTTGCCCTAGCTGGGGGAGAGAAAGAAGGTTCCAAGGAATGTGGGGCAATGGGGTGGGATGGGGATACAAAAATAGCCTACTGATATTAAAATCACTCCACTGGCTGTCAATTAGTTTCCAGGCAAAGTACAAAGTTTTGGTTATTACCTTTAAAGCCTATATGGTTTGGGTCGGAGTTACCTGCTGGATCACTTCCTCCCATACAATCCACCCATACACTGAGGTCCTCTGGGGGCCATTTGCTTAAACCTGCCAGGACTAGACTGGTAACGGTCACTCACGGGACTTTTTCGTCAGCCATCCCTAGGCTGTGGAATGACCTGCCGGAAGAGATTCAACAGTAAAATATGCTGTCTGAACTCAAAAAAGTGCTAAAGACTTCCAGCAGGCCTACCCAGTTTATTTTAATTATACCTTTAATTACAATTTTAATTGTATTAGTACTTTTAATTGTACTTCTTATTCTGATATATTTTAATTACAATATATTTGTATTTTAAACAGTTTTGTGTTTTTTGAGTATTTTAGCAATTATTTGTTTTTAATCATATCTGTGTTGTACCCCACCTTGAACTCTTGGAAAGAGACGGGTAAATAATAATAATAATGATGATGATGATGATGATGATGCCAATGCAATGTTTCCACTAACATTCGATTACCTTGGTAGACACCTAGTTAATGTGTGTTATAAAGGCTGAATCAAGAGCCACACAATGGATGTGAGAAAAAGAGTCAAGATCACAGACTTTGTACCCTCATTGTATTTAAGGAGATACACATAAAGCTTGCTTCCTTCTGCAAAATCCTGGGATTTACAGTTTGGTGAAGGTCTTTTGAATTCTGTTACTAGAGAGCTGCAATACATGGGCCTGAACTCCTACTAGACCTCTCTGGCAGAGAATTCTAAACCTCTCAACAAACCATAAATCACATGAGTCCATAGGGTGAAACTATAGCAGTTAAAGTGCTTCTCTCCTACAAAATCCTGGGATTTTTAGTTTGGTGGTAGATTGAGAATTCTTTGCTAGAGTATTGTAGTTATTCTTGTGAACTACAGCTCCCATGATACCCTATAAAGAGGATTAAATTATGATATCTTGGAACTGTAGGTCAAGGAATTAGACTAGAAGTCTCTAATAGCAAATATGCAAGTCCCTCACCAAACTACAAATCCCAGAACTATGTAGGAAAGAGTCATTAATGTGATCAAGCTGCTACAGTGACATAGTGCAGGTAGATCCCTCACTTCACAATAGGCTATAGACAGTTCATTTTTATTCCTCCACTGAATTACTGGGGTTTTGTTTTTTTAAAATCATTTCCCCCTTTGGGTGCATTTATTTACAAATTTTTAACTGGATTGTCCATTTTTCCACACTGAGTACCACACCTTTCTGTGTGTTCTCTCAGTTTGTCTTTTAAGCTGTTCAGTTTTGAAATGTCCACAGTTTTATTCCTTGGAAACACTCCCATAAGCCTCACAAAGGTGCAAATTCTCAAGCTGAGACATGTTACTTTTCACAAGAAGTCTTCAGAAGGAGAAGAAAAAAAGGCTCCTTTGGTCAGGCTATTTGCTGGATCCCACAAAATTCTTTTCCATCCTAACTTATAACAGAATTAGTATAGAGCAGGAGTGGGCAACCTCTAGGCTTGGGGGAAAATAAAGGGATAGCCCTGGAATAGAAATTTTAATATTTAAAGTTGAGAGCTGAGAATCTGTCTGGTTTCAGGGTGAGCAGGACCCATCTTGAAGATTGCTAACCGGTCTGCACATCCCCCACTTTGATATGGTTTAACTGGCAAAATATATTTATTGGCAGATATGTTTAATTGGCATAAAATATAAACTCCACACGCTTATGGCTGAAAGGCCATGTGGAGAAGACACCCTGGCTCAGCATGGTAACCTCAGCATGGCCAGGTCAAAAGTTCCCTGAGAATTAGCCAGGAAAGCCTGTGTTAACCTGATTTCTGGGGTCCCACAGGGGACGCCTTAATGTGCTCCACGTGGTAGGGAATGGGAACTAGCCAGAGCACGAGCAATAGCAATTGCAAGAGGCAGGGTAATCTAGCGGGGTCTTTTTACCCAGTTTTTATGAGATCAGGCCAAGCCAAAAACCAAACAAAGCTGTCTAATAAATGATTTTATTGAATGAAAGTCTCACGCAGCAATGCACTCACACACACTCACTCAAGACCTATTAAGAAGCAAAAGAGAGGAAACTGGATAGGGGAATATTGAAGGGGTTGTAGCTGGGGTAATACTGCACCTTTTCCTGAAGTCCTTGGTCTGGGAAAAACAGCGAAGAAGTGGAGCTCAGCATGGAGAGGGCTGAGGGGATTACTCAACGGACGGAGAAACGGTCTGCTGGGATGACCAGGAGTAATCCAAAGAAACTCTGAAAAACTGGGACTATTTGTAGAGGAAAAGGTACCTGGTGGGCTAATCCTTTCCCAGGGAGAACAATGGGTGTTGCAACAGAAAAAAAGCTCCACGATGGCAACTCCTTTTGCATGATGAGATCACAAGGTGTTGCCAAAGTTTCAGGATCTTCAGTTGCATTGGGTGGTAGTGTGAATTTATGCAGATGGTCCGTGCCTGATAGGATTTCATTGCTATTGGTGCTCATCTTGGGGGAAACATGCTAATCCCCTCAAGTCAGCTTCTGAGGGGCTGAGGACCCTTTGTCTACTGTGGGTTTGCACAGCTTGAGGTCTCCTGGGGCTACATGATGGGGAAGTGTACTGGCCTGACCTGGTTTTCAATCATTTGACCATGGCTGCCTATGTGCTCATCCGGGTGACCTCTCAGGCAAATTGAATCATATTTTAATATCAAAATTGTAGACTCCAGGACAGGGTTTTCCAGTGAAGTAACATCTGATTTAATGGCTCTAAGCTAATCCTCTCAATGAAAACAATAGACAAGTCCAGACGCAGCTGGTAAGCACCCCCTGCTGTGTTCATTTTCTATCAAAACCTTCTTAGGTCCTCCTTCCTAGCACTTAAACATCTTCCACACCACCTTTCCTCAACATAGACCTGGCATACAGCCATCAATGCCTTTTTCACTTACATGCTAAAATCATCAACATATTTCCTTCACATGTTCTGGCCACCTTTTGTCCACCCTCCAATCTCCATTGTTTGCCCAGGCAGACAGTCATGTATATTTCGTGCCTTCAGGATAGGTTTTTGGGATTAGACCCTCCCCCAATTTTAGTTATCTCCTTGTAGCACACGAACTGCTGTCATCTACTTTGTCGTCTTGATTCCTGATATTGTACTATCCTTGGACGCAAGCCTGCGCCACACCAATTTTCTTCATCTCTCTCTCCTCTCTCTCTGGAACAGTAATTATAGCCCACTCTACCCTGAATTCTTTGCTATCCACCTTTCCTCCCTGTCTTTCAGTTAGCCTTGTGTGAGTATGTGCGTGAGTGTCAATCTTTGTGCGCTTGTTTGACTTTCCCCTAATAGAACACATTCTAGACAATTTATAAGTCTTTGGCTGATTTTATTGCAGCAACCCAGTAAACACTGGTGAAAAGGTCTTGCCAGTTACCCCTCTTCTTGCAGCCTTCTTAATTAATTCCCTATTTTTACATTTAATTGCAGGTACTAATAGAGGACCTCATGGGATCCCATGCATTTGGGGTAATGAGGTCCATAGCTTAGGTGTAGTTGTCAGTCAGGGTCTGCACCACAACTAGATGGGGGGGGCAGGGAAAAGGCAGAAAGAGCACCAAAAGCCATGCCAAATTCAATCAAACAGAGTCCTGCCAAGGAGTAGCACAAACCTTGTGAAGATGATCCAAAGCCAAACAAGAATCCAGAAGATAATTCCTCAGGCTTCAAACAACAAACAAACAAACAAACAAACAAACAAACAGAGAGGCTCCTGGAGGCAAAATCAAACATAGTTCAAGGTCTGGAAGATGAGGTATAGCAAGATTTCAAGATGCAAAACATATTAAACATAAATTCAGGAACAGCCAAAAGCTGTTATCACCCAGGAGGAGGTTTGTGTTGCTGGGCTTCTGGACCACACTCAGAGCTCAGCTGCTGATATTCTGGAGTGCTCTACTCCTGAGGAACTCCATATTCATGAAGAGTCCCTTCTTGCAGCCACGGTCTTAGTCAAGCATCTCAGCTCAGCTTGTGCCTTCAGAGATTGGCATTCTTTTGGACTGGGCCAGGGGTCCAGAGTCCTCTTCAGGCTTTAGATCTGAGCTGCTTCAATGCATGGGTGCAACCTCAGGCACTTCTGAGGGTCCCAGATTTGCAGAACCAGGCATCTTCTCATCACTTTTTGGTGTTGGGGATTCTTCTCCAGAAATGAGTGGGCTTCTGTAACTTTAATGGTTGCGTAGAGGAAGGGAGTTCAGCAGGAGTTGCTTGTCCTGCAACCATATACCAAGCCACATTTGCTGAAGCGCTGGCTTCTACACAACCATTAAAGGAAAAAGAGCCCTCTCCAGTTTTGATCTTGACCATAGCCTAAATCCTGTTGTTAAGCCCAAATAATAAAAAAAAAGACACTGAAGGAATTGAATTTATCTGGGGGTTCAACAATCAACTGAAGGTGTCTGCTTTTGGTGGGACTAACCCACAGAATTCCACCCCATGACAGTATCTCCAATTTCCCAAGGTCTGCAACTTCCAGAATCCCCCTAGATAGTATGGCAACTGCACCCCTAGGATTATCAGAATGAAAACTGGAGGGGGCCCTGTGTATCTTTAAAAGCTGTATAGAAGATGTTTCAATAGGTGTTGCTTTTTACCTGGCTGTGTGCCAGACAATACAAGGCAAGCCTATGTATTGATACTTACAAAGCACCAATGCGAACAATATAGAAATAAATGTGCTCTACTGTTAATAGCTATGCTACACAGATCCTTAGACATTAAAGGCACTGAAAACACTACACAACAGTTATGATAACACTGTCCAGAGTGAAAATAATACTTAGTTACTTAAGAATTTCTGTTTACCGTTGAATATAATTGGATTCAATACCTCAAAACCAACAATTCAAGAAATTGCATCTGAAATTGCTGACGCTTACGGACCTTCGTTGGAATAATTGACATATACTTTACAAGCCCTTCTTACAAAATATTGGATCCTCTGCAGGATTACAGGATTCCTTCACTGTTATTTACAGTATTTGTTGACATCGAGAAACTTTGTACCATTATTTTTGTTCCGGACAGTATTACCATAATTGTTGTATTGTGTTTTCAGTGCCTTTAATGTCTAAGGAACTGTGTAGCAGACTTGCTAACAGTAGAGCAAATTTATTTCTATATTATTAACACTGGTACTTCGTAAGTATTAATACACAGGCTTGCCTTATTATGGTTTGCTCTTTGGACCCTTTGCTGATTTTGCTTTGCATTTTTCTGTGCCAATCAATGTCTGCCAGAATTTCTTCTTCTGCACAGACATTCAAGGTGCAAGAACTCTTTCCAGTTTTCAGGCTGGCAACCCTAAAGGCGCCATACTGGTAGTGGAGACTGGTGCTTACAGTCTCAACAGAGAAGTGACTCCATTCCAGGCTTAGTCCAAATTCTAAGGATGCTATCCAAGCTGCTGAACTTATTTCAGAGATCAGGTTCTGCTCCTTGGATAACTCTTTTACCATTTGGACTAAAAGCCGGAGCAGATTCACTGCCCCACTAACACGAGAGCAAGCAGGGTCTACTCTGTTTGCTAATGGAATTCTGGGATCTGTAGTCCCAAAGAGTCAAGTTTCCTAGCTCTGGGTCTACATGCACCAAAATGAGAGAGAAAGAGAGAGAGGGAGGCTTGGCAAAACACAGTCCAAAGTTATAGAATAGTTTTGCCACTCCATCCACGCCGATGCTCATCTTCTTGCCACTTGGCAACAGACTCCCTCTCCCCATCCCCTTGTTTTTCCTCCAATCAGGAAGACAAGCCACCAATTTAGTCCTCGCCACCAGATGGACATTATCTCCCAGCACAAGCTCGTTGGCACTGGCTGAGATGGCAGAGCTTGACAGCTTTGATGTAAAACTCTGGAGTATTCTGGTGTGTTGCATAAAAACTGCAGCCAGAAAGACTCTGGGCAAATGAGAGGCAAACATTGTCACCGCCTCCCCATCACCATGTTTGCTAAGTAGCCTCAGGAAACATTCCAAAAGGTGGGATTCATTCATCTTTGATTCACTCTCTTGGATGCAGCTAGCAGATTCTGCAGTTTTTTTCCAAGCAAGAGATTCAAACATTCTTTTATTTAAATCTTCATAATCCTGCCTGATGAGGCCTTTAGGCAGGTGTACTAGTAAAATCCAACTGCAAATTTGACCACAATTCCAAAGAGATGAAATGGCTCCAGATTTCCAGAAGTAGTCGTACACGTACAGTTGGCCTTTCCGAGTTCCAACATAGAATGGACTGTAATGCATTTGCGGCTGCCTTTTTTCATCATGAACGTCTGCATTTAGGTTCAGTCTATGGTTTACTGTGCAGCTGCCTTGCTATATTGTACAAGGGAAAATATATTTCATTGCCTATAGACTTAGTTGCTCTATGTTCTTTGGATTAAGTTGTCCTGCACCATATATATATTTGTAGTGTTTAAATATTGTGTTTAGTATTTTTCTTTTCAATATAAAATGGCAGGAACAAAAGAGAAAACTGAATATAATGGAATTAAAATTAGGAGTCAAGAAAATGAAGTATTTGGGAGTGTACGCAATGAATAATGTAAACAATACGATTCAGGGCAACTACAATCAAATTTGGGGAAAAAATATCTGACCAGATATCTAAATGGACTCATAAAAATTAAATACCCTAACTAAAATAAGAGCCTTTAAGATGATGTTGCTCCCCAAACTATTATACCTTTTCCAAACAATTCCAGAAATAATCCCCTTAAGGGTGACTAGAAAATGGGACAAGAGTATCAAGGACTGGATTATGATGGGGAAAAAATCTAGAATTTCTAAAATAATACTCTACTTGCATCAAGAGAAAGGTGGATGGGGAGTCCCATCATTAGAATTAAATTTTGAGGCTTCACAAATTGTTAAATTATTAGATTTTGAATACGTAGGGGGGAAAAGCTGGGCTAGAATGGAAAAATATATGAATAATATGAACTATGTATCTATATTTCAAATGAATAGGAAAAACTTGGATGTGAAGTAGGACCCCTTCCAATCTATGCAACATGTATGGGGTAAATGGCCTAAAAATTGAAAAATAGAAAATTCAGAATGGTACCCAATACAATGGTTAAATAAAAGCAGAAATTATGACCGAGGAAGAGTTATTAACAAAATAAAAGATAAAGGATATAGAATTATAGGGCCATTTCCTCACTACAATGCTATAGTGCTATTATTCTACTTTTAGTGTGCCGTGGAATTCTGTAGTTTATTGAGGCCCAAGAGCTCTCTGGATGAGAATTCTAAAGGCCCCTCCCTAAACTGCAAACCCCAGGATTCCATAGGATATTGGAAGTGGAATAATAGCACTGTAACAGTGTAGTCTAGGTGATATTGTGTTTAGTATTATTCTATTTTGTATTTGTATCATTCTATATTGTATCACATGATTGGTTATTACTCATATTTAACTGCCTTGGTTATTCTGTCTTCCCCCATTTGTCTGACCAATTAGGGATCAGAGCTATGTCAGAAAGTGGAATTTGTCGAAAAGCAGAACCCAGACGTTCATCCGTTCTTCTCCTCTTACCAGAATTACAAGCAAGCCTCCATAACTCCCTCATAATTCCCTACAGGAAGAAAACAAGAGGAGAAGAACCAACAAAAGAGCAGATCCCATGTCCAAAGAACAGTACACCTCTTTAATTTACAAGTATTGAAAGAATGTCAAAAAATGAGTAATCAAGAAGCAGGGGAAACCTGTAAGTTTTTCATATTACTTATTATTACATCTACTACTTCATTGTTTGGTTGAAATTTTGCCCCCTCTCCTCTTGTCTCCCAGTCAAGGACCCCTCAGCATGCATATAAGCAAAATCCAATTGCAAATTTAAAATGCTGGCCACAGTTCTAAAGAGTTGGACCATAACGTGACATCTGTGGTGTCATGCCGTGGTCACGCATTGCTGCCTTGTTAATAAATTGCAATACTGCACAACTGAATGTGCAGCCAAACATCCATTTTCCCAATGCGCAACAACATGCAGTTCATCAGTACAGCCATATACATACATGTGCAATTCACCCACACATTTATGTGCAATGCCCTGCCATGCACAAAGGCAGCACAGGCACCACAGGTCCCCAGAGTCTGGGCATCCTACATGAGTACAGACCAAAAGATGCAGAGTATGGTCATCAAATCATTCAGTTGGACGGGGCCTCATAGGTCATTCAGCCCACCACTGAGTATAGGAACTCTGGCTAGAATATTCCCAGCAAGTAGCTGTGCAGACTCTTTATGAAGATCTCCAGAGAAAGAGAACCTACCACCTTTCTAGGGCCCTTCCTGCACACAACCTTGTCCCGTTGTGCTCTGGTGCCAATCCTGGTAGTACCTCTGCAGGAAGGGAGCGTGACGGGAGCTCTCCCTTCCATACTGAAAGCAGACACTTAGTCTGCACTGGGGCCCTTTTTGCACGTTTTTTTTTTTGTGTGTGTGAGCGCCCCTTGAGCGCGGCGCTCATGAGGCTGAAGTGGGGCCCGGGCGTATTTTTTGATTTTCGGCTTGAAGCCGAAAATAGCCCGCACTCGCGCAATGCTCGCACCACCCTCGCGAACTTACCTCCGTGCGGTGCATTGGCGAGCCGGGCGGGAAGCGCTTCCACAGTGCCCTGTGGAAGGAAGAGGCGGGGCACTCGCAAGACGGTCGCATCATCATGAAGCGCCCTGCGGAAGGAAGGAGGGGGAAGCAGCAGCCTCGTGAAGGAGGCTTCTCACGCGAGATGCCCTCCCCATCGCGGGAAAAGGTAAGATGCGAAAAGGGCCTGGGACAGGAAGTGCCTCCATCGTGCCTTTGGGCCCTCCACTGGCCAAGCAAGTGTGGGATGGTCATACAATCACAGGTCATTGATGGGGAAAACCCATCAATGATTTAATCCGCCTGGTGCCACCTGGTGCCAGGAGAATCATACCACCTGGTGATGGGAGAAGAAAGGGACTGCAATGACATCATGCAGAAGCGTTGTCACGGTCTCACTCCTCTCCTGTTGCCATGCCAGTACAACAGTGCCCTGAGAAAAGAGCCTAGGTAATTGGTTCCATTGTCAAAAAGTCCCTTCAATTGAAATCTACCATCCTGTAAGTTAAAACTTTATATCTAGTCATACCCTCTGGGTCAGCAGAGAACAAGTCTGCACCCTCCTCTCTGTGACAGTATTTTAGATAGGCTGAACATGCACAGCTCCTTCAAGCTTTCCTCATATGCTTTTTCTCCATACTGCTTATCATCCTTGTTGTCCTTCTCTGAACCTACTCCAACTTGTCTATACCCTTCTTAAAATGAGGTGCCCAGAACTGAACACGGTACTCCAGATGAGACCTGGCTAGTACAGAATATAGTGGGGTAATTTGACTTTGAAATTATGGTTCTGTCCATTGCAGGCTAAACTGCCTTCTTTGCTGCAGCATCACGCTGCTGGGTCTTGATGGGACATGTCTTTAAATGCAAACACTTAACAATTCAGAGTTCATTGTCATGTCAGAAGTCCTCCCAAAAGCAATGAAATCAAACATATCTACTTGTTTTTGTGTAAAGGCCTATCTACTGAGGAGCAAATCCAAAAGAAGAATTTTGGACAGTGGCACACACATTGGCAGATGAATGACCTCTGAAATAGGTCCTGGAATAGAGCCACAATATTCCACCTGAAATGAGAAATCTCCCATTGACTCGTGCGGTATTGTAACTTCATCTTATCTCCCCAAGGCAGGAAAGCACACTTCATAAATATTAATAGGTTATCTCTGTGAGGATCACAGGAGGTGAATTGGATTAAGGAATTTATTTTGCAGATTGATGGTCATCATATGCATAAATTATTCTCAGTGACCTTTACAATTATATTTTCTGCAATAGAAAAAGATGGGAAGGAAAGGAAAGGAAAGGAGAGGAAAGGAAAGGAAAGGAAAGGAAAGGAAAAGAATATTGCAATGCACTTTGGATCAAGAATCCTCTGCCACTGACAACTGTCTGTACCTGCATGCTGGAATTATATATTGCCTAGGATCAAGGGAAGTAATAATACCATCCTATCCTGCTTTGGTTACCTGGAATACTGTGTTCACCTGGAATACTGTGTCCAGTTCTGGGCTCCTCATTTCAAGAAGAATATTAACAACCTGGAGCTTGTCCAGAGGAGAGCGACCAAATGATGAAGGGCCTGGAAGCCATGAAGCCCTATGAAGAGTGGCTTAGGGACCTGGGGATATTTCGTCTGCAGAAGAGAAGGTTAAGAGGGGACACGATAGACATGTTTAAATATTTGAAGGGATGTCATGTTGAAGATGGAGCAAGCTTGTTTTCTGCTGTGCTAGAGACTAGGACACAGGCAATAGATTCAAACTGCAGGAAAGGAGATTCCACCTAGCCTGGAGAAGAAAAAATTAAGAAGTGACATGATGATATTGACATTTTAGATATTGACAAGGATGCCATATGGAAGAGGGGGCAAGCATGTTTTCTGCTGATTCAGAGACTAGGACATAGAGCAATGGATTCAAACTACAAAAAAAGTGATTCCATCTAAACATCAGGAAGAACTTCCTGAGGGTAAGAGCCGTTCGATAGTGAAATATGATGCCTGGGAGTGTGGTGGAGTCCCCTTCTTTGGAGGTTTTTAAACAGATGCTGGATGGCCATTTGCTGGGGGTGCTTTGAGTGTGTGTTCCTTCATGGGAGGGGGTTGGACTCAATGGCCATTATGGTTTCTTTCAACTCTATGATTCTATGAACCTCCAACCCCTGACTCACCTCAAGCACTTCTTTTCTGGAGAAACCTTCCCTCTCAGCGGCTCCGATCAGGCCACATAGCCCTTTAAAATCCCACCTCTGGTCTTCTTCCACCACTCCCAGCCGCTGCCTGGCCACTCAAGACAGATCACAGACTGATTTCTCAGCATCACAAACCCTCTCCCAATGCTCCCCACAAACCCAAGAGAGAAGATAGATGAGAGAGATGGAGATAGATGAGATGGCAACCCACTCCCTTTTGCTGTCATTTCCCTGACCTGGTATGGACCGTGGGTGCCTGTCTCCACCACCATTCCTTTGTCCCCTTCCCACAGACACACACATTTTGATATTTGCATTTTTCTCCACTTTTGCAGGGGTCCTGGACCCCTAACCCTGTCTCAGACCATTGAATTTGTGTGCCACACAATGCATGACCTGAGAACAGTTTTTCAGCCTTTCAGCCTGCTTTGAAAAATAAAAAAGGCAAAGCAAAATACCACCCAGCAAATTAAAGCATTGTATTTATCTTGGTGCACTTAGGTAGTTTTTAATTATCTTCACTCTTCCCTTCTCTCCCTTTTTGTCCCGTAACTGATGTTATAAGCTGGCAATTCCCTCGCAATGGCAATGGGAGAACTTAACGAATTTACCTCTGTGAACTTTTTGCTAATCAGTGAGTGGCCTTGGAGTCCTCCAGGAGAGTGGAATTGGTCTTCCACTGCAGGCCAATTTATGGCTGGCTGGCTCTGTTGACCCTCCTGAGTCAAACTGCACTCCCAAAATGAGGCCCTTAATCATTTATGCTCATTGCCTCCAGTCCCTCTGGCTTGCTCTGTGGCTTGGTGCGTGTTCATGTGGAGACAAAAATTAGACAGTACTTTCGGCTCACAACCAAGAGAAAATACAGGCAGGGTAGGAGATTCTGGGAATTGTAGCCCAAAATTCTTGTCTTCTGCCAGCTTGAGTCCCAATTTGGGTGGGAAGGGCACGATGGAAATAAAGAAGAGATGGTGATGATGATGATGATGATGATGATGATGATGATCATGATGGCCACAACAATAACAACTGAGATCCTCTGGCATCTTGCTGCTAGTCCCAAGAAGAGGAGACCCAGTCCCTGGCATGTTGTTACTGGCGTGTGTGTAAGCAGGCGCCTTAAAGATGCCTGTCAATTTATGGTGACTTCATGAATTTCATAGGGTTTTTGAAGGTCATTTCCACACTACTGCCCCATCCTGGCATGGGAACGCATTGAAACTGGATCCACATGTGCCATTGCACACCATCATCATGGTCCCGCTCCTGTTGCATCCCCAGCCATCGCAATCACACGGTTTACTATTACCGGGAAAAAATCCAGTAATAGACCTCTAGTATTGCAGATGATTGCATCAATTGGGGCCATGTGGGAAGGGAGGAAGTACTGTCAAGAGTTTTCTTCATCACTTGCAGCACTGGAAGAGGCCGACTGCACTGCGGAAGGAAGGAGCGTGTCCTGAACACTATCCATCCACCAGCAACTGGCTGGGTGTGCAAGGAAGCATTCAGGACATGCTCCAACTCCAGTAATGACACTGCTGGGATGATGGCAGGACATTGTGGGATTCAAGTATGGTGCGGAAAGGGCCTCAGATGTTGGGAGAAAGTAATTCAGTGGCCTGAACCTTATTGTTTGCCTCAACTAGAGTAGACCTCTAGTTTAATAATTGGATTTCGATATGTCATGGACCCAGGGCCCTTCTCCCACTCAATGCTGATTTCTGCCCTTGAATAGGAGGTGGAAACTCCCCAGGTTCCATTAATGAAAGCTATATATTGGCTCATCATGAAAGAATTGAATCAATGGCCATTTCCGCAGTACATTATTATAGTGCTATTATTCCACTTTCAACCTCCTATGGAATCCTGGGTTTTGCAGTTTAGGGAGGGGCATTTAGATTTCTCAGCCAGATTGCTCTTAGGCTTCAGTAAACTATGAATCCCAAATTCCACAGGAGGTTGAAAGGGGAGTAATAACATTGTAACTGTGTAGTGCAGAAATGGCCAATGTGTCTACTTCAGTTGGGACTAAGCAACAGGGTTCAACTAATCAACTTGTTTATACCTGGCCTTTCTCCCATACTAGGACTCACCATGGCTGACAAATGAAAAGCAATACAAGTAATACCACTGTGCTACTCATTGGAACATTCATTGCTTTTTATAACTTTCCACAACTTTTTTTAGGAAAAAGAAAAACACTTGGGATCAAGAAAGCAATGGCATAAAACTTGGGTCATTCCTGTTCCTTCCTGATGCCTTTTAAAAGTAATTTATTTTACACCAATACAGTCATTTTGGTTTTGCTTCTTACCTTTGAATTTTGCCTTTCCAATGTTCTTGACCTAGAGTCAATATGGTATATGAGTTCGAGTGCTGAATTAAGACCATTTCCACACTAAGGCCCTTTCCACATGGGGTTAAAAAAACGGTGTAGATCGACCTCCACGGAGGTCATCTACACCGTTACACGAATTGGGGTGGATTACTCTCGAGTAATTCCACACTGCAATCCGCGGTCGGGTGCCTGCAAGTGGCGGCACCGCGTGCTTTTGAAAAACCACATTTTATGTGGTTTTTCAAAGGCATGGGGCGTCCAGCCCCGTCCAGCCCCGTCGCAGCGCCCGTATGGATTTACGGATGTGTGAAAGGGCATCCCTGCAGATCGGGCAGGGGGCAGGATTTCTGGCTGGCGGGCTTCTCCTATTGGTGGAGAGGCTCCACCAGTCAAAATCCGCCATTTTGGGTGCTGCCGGGCGCTGAGGACGCCGCAGGACGCTGCTGTGTGTAGAGCAGCGAAATGCTCTCCTCCGCGCGGCGACAGAACGAGGTAATGTTTTAGCGTGGCTTTCCCCGTTTCCCCATCTGCGTGTGGAAAGGGCCTCAAGCTATTTCCACACAATGTCGCTGTTCCGCAATGGGAATGTGTTGCTGCTTGTCCGCAAGTTATGCTTCCACACGATGTCGTCGTAGTCCCACTGTCAATGTGTCCCCACCTGTTGCAATCACAGGACATTCTATTACCAGAAAAAATTCAGTAGTGGCCTGTGATTTCACGATGATCCCATCGCTGGCTGCCATGCAGAACAGGTGGAAGCACAATCTAGGTGCTTGCTTCCCCAGCGCAGCACAGGAAGTGGCCGGCTGCACTGCAGAAGGAAGTCACATGTTGCTCACACTCCCATCCACAAGCAGCCAGCCAGGTGCAGAGGGGAGCATTGGGGACACACCCCCACCCCAGCAAAGGTGCTGCCAGGATGACACCAGGATGATGACGGAAAAGGATAAGGTGTAGAAATGACCTACGACTCTGAGAAACTGGAGTCCTCACTCTGTCATAGAAACTTAACCTTGGGCAACTGACATGGTCTCTGCCATCGAGGGGAGCCATGGCAAACTTTCCCTGAAAGGTTTTGCCAAGAAAACTCTGTGATAGATTTGTCTTAGGGTTGCCACAGGTCAGGAACAACAACAAACTCCATTAAAAAGTAGGAAGTTATAAGTGACAAAATTCAGAAGTTCTGGCTTTTCATCTGGGTTTGGATCAACCAATGCTCCTCCAAGAAAACCACAAAGACTACCTGCTAAGAGTGGCTGCTATTGGAAGAATGAGTGGGGAACCTCTGCCTCACCTCCTGCTGCTGTTTGGGGGGGTTTCCTTGGTTCTTTTCTGTAGAATCTGCAGCCCTGAGCCTTTCCCAGAGCCCCTACAATCCAGTACAGACAGCCAAACAGAGCTTACAAGAAACACCAGAAATATATTCCTCTTGCTTTTTTACTGATTGTGTCCATTCATCATGCTTGTGCATGTAATTCTAATAAGAATCCTACCCCTCCATGAATTGTTCCTTCAATACCCCAAATTTCTAGCGTTGCCGTTAAAAAGTCATTTGTGCATTTCAAATTTAGGCCTCCAAAGAAAAGGAGCAGGCAAAATTGGCAAGGAAACATTAACACAGAAAATACAAGAGCTACCGGCGTGAAAAATGGTTAGTTTCACTCTGCAATGCTAGAAAATTGGAGACTAAAGGAACATTTCATTGGAGGTAGAATTTATATTTCAGTGTGGCAATGCCCTGGCTTTGCGCGCGCGCGCACACACACACACACACACCATGATACAATCCTATCTATCCCTACATAGTAACATGATTTTTGCATTGCCCCACTTAATTGAATACCCTGGTGGCGCAGTGGTTAAATGCCAGTACTGCAAGCCACAAGGTTGTGAGTTCGATCCTGCCGGGCTCCAAGGTTGACTCAGCCTTCCATCCTTTCGCAGGTCGGTAAAATGAGTATCCAGCTTGTTGGGGGCATGTATAAGAAATGTATCAAAATACATGCTATTTGTAAGTTGTTTGCCGCCTCGATCGATATGGAGAGGCGGGATACAAATAAATAATAATAAAATAATAATATGACAAACTTGATTGTCATGTTAAATCACAGGCCATTTGTGCACTAGACTGCTATGGTGCTATTATTTCACTTTCAACATCCTATGGAATATTGGGGTTTGCAGGCCCCTGTCTTAACAGCCTACTGTGCAAATGGCCATAGATGTTGTGCCAATGTATCACATTGTGTCAATGTGCCAGCTTGATCTTCCATTGTGCAATGGCTGGATGTGAAAGGGATCTAGGAGTCTTGGTTGAACATGAGTCCGCAGTGTGATGTGGCAATCAAGAAAGCCAGTGCGATTCTTGGTTGCATCAATAGGATTACGGTGTCTAGATTGAGGGAGGTAATGGTACCACTCTATTCTGCTTTGGTTAGACTTTATCTGGAATAATGTGTCCAGTTGTAGGCACCTCGATTCAAGAGGGATATCAACAAGCTGGAGTGTGTCCAGAGGAGAGTGACCAAAATGGTGAAGGGTCTGGAAGCCATGAAGCCCTATGAGGAGTGGCTTAGGAAGCTGGGATGTTTAGTCTGCAGAACAGAAGGTTAAGAGGGGACATGGTAGCCATGTTTAAATATTTGAAGGGATGCCATTTTGAAGAGGGAGCAGGCTTATCCAGCCATGTGTCCCCCATCCTAGATTTGTGCATTCAATTTTTTCTGCCTAGGTGTAGGACCTGACATTTCTCTTTGTTCAAATTCATTTTGTTAGCTTTGGCCCAGCTCTCCAATGTGTCAAGGTCATTTTGATTGCTTGTTGGAAATACAGTTGTCCCTCCACTTTCATGAGGGTTCAGGGTGCAGAACCCTTGCAAAAGTGGAAAAACCAAAATAACTCTCCCCTCCCATTCCCTTGCCTTTTGCCCTGGCACGTGTTCTCCACATCCAGACAAAAGACAAGGGAAGGGGGTGACACACACATGCCTTCCTTCTCTGCATGTGATGTCCCCCCCTTCCCTTGCCTTTTGCCATTCATGGAGATGGAAGGCACATGCACCTGGGCAAAAGGCAAGGGAACAGGAGGAGGAGAACGGTGAGGCATTTATGCACCCTGAAAATAATCAAATTCATGAAGATCAAACCCACAAATGTGGAGGAAGGATTGTAAACAACATCGATCCAATATCAACTGCCTCTTCATCTAACAACCCTACAGGCTTCTCCTCGCTAATTTTCCTCCTACGCTGCCTGCTGTGTCAACGGACTAATCTCCAAACTGCTGTAATCAGAGAAATAAAAGCCCAATAACTTTCCTCATAATCATGTAAAATTGTAATTAAAGTGAAACCATTAAACAATCATGATGGCAATGAGCTTCTACCTACGCAAGGAGATTTACAAAGGTGGCAGGTGGGGGGAATGGGAATAGATAGCTTGGTGGAGGCTGATTTAATAATGTTAAAAAGAGAGAGACAACAGGAACATAACTGGAAGAAAGGATTTTACCATATTTTAAGCCGGAGGCATGGATTTTTGTAAACTGTGTAGCTTGCAATGCATTCATGTATTCATTTTTTCCCCCAGGAATTACTATTTTAGTCTGGAATTCACACAGTTTTTATGGGACATCCAAAGAAGGTTGTGTCAGCTCATGGAATGGCATCCCCCTAGGTTTATGGGGGGTCTTTTGCAATAAAGTCCATGGACAAAACCAGCCCACCTGGGATGAACTCCATGGTATTGTTGATGCTTTCCAGGACTTTTGGCTCTTTAATTAAAGCTTCCTGCTTGAGGAATTAGTGATGAATTGCATC
This sequence comes from Ctenosaura bakeri, assembly GCA_948474755.1. Classification (NCBI taxonomy): domain Eukaryota; kingdom Metazoa; phylum Chordata; class Lepidosauria; order Squamata; family Iguanidae; genus Ctenosaura; species Ctenosaura bakeri. The sequence goes on along the minus strand of CAOLHI010003349.1, from coordinate 274,142 downwards.
TTTAATTATATCATATATTCCTGCATGAAAAGGGGTTGGACTTTAGGGCCTTTATGGTCTCTTACAACTAGATTCTATGATGTGCATCAGAAGTGCCAAACATACTTCAGAATGGCCCATTGCACCTTGAAGCATTCTTTGCAATCCACCAGCAAGGTTTTTCTTGTGTTTCTGCAACATCGCTATGGATTCAAAAGGTTATAAAGTGTGAATTGTGATAAAGGATTTTGGCTGTCATTGTTGGCAGATTGGTGTTAACATAATCCTTGCCCCCACGTCTTTCTCTTTCCCTCTGACAGTGTTCTGTTTTTGTTCCTAACATCCCACACAGTTCTCCCAAAATGTTCATGATATCCAAACAGCAAACCAATATTGCAACAAGAAGGGGAGAGACAGTTTTTAGCTTTTTATTCCTCTTTAAGAAGAAAAATGAAAAAAGGTCCTGGCATTAAGTATTGCCTGGTTTCCAAAATTAACAATAAGGAACAGTTGAAATTCATGACATGCAGAGCTGACAATCAGGAGATAGATATTTGGAAGTTTGAGTTCTTCTTGAAAACCAAATGAAAGTGCTGTATTCAGTTCACTTTGCCATGTATTTCTCTGCAAAATTAACAGATTGGCCACAGTGGCAAATTACATGATGTACACATGATTTACATTACATAGAATTATAGAGTCATTTCCACACTAGACTGTTATAATGCTATCATTCCACTTTCAACATCCTATGGAATCCTGGGGTTTGCAGTTTAGGGAGGGGCCTCAAAGGATTCCATAGGATGTTGAAAGTAGAATGATAGCGCTATAACAGTTCAGTATGGAAATGGCCACTTTTTTCCACAAACAGCTTTTTTGAGATATTTCCCCTCCACTGCTTCCATACACAGTGTTCTTTCCCTGTTACTTCTTTCCCTTGGAAGAAATGGCTAAAAAGCTACTCTAGTTAATAGGTGTAAATATTTTACCAGGAATTAATTAAAGATGAAGGCCATGGTTTGCTTGCTAAGAGGGTCAGTTGGGAATATGAATTATGCACAGGGTCTCTGCAAAGCCCTCCCTTGCACTCAAGGCTCTTGCTGTTTTGAAGTTCCCGGAGCAATTCCCTAACATCTTTCAATTAAAAAAAAAATCAGAAAGGAAAAGGAACAGAAAAACACACTTTGGAAAAGACTCAAGCCATAGAGGAAATGGGGCCCACATCTCAAGGAAACGGTTCATTTTGCTGCTAATCAACAATAGTCTGATGCGTATGACATGTTTGGTATATATAATTTCCAGTTTTTAAAAATTATTATTATTATTATCATTATCATTATTATTGAATAGATCCAGGGAGGTGAAATTACATTTAAATGGCAAGTTGTACCTCCCAGAGGATTCTAGGAGTATTTTTGGACCAAATAATGTTTTGTTTTCATGGAGTTGAAGGGATATGGCAACAGGTCTGATTATAGGTCTACAATCAAAGAATCATAGAGTTGGAAGAGACCCCAGGGGCCATCCAATCCAACCCCATTCTGTCATGCAGGAATACACAATCAAAGCACTTCCAACAGATGGCCATCCAGCCTCTGTTTAAAAACCTCCAAAGAAGTAGACTCTGTCACATTCCAAGGCAGCATATTCCACTGTTGAACTACCCTTACTGTCAGCAAGTTCCTCCTACTGTTGAGGCTGAATCTTTTTTTCTGTATTTTGAAGCCATTGCTCCATGTCCTACTCTCTGGAGCAGCAGAAAACAGGCTTGCTCCATCTTCCATATGACATCCCTTCAAATGTTTAAACATAGCTATCATGACACCTCTTAACCTTCTTTTCTCCTGGCTAAACATACCCATCCACCTAAGCTGCTTGTTACCCTGTTTACTGGGGGGTCCCGGGTGGGACACCTATATGCGCTCTCAATTAACTAAGTTTGGAGAAATTAGTTAGAGCACAAGTTAGCAATGCGAGAGGCAGGGCAACGCAGCGGAATCTTTTACCCAATGTCTATGGGGTCAGGCCAAGCCAAGGAGCACACCAAAGTTTAAGAATAATTGAGATTTTTATTAAATACAGACACACAGTGTATGCAACACACGCACTCAGATAACTATAGAAAATAAAGGTTGGAGTGGTATAGAGGGATTTTGAGAGGGATTGTCGAATTGGGTGATACGACACCTGTCCTAAAGATTGAGTTCGTTGATATGGAGTCTCAGTACGTGGGACTGAGGGGACAGCTCGCCAAACAAAGCAGCAGCGAGGCTGGATGGAAGTCCAGAGCGATCCAAGCGGTCCGAGGAAGGTCTCGGAATCAGGGGTTTTTATAGGGAGAAATGTAACTGCAGGCTATTCTGTACTTGGGGAAAACAATGAGTTTCGGGCGTGAGACAAAGCTTTGGAAAGGTCAACATTTAGCATGATTGAGTTAAGTCTGAATTGACAAAGAGGTGGACAGTATACAAATGCTCAGTGCTTGGCAGTTGAGTATTCAGCTCACCAGGTTGCCTGCTCGGGGCAGGGAGTCCTTTTGTAAACAGTGTGCATACATAATAAGGGTGTTTGCAGAGAGGTCTCCTAAAGCAGTGATCTGGCTATTTCTGGCCTGCCTGTATTATGTTGGGATCTTGCAGCGTTTGATGGCCAAGCCTAGTTCTGTGCTTGTCCGGGGGCCTCACAAACACATGGAGAGGGGTGGTGGAAAACAGCCAAATTATTGATATCAAAATGATATCCAAGGAGGTCTAACTTGCAGTAACATGCTCCTTCATAGGACATGGTTTCCAGGATCACGGAACTGCTTTTACAGGTCCACTGGCTTCTGGTCAGTTTCCAGGTACAGTTCAAAGTGCTGGTTATGACCTTAAAACTCTGTACATGTAGGTCCAGGTTGATAAATCGTATCTTTCCATATGAGCCCAGGGAGGAAGGAATTCAGGGCATTGAGCACAACTCCTGCCATAACAGAACTAAAGTTCTGATCCACAGATCTAATGAAGAACCTTGGGAACATGAGTGTCCTCTGAGATGTTCCCAAAACCCAAATCTGCTGCATCACAACTACTGTAGGACAGTCACCTCCCACAGTTGCAAGAGACTCGTTCACCTTTGTTTCTAAAACCAGATGTCCAAGAAAAAGGTCTGAAGACACCAGCATGGAGTGAGAAAAGAAATCATAAATCATTTCAAGGTGAACAGAAAAACCTCAGCAGACTCTTCAGTCACCACGTGTTAGGAAGGGCTGCTGAATAAACAAGTCCACATAATGCAGGGGTAACCAGGTTAGCTATTAGATAATTTCCAAAAATCCATATTGCGGCCAAACCTTTACTGGGTCAACCAAAAGGGCACAGAGTTTTATTGGCTAGCCTAGTGAAAGAACTATGAGATTGTGGTTCTCAGGAAAATCCAAAAAGTGACGGCTCAGCCTAACAATCTGGGGGTCCTGTTTCTTTCCTCCCAAACAACCTGACAAATAGAAATGACTTCATTGTATCTTTGATTTCCTGGGTGGTCCCCTGTTACTCTCCAAATCAGCAGTACGGGGCGAGGGGGGGAATATTTATTTGGGTATTTATTTAACTAACTAAATAGGATGCTTGGGGGCAATTCTGCTCTGTTCCTGAATGTTGTTTTGCTTCCTTTAAGAGGGGCCTCCCTTGAGCCTAAAATGGTCCAGAAAGGTTACAAAAAATAGCAAAATTGCCTCCCATCGGCTTGTAAGCACACTTTCAAAACTGATTTTTCAATTAGCTTTTTGGGGAATATAGTGTTGCCAGAGTGAAAACTGGAGAGGGGTCCTGTAATGATGGACCAAAATGGTGGAGGGTCTGGAAGCCACGAAGGCCTATGAGGAGTGGTTGAGGGGGTTGGGGATGTTTAGTCTGCAGAAGAGAAGGTTAAGAGGGGACACGACAGCCATGTTTAAATATTTAAAGGGATGTCATGTCGAGGAGGGAGCAGGCATGTTTTCCACTGCTCCAGAGACTAGGCCAAGGAGCAATGGATTCAAACTACAGGGAAAGAGATTCCACCTAAATCTCAGGAAGAACTTCTTGATGGTCAGAGCTATTCGGCAGTGGAAGATGCTGCCTCAGTGGAGTGTGGTGGAGTCTCCTGTTTTGGAGGTTTTTAACCAGAGGCTGGATGGCCATCTGTTGGGAATGCTTTGATGTGGGTTTCTGCATGACAGAATGGGGTTAGACTGGATGGCCCCTGTTGTCTCTTCCAACTCCATGATTCTATAATTCTATGACCCATTTTTTTTTTTTTTTTGCCAAACAGCTTCAAAGAATTTGGAGAGGTCAAGGGCAAAAAACCCAACAATCTTGGGGGCCACAAGCAGCCCCAGGGCCACATGGTGCCCATCCCAGGTTTACAATTCAGCAGTTACAGATGATGGCAACAGAATGTGCAGAGAGCAAAAACTTTAAAGAGTTGGTGGGAGGGGAGAAAATTTATGAGCCAGAAGGAGGGAAAGAGTTCTCAATTCTGCTGAGATCAAACATGCTTTGTCAACAGTTAACAGCACCCTTCTCCTGGGTACCATGGAAACCAGCCTCCTGTTGTTTAAATTATAAATGATATAAGGGAAATCCATGTTTCATAATAACTCAGAGACTGTTCCAAGAAGAAGAATAAAAAGCTTTGAAAGGCATGTTTACATTCCATTTAGGAATCCAGAGAAGGAATACCCACAAAGCAAATATCATCCCATGATCTGGTCTAGCCTGATCTCAGGAAAGAAGAAGAGAAATCATATTCCTAATGCAGGATGCAGACTTGAGAGCTACACAGAATTCTTTCTCAGGTGAACTGTTCAAGAGGTGGGGTGAAAGGCAGGGAAGAGACAAAGGCCTAAATCCAGTTGTTAGACCCAACAAGAGTTTATTGTTATGTACATTCAAGTCAGCTCCAGCTTACACTGGCCCAATCATAGGGATTTCTTGCTAAGATATATTCAGGGCAGGTGTGACATTGCTTTCCCCTGAAGCTGAGAGAGTGTGAGTTGCCCAAGGTCAGCCAGTGGGTTTTCATGGCTGAGCAGAGATTCAGACTCTGCTGCCCTGGAGTCTTGGTTCAACACTCAAAACCTACACCATGCTGGCTGTCCAACTGCAGTAAACCCATTGAATCAGCTGGTCTTAACTAGGTGCTGAATCACTATACAACAATCAAGTGAACACATCTATTCTAATTGAGTTTAAGAAAACAGGTTTCAGGCCATTGAAACAACTGCTGGATGCATTGTATGGGCCTCGTGTGGGGGTCCAACATTGGCGTGGTTTGGATGGGTAACATATATAATTGGCATCATATTTAACTGGCAATACACTTTTTTAAAAATATTTTTATTAAAGTTTAATTGCAAAAATAAAAAAGAGTGGGTTACATCATTATTAAATGTACCTCTCCCACTCGTCCACTTCTGTGCTTGTGTTCTCCAGTTGAAACAGCTTTGTTTCTATTTGCACAAAAGAAGAGCAATTACATTTTCATTAATGAAGGAAAAGACAATTACATTGTATCTTATTCCATTTCTTATACATCTTATAAATTTATACCTTTATCCAGTCCAATACACCTTTCCATTCTATTTCAAAGTTCTGTATACATTTATTTTTCAAAGAAAATGCTAATTTTTCTTTCTCTACCATCTCCAGAACTTTTAGTTTCCACTCTTCTAAATTTATATCTCTATTTTCTTTCCAATATTGCACATACAACAACCTCACTGCTGTTATCAAATATAACAATATTTTCTGATGGATTCTTATCTGTCTATGTTGTCCTAACATATTTAACAAATAAAACTCCGGTATCATTTCAAAATTCAATTTGCAAATTCTTTGAATTTCATCATGTACCCTCTTCCAAAATTTCCTTGCCCTTCTGCAAGTCCACCACATATGAAAAAAAGGATCCGATCTTTTCATCACATTTCCAACCCTTCACAGTCCCAGATTTAGTTATCTTCTGTAATCTTATTGGAGTCATATACCATCTATGGAACATTTTATAAAAAAATTCTCTTAAATTTAAATTTGGTGTAAATTTTATATCAGTTTTCCATGTTCTATCTCAAACTTCTAGTTCGATTGGATGTCCCACATTCTGAGCCCATTTGATCATTGAGTCTTTAACTGCCTCTGTTTCCATTTTTGTTTTCAACAGTAATTTATAGAATTTAGAGATTCTCTTCTTTTGATCTCCCTTCATCAATAGATCTAGTTCATTTTCTCTTCTCTCAAATCCATACAATTTTTGATCCATTTTAAATCTTTCTTTAAGTTGTCTCCATGGGAACCAATTTAACTCATGTCCTTTTTCTTTTAATTCTTCTGCTGCGCACATTCTTGGTTTCTCCACCTCCCATTTCAAAAGTTCTTGATATGTTAATAGATTTCCTTGTTTCTTTGGAGCCATTCCATACGCTTCTTGTGGTGAGGTCCATATTGGAAGTTTTGTGTAATATTTCTGCTTTATTTGTATCCAAATCTTTATCAATGTTTTCTGGATGCAATGATTGTTAAACTCTTTATTTACTGTTAATCTATCATAACATAAATATCTGTGCCATCCAAATCTATTATTTATTTCTTCCAATTCTTTAATAGTTGTTCTCTCTAACTGAATCCAGTCCTAATCTAAACAGCATGCATGATATAAGTTTTCAAGGATGGTAAATCAAATCTCCTCACTCTTTTTCATCCTTAAGTGTTTTGAATCTTATTCTTGGTTTTTTGCCTTGCCAAATAAATTTTTGTAAATCCTTTTCCCATTCTTTAAATATCTTCTCGCTTCCTATTATTGGTAAATTCTGAAATAGAAACATAAGCTTAGGTAGTAATGACATTTTAAAAGCATTTATTCTTCCCAAAAGTTATAGGTTTAAGTTTTTCCATTTCTCCATTTCATTTTTATCTCTTTCCATATCTTCAAATAATTATTATCAATTCTTGATTCTTTTTTGTTATGTTAATTCTTGGATATTTTGTTTTCTTAGTTGACATCCAGATCTTTTCTCCAACTCAACTTGCTCTTTTTTTGTCATATTTAGTGTCATCATCATTGTCTTTTCTTTATTTATCTTGTATCCTGCAACTAATCCATATTTTTGTAGAATTTCCATCAGCACCTGTATTGATTCTTGTGGATCTTCCAAAAATATGATTATATCATCTGCAAAAACTTTCAATTTCAATTCCTTTTTTCTTATTTTTAGGCCTTTTATCTGTGGATCCTCGTTTACTATAATCAACAGTACTTCCAAGGTAGCTATAAAGAATAGTGGTGATAATGGGCACCCTTGCCATACCCCCTTATTTATTGCAAAGCTTGTCTTAATGTCACCATTTATTGTTAACCTTGCAGATTGGTCTTGGTAAATTGCCTCAATCCATTTACAGAAATCTTCTCCAAAATCATATTCTTTCAGCACCCGATGTATAAAAGTCAAGAGACATATCAAATGCCTTTTCTGCATCCAGAAAGATAAGTGCCGTCTTCTTCCCTGGATTTCCATCATAATATTCAATTGCATCAAAAATTGTTCTTACATTATTTCTCATATATCTACCAGGGAGAAAGCCAGCTTGATCTTCTTGAATCTTATCCTGTAATATCTGTCTCAATTGTTTGCCAAGACAGCCGCAAATATCTTGTAGTCTATATTCAACAGAGAGATTGGCCTGTAATTTTTAACTTCTTTTTTGTCCTTATGCTCTTTTTGTATCAATACTATATTAGATTCTCCCCAGGATTCCGGTTTACCATATTTCTCTATTTCCTTCAAAGTTGCTTGAATTGGTTGAATCAATTCTTTTATAAATCTTTTATAATAGAGTGCGGTAAAGCCATCCGGCCCTGATGCCTTGTCCACTTTCAAATCCTTTATAACCTCTTCAATTTCATTTGATGTTATTGATTTATTCAGCTGTTTCTGTGCTTCCAACAATATCTTAGGAATCTTGACTTTTTTAAAAAGTTCAGAGAGATTTTTCCCATATTGATAAGAGGATTTTGTTTCACAGAATAATTTCCCAAAATATTCTTCAAATTTCTGTTTTATCTTTTCATGCTGCATAATCAACTTCTTCCCATTTCTCAATTCAGCACTTATACTCCTCTCTTTCCTCTTCTTAAGTTTATATGCAAGCCATTTCCCAATTTTATTAGCATGTTCAAATTGAGTTATTTTCATCTGTTCCATCTTCTTCTCTATTTCCTCAGTTGTAATCAATGCCAACTCTTTTTGTATTTTTTCAATCTCTAATTTTAATGACTTCTGAAATGGATTTTCCTTTAATTCTTTTTCTTTTTCTTGGTGTTTGATCAATAACACTTGATATTTCTCTCGTCTTTTTTTTATTCTGAATCTGTCATTGCTGTATAAAAAAACCTCTCATCATTGCCTTTGATGCATCCCAGACCATCTTCATCTTCATATCTCATTTTATATTTTCCTTAAAATAATTTTTCAACACTTCCTTCACTTGTTTTACTATCTCTTTATCATTCAATAAACTGTCATTTAGTTTCCATTGAAATTGTTTAATCTTTTTTTGTATTTGCAACATCACTGGGTGGTGGTCTGAGGTAACCTTAGGCAATATTTCTATCTTCCTTATCTCAGACAGCAAATGTTTGAAAGTGAAAATCGTATCTATTTGAGACCAGGACTGATGTACTTCAGGAAAAAAAGCAAAATCTTAAACATTTGGGTGAACAGTTCTCCATATGTCTACAATGGATAATTCTTCACACATCTCAAAAAAGATTTTTGGCAATTTCCCTTTCTTTACTTGATCTTCTTTGCTCTGAGAGATTGTTTTATCCAGTTTTATATCCAAAACTCTGTTCCAATGCCTCGCCAAAATCCAGTCTTTATACTCATGTGCTGAAATTCATATAAAATTCAATTTTATTTTCATTTGGAACATAGACTCCAACCAGAAATTTTTTAAAATTTTTTTTCAGAATTTCTACGCCCAATATTCTTCCTTCTTCATCTTCTAAAATTTGTTTTGCTTGAATATCTTTATCAACATAGATTACAACTGCTCTTTTTTTCTTTCCATATGAAGAAGTAAAACATTGACCTAATTTTGAGTTGTGTAAGTACTTTTCTTGGTTTTTCTTTATATGAGTCTCTAATAAACTGTAATTTGTGGTCTCTATCTCTCTATATGATGAAAAATCTGTCTTCTCTTTGCTTGTGAATTCATTTGTTGCACGTTCCATGAAATTATCTTCATATTTATTATTTTACTGTCTTTACTTCCCTTTTTTCTTTTTCTCTTCTCTTTTCTCTTCTGGGTCTACCGATTCTGACTCTTCTTCAGACATTGGACTAGATTCATCTGCCACTGCTGCTCCCATCTGTTTAGTTTCCACTGGTTTTTCTGATTTCTTATCTTCAGTCCTTGTTGTTTTAGATCCTGTTGTCAAGTAATTCTCTTGAAATTCCATTGCTTGCTGAACAGAGTTAATCTTCACTCTCCTACCTTCAAAATAAAAAGAAAGTCCTTCTGGGATCTCCCATCTATATCTTATTTCCCGAGATTGGAGGTTCTTTACCAGGAATGCATACTCTCGCCTACTTATCACACTTGGTGATACATCTTTAAAAAATTTAATTTTATTTTCATCCACAATTAATTTTTCTTTATAATTTTGCTCCATGATTAAATCCTGGATCTTTTCCCTAGTGAAGTAAACTACAATATCTCGGGGTCAATCTCTCCGCTTTGCTACTGGTGATTCAGTCCTAAAAACTTTATCTATTTCATGTTCAAATCTAGTTCTTCTTTGACCTATGTAAGGTGCCAAGATATCTGTTACTCTTTGGTGAAGGTTCTCCTCTTTTTGTCCCCTTAGTTTCAAATATCTACTTGGTTGACGCATTTCCAATCTTATTATAGTTTCTTTGTCTTTTTGTTGTTCTTTCTTCAAACACTCCACTTGGTTTTCCAGTTTTTGACTTTTCCCCCAAATATCTTCCACTTTTTGATCCACTGTTGATAGATCTGTAGTTAATTTTTGCAAGCTCTGATTCAAATTTTCAACTCTTTTTTCAGATGTTGTTTTATTTCAGTTCTCATTGTTCTTATCTCTGTCTGCATTGCTTTTAATTCTTCCATCATATCATTTCTCATTTTTTGAAGCTCTTCTAATAGCCTGTTGACCTCCATTGTTTTAGAACCTGTAGATCCTCTCCTTTCTAAAACTTGTGGTTGTGTTGTTTTCTTCTGACCTGTAGCCATACCTTTACTTACCTTCTACATTTATTCCAGACTCTATAAAATCAAGTCTCTAAATCCAACTATCGTTCAATCAACTTATTCTCTACAGTATACCAGTTATTACAATAATTATTAAAGCTTTTATATACCGATAATTACTATTTTAAAAAAACCTATATATTTCAATATTGTTTCAATATATATATACTTTTATAAAAAAAGAAAAAAACTAATGTCTCCAATTTAAAATCAATATCAAATATCAAATTTCTGATTTCTTACAATCTATTTCATCTATCACTTATCACTTCCAAAGATTAATTCATTTATAATTTCAATTCATATACTAGTCCATTTCACCTTAATAGTCTTTTAGCAATTAAAAATTGCTGATGACAGTCTCTTTTAAAATCTTCACCTCTCTTCTTGAGGCTAATCCATTTAAAGAATCAAGGGCCAGTCAATCAAATAAATTTTCTCATCTGTCCAAACTCATAATTCCTTTACTTTACAAATTCTTTAAAGCAGTTCATTCAAAGTCCATCCACTAGAAAAGAAACAAAACTCAGTCCTGTATATTCAACCTTTTTAAATTCATTTATACTATTTACATTTCATTTGTCAATAAGCTTCTATTATTATTTTACAGTTCCTGCTTTCTATCTTTTCACTTCTCTTTATGAGGCTACTCCACATCAGGTCCTTAAAAAAATCTTCAAATGTATTAAAATATTTCATTTGCCCATAAGCTTCTATTTCGAAATTATTTTACAGTCACAACACTCTACCTCTTCCCCTCTTCAGCTCTCTTGATGAGGCTAATCCACGTCAAATCCTTAAAGTTCTTAGAAACTATTCCACAGTAAAATCTTCAGATTCATTAAAACATATCAAAATGAATAATAACCAAAGCATTTATCTTTGCAAATAAAAAACAGAAAGATCTTACTGTCGCCTCTAGTGGAACGCTCTCCACCGCGTTTCCCCCACTTTTCCAATCTCTAAAGTCCTCTCCTCCTTCCCCCTTTCTCCCAGTCTTTATAGAAAAAAAAGTTAGAAATGAGCACTTAGAACAAAGATCTTTTAAAAATACCTTCCCAACAAATATTCAACTAATCCAGAGTGTTTGATTATAAAATTAGTGCTCAAACTTGGGGTGAGCTCAATCAGTTATTTCCAAGGAGAGGAAGCCTCACTTTTCAGCTCCTTTACAACACTCCTTGTCTGCCATTACAGCCTCCGGATCCTCCCCGTCCCATCGCTCCACAGCACTTTGCTCCCTACATCCACAATGGACAACCCCAACAGGATGCCAAGTATCAGATAAATTTTAACTTTTAAAATCTTACTTCTCTTCAGCTTGTTCATTCAACTGGTTGCTTAACTTAACTCTTCTTTTAAAAATGGTTCTCGCTGGCATTTGCCAGATCAAACTGGCTGCGAATCCACGGCATTCAGCTCCGTCCTCCATCCTTTTCGCACCGGTTCCTCCTCCCCTTCTCCCCTGGTGTCGGGACGATTTGGGACCTGTGAGCTGCTCTGTTCCCCCTACTTGCCAAGGGGGATTTTTTTAAAGGGGACCCTAAGGTCCCCAGGGGATGTTGTCACCTCAGATTCTCAGCAGGTAGTCCTGAGCCAGTGGTTCAGGCTACCAGGTGTGCCGACATCTTGTCCGGAAGTTGGCAATACACTTTTAATTGACATTGATATCAAAATCAAACCTGATGGTGACAGAGTGATCAAACTGGCTGAGGGGGAATTCTGACTGTGAATGTGAGAAAAAAGGAAAGTCAACCTAAGACACCCTCCAGGTAAGACTAGGTCATTTGTCAGGCAAACAAATGCTGTTCCTGTGAATAAGCTTAAGTAGAAGCAGGAGTTTTCCTGGAGAACACAATAGCTAGAAGCCCACCAGGATGATGATTGACTTATACCTGTCCCCTGTGCACATGGACTTCTGTTTCCTCATGGCACCCACAATAGGCAGCTATTACAACACCTATCATGCCTTTGTCACCCAAACACTGTGAACATTAGTGGGCTGATAGTCCATTGTATGCACCGTAACCCCTCTTGTTCTGCACCTGGAACTGCATATATCTTTCACTGCCACAGGCTATTTTTCAGGTACAAATACCCTTGATTTCAGGCTGTCCAGTGCAGTCTCTCACAGGTCCAAACTTCACTCTGTCCATCAGATTCCTGAACAAGAACTGTCCTTAGATTTCCTACATTAGCCACAATGCTGCTTCCTCTGCTTCTCTCCAGACTGGTAAATATTGCTCAGATCTCTTAAAATCCTCTATCCCACTTTCCTTCCTTACCTTCAGTTAGCCTTGTGTGAGTGACATTGCTTGCATGAGTGACTTTATTTCAATAAAACATATTTTTAGTTGACTCTTAGTTACTCTTTGGCTGGTTCTTTTCCTGCGTGAGCCCATAAACGCTGATAGTCCAATCTCACTAAGTTACCTGCCTCGCACAAGCCTCCTAAACTTTGAGCTAATTCACTCCTCAGTTTTGCAAGGAGGTATTGACATCCTGGGGTGGACCCCTGAGTCACCCATATTTTGGGGTAATGGCATTTAGGCATAAAGTCAGCTCTAGGTATACAGTTCTGCAGTCCGAGCATTTTGTGGGGGAGGAAACAAGGTTTCTAGCCCTCCTAGTTAGGGAGGAAAGCTTAGAAACAGCTTCTTCCCTTCTCTCATCCCCTTCCCTAAAAGAGAACAGTTATCACAATCTACAGTTTGTAATGTCATGAATCCATTTCAGAAATGAAATGAACCCGTGTTAGTGAATTGCAAAGATGAACATCTGGACACTGGCAAGAGTGTACCAATGCACACTGGGAACTTCTGCTGTGCATAGGCACTTCTGATGCTCATCAGGTGCTCCTGTTGTGCTCCACCACTTTCTAGCCAACGTGTGGATGCACACCAGGGAGCACTCCAATGCGCCTCAGTGCCTGGTATATGTCAGGCCATGGGGCAATCAATGTCCCAGGGCATTTCCACTCTAGAATGCTATAGTGCTATTATTCCACTTTCAACATCCTATGGAATCCTGGGGTTTGCAGTTTAGGAAGGGGCCTCAAAGGCCATCCTCAAAGGCCCCTCCCTAAACTGCAAACCCAGGATTCCATAGGATGTTGAAAGTGGAATAATAGCACCACAAAAGTCTAGTGCAGAAATGGCCCTAGTATCACAACAGCCCCTAGGTCAGTGGTTCTCAACCTGTGGGTCGCGACCCCTTTGGGGGTCGAACAACCCTTTCACAGGGGTCACCTAAGACCATCGGAAAATACGTATTTCCGATAGTCTTAGGCTCCATTCCCTCCTCAGTGGTGGTGCACAAGCGTGAGCCACGCATTTGCATCCTGCCCCCTTTGGTGGGAGTGCGTGCGGCTGCACGTGCTCCCACCAAAGGGGGCAGGAGGATGCCAGTGCGTGGCTTGCGCTTGCGCACCACTACTCCTGGGCCTTTCCCGCACGTTACCTTATCACGGAGGTGGGAGGTGCTGTTTGCGCAAGCAGGTTCTTGCACGAGGCGCTCTCTTCGTTGCTCCTTTGTCCCGCAGCTGCTTCCTGGTCGCGCAACCGCCCCACCCCTTCCTTCTGTAGTGCAGCCTGGGAGCTGTAGGCTGTGCTGGGGGAGGAAGGGGCGAGGCGGTCACGCGACCAGGAAGCCAGCTGCAGGACGAAGGAGCAGCGAAGAGAGCGCCTCGTGCAAGAACCTGCTTGCGCGAACAGCACCCCCCACCTCCGCAATAAAGTAACATGCGGAAAAGGCCCAGGAGTGGTGGTGCGCAAGCGCCAGCCACGCGCTCGCGTCCTCCTTCCCACTTTGGCGGGAGCGCGTGTGGCCACAGCGCTGCCACAGCAGGAGTGGTGGTGCGAATCCATGCGATCGCATCCTCCTTTCCCCTCTTCAGAAGGGACTAAAATCGCTCCCCTTCTCTGCTACTGGGAGAACCTCCCGTCTGACGGGTCAGCTTTGGGGGGGGCGGCAGCACGGGGGCAGATCCCCTCCTCACCACAGCCACTGCCCCTCTCGCCAAGGAGGGGGGCGCTGTGGAAGGGCCGGGGGGCTGCAAGGCGGTGCTTTTCCGAGGGGGCGAGCTGCACCCAGCACAAAAGACAAAGGCGCTGGGATTCCTCCCCCCTCCGCCAGGGTCGACACTCTGGAAACTTTTCCCACACTGCCCCCCCCAGAGGAAATGAGAGCGAAGCAGAAGCAAAGCCCGGGGGGTTCTCGGAGTTTTTTTCCAGGGGAGATGCACGGTTCCTCTTTCCGTTCCTGCCCGCCCCCTGTTCCTGGCTGGCGAGGCGGCCTTTGCCGGGGGGGGGAGGCATTGTAAATAATAAATAAATAATTTTATGGTTGGGGGTCACCACAACATGAGGAACTGTATTAAAGGATCGTGGCATTAGGAAGGTTGAGAACCGTTGCCCTAGGTGAATAGGGGCTGTTTTGCCCAGGCCATTTCCAAAGATGTAAGTCCCAGACAGAACACCAATCACGTTCCTTTATTTGGGAAATATACAGCGAAGTAGCTTCATGTTTTGGTCACATAATTTATAGTTTTCCTCTCTGTTTTTTTAAAGGGTTTTGTTTTTGTTTTTCTTCAGTCCCAGATTAAATACAGCACTCCTCATTTGTTTTCATCTCTCCATTAAAAAAAAAAAGTTAATCCCCCAAATAGGCACTGGAATCAATGTTATCTCAAAGCATTATCAACAAATAATACAGTCCACGGTGCAGCAGAATCTTCCCGTATTTTTCCTTGTTTTGCATTTTCAAATCTCTAGGCATTTTTTGCATTTTAAAATGTCTAGGCGAGCTGCTTGCCACCCTCTTATAAATGGATGAAAGGTGTGCAGCCAGCATATTTGTATGAGATGAAATTATGTCGTGCATTCTATCTCCTCACCTTCCCCCACCCCTGCCCCTTAAGGGAAAAGCAAATCCACTTGCTTTATTATGTATTATTTACTTATGTATTATTTAGGGTAGATTATACCAAATGAGTTTATAAGAGAGAGGGAGAGAGAGCGGGGAGGGAGCAGAAGGAAGAGAGAATATGAAGGACTGAGAGAAACCTATGTTGTTATTTTACCCAGCCTTCCTCCTCCCATTTCCCTTCTCCTGAAGAAAGGATAAATTATTCACCTTTCAGGTTGACAGAAGTTGCTTGCTCTGCCCTAGAAATCAAATCAACATTATTGCCAAGCCACAAGAAGCACCGGGAGGAGGAGAGATGGTGGAAACAAGACCGTAATAGCAAGGGTAGGACCTTAAGGGTCATAGAAAGGAAGGGGCAAGGGCTGTGTAATCTTGTTACAGATCTTTTTATGTCTTTCGGAGACTTTTTTGCAAGCCAGCTGCAAAGAATAATAGAATCTTAGAGCTGGGAGGGGCCCCATAGACCATCAGTTCTGGCTAGAACATCTCTAGCAGCTAGCTGTCCAGCCTCTTTTTGAAGATGTCCAGAAAAAGAGACCTCAACAACCTCTCTAGGGAATTGATTCCGTTGCTGAACCACTCTTGCCATCCAGAAGTTCCTTCAAATGTTCCATCGAAATCTACCCCCCTGTAACTTAGAACCATTAAACTTGGTCCTACCCTCTGGGGCAGCAGAGAACAGACCTGTTCCCTCCTCTCTGTGACAGCCCTTGAGATGATGATGATGATGATGATGATGATGATGATGATGTTTATTTATAATGCCCTTTTCACCAAAGGGCAGAACATCGATATATACAATCAGGGACAAAGACAACAGAACATAACAGCACAACAGTACACGGAATGGAATCCCTCACCAATCACTACCCATCTCAGCACCTTAAATACAACTCATTGTAATAAGATGGAGTTTTATGAGCTAACACTCTTTATTGCATTGGTTCTCAAACTTTGGAGTATGACCCTACAGGGCAGAGGGACAAGAAAATTCAGTCAATGAGTATAGCAAAGCGAAAAATGGCTTCAGTCAACACAAACTGATAGCCATCTTTAAATATTTGAAGGGATGTCATATGGAGAATAGAGCAAGCTTGTTTTCCGCTGCTCCAGAGACTAGGACAAGGAGCAACGGATTCAAACTGCAGGAAAAAAGATTCCACCTAAACCTCAGGAAGAACTTCCTAAGGTCAGAGCTGTCCGGCAGTGGAATCTGCTGCCTCGGAGTGTGGTGGAGTCTCCTTCTCTGGAGGTTTTTAAACAGAGGCTGGATGGTTATCTGTTGGGAGCACTTTGATGTGGGTTCCCATATGGCAGGGGATTGGACTGGATGGCCCGTGTGGTCTTGTCCCACTCTATGATTCTATGGTTCTATGAATATCTATTCTCTCCCACAGGCAAAGTTAAGGGCAAATGACTTCAGTAGTGCAACTGGGCATGCCCACGAACAATTGTGTATGCTAAGTTAGCAATTCAGTTGGGACATTTAGTTTTGCAAGTGAGGGCAAACCTATCAAGAGCTGGCAGCTTTGGTTCTTGCTGCTGCACAAATGCACAAACATGCCATGCATGCTTAGTAGCTGCACAGCCCAGGAAAGTGGCTGGAAGAGCGTTTTCCAGTTGCTACACCAGCTACCAGTAAGCCAAGATAACGTCACAGCAGCAGGACACATGTAGACAGAACATATTAAAAGAGTGCTCTTCTCTTCACCAGGTTGAATGTGCCCAATTCCCACAACCTTTCCTGATATGTTTTGTTCTCCGTATCTCTTATTCTTGTTGTCCTTCTCTGAGCCCACTCCAACTTGTCTATGAGGCATCCAGATCTGAATGCAGTACAACAAATGAAAACCACATTCTTTTTTATCTACCTTCTTTATCAGAAGCATGAGGCTTCTGTAGGTGGCATACCCACACTGCAGGAGTTCCTTCAATAATTAAGAACCATGCAACAGCTCTTAAAAAAAGTGAAAATAAAGTTCAGGATTTTGTTGGTGTTTTATGCCAGGGTAGGCTCCTCTACATAAGAGGATGGACATTTCTGTCTGCTGAAGAATAGATGCATTCTGTTCAAAGTTACAGAGTTGTGCATGCTCAAATGCATTGCAACTACACAGGTACACAGGTGAATTGGGTTGCATATTCCGTTGTGCAATGCCACAATCCACTAACAAAGTGGTATTTATTTATTTAGAGCATTTATATCCTGCCCTTCAGCCAAAAAGGGCTCCCAGAGCAGTTTACAAATTGTTAATTTTACAGTTCCCTGCCCTTAGGCTTACGATCTAAATAAGACATGACACATAAGGTAAAGGGGATGGCAGGGGAAAGGGAATTAATTCCAGCAGATGCTGCCTGTTCTTCTCTCCCTCACAGACCAGAGCAGTGGCAGCTATAATGGAGGGAGGGACTTGCTCCAGTCACTGTGACAAGGCACAATGAAGCTGTGCCTAGCTTAACAGGGAGAAATGTAGGGTTCTATACTTAGGAAGAAAGAATGAAATGTACAGGTATAGGATGGGTGATACCTGGATTGAAAACAGTACATATGAAAGGGAGTCTTTCCCTTTCCCCGTACATACATAGGAGTCTTAGTAGACCACAAGTTGAGCATGAGTTAGCAGTGTGATGCGGCATCTAAAAAGGCCAATGTAATTCTGAGCTGTATCAACAGGACTATAGTCATCCCTCCACATCACTAGGGCTAGGGGCCCAAGACCCCCGTGAAAGTGAAAAAATAGTGTCAAGATCAAGGAAAGTAATAATATCACTCTATTGTGCTTTGGTTAGAGCTCACATGGAATACTGTGGCCATTTCTGGGCACCACCATTCAAGAAAGATATTGACAAGCTAGAGTGATAGCCATGTGCCTGGGCCCAGAGGAGGGCGACCAAAATGATGAAGGATCTGGAAACCATGCCCTATGAAGAGCAGCTTAGGGAGCTGGGTATGTTTAGCCTGATGAAAAGGAGGTGACATGAAAGCCATGTTTAAAAATTTGAAGGGATGTCATATTGATGATGGAACAAGCTTGTTTTTTGCTGCTCCAGAGACTAGGACACAGAGCAATGGATTCAAACTACCAGAAAAGAGATTTCACCTAAACCTCTGAAACAACTTCCTGATGATAAGACCCGTTTGATGGTGGAACACACTGCCTTGGAGTGTGGTGCAGTCATCTTTTTTTTTGGAGGTTTTTAAACAAAGGTTGGATGGCCATTTGCTGGGAATGCTTTGAGTGTGTGTTCCTGCATGGCAGAAAGGGGTTGAACTTGATGGCCATTGTGATCTCTTCTAGCTCGATGATTCTATAATTCCTTTCTCTCCCTCAAAGGCTACAGCAGTGGCAACTGGAATAGAAGCAGGGCCTTTCACCAACTGCTGGGACTCCAGCACTTTTCTCCCTCAGAGTCCAGAACAATAGCAGTTGAAACATAGGCCATTTCCGCACTACACTCTTATCGCACAATTATTCCACTTTCAACATCCTATGGAATCCGGCCGGCCCCTCCCGAAACTGCAAACCCCAGGATTCCATAGGATGTTGAAAGTGGAATAATTGTGCGATAAGAATGTAGTGCGGAAATGGGGATAGATGGACAGACTCCCACCAGCCACTGGGGCCAAGGCATGATGGAGCTGTACCTGGCTGTTTTCCCTCCCTCAGAGGCTACGCCAGGCCCAGTTGGAAAGGAGGGAGGGCTGCTGGGGGCCAAGGCACAATGTCTTCCACAACTATGCTGAGAAATATGTTTCCCTGGTTTTTAAACTGAGAAACTATCTAATATATTTTTAATCCTTTTAAAATGTTTGTAGTTCTTTATTATTTCAAGTTGATGTTATTGCAAGCTGCCATGAGCTCTTTGGACAAAAGGCAGATTATTCAATCAATCAATCAATCAATCAATCAGTCAATCAATCAGAAAAAAAAACAGTCAATAAGCTGTAACTCTGAGAAAGTCATTACATTCTGTCTCCTCAATGTAGGATCTTGACCAAAACAAGGGGGAAATACATTTGGGACTTGAGGTGGTTTACAAAAAGGGAAAACAAACATTGCTAAAAATTCACAGGGTACAAAAGTTTTAAATTAATTAAATTATCTTTAAAAAATAAAATTAAAGACATTTGAAACAAAAACCATTAAAAGCAACAAGCAAAAATGCAATACATTATACAAGGCCTATTTCCCCTAAACATCATCATCATCATCTTCATTAACAACATCACCACCACCATCATCATCCTCAAAGCTTAAAAAGGTCCTCACCTCGGTGCAGAACGATAGTAAGGAGGGTATCAGCCTTTTTTAAAATTTTTTTAAATTTTTAAACATACAATATTATAACATATTACATATTACACGTTATAAGATTTTTCTATAATGGTAACAGTCCCCCTTCCCACCCTCCCTTAATCCCCATTGATGACTTTAAAGAGAAATTTTAGTAACCATTACCCTAAATGTGGAATATTTTACCAGCAGTTTCTCTCACTTCTTTGTACTCCTTTGATCTTTTCAATCCAGAAGCCCCAGTTACTCCACCAATTTGTTTCATTTATTTGCCCATTATTTTCCTCTTTACTTTCCCTTAAAAAATCAAATAAGAGATTCCACTATGTAATGCATCTAATTTTTTTTATCCCAACATTATTTATTTTTCTACCTCAAAATTTTAAAAAAAATGACGTAGTATTCTGATTTACTCAATCCCAATTTTCTTAGATTCAAAGTTAAGTAGACCTCTTTATTAAATTGGAGACTTCTCCTTGTTGTTTTATTTATCTCTTGGATAATTTCTAACCAAAAATTTTGTACATAGTAACACTCCCACCACATATGAATATATGTCCCTTTTTGCCCATATTTGTGCCAGCAATTTGATGAAAGGTTTTTCTTTATGATTGAGATTTGATGTGGGGTTTTGTACCACTTACTAATTAATATTAGTTGTTGTTCTCTAACCTCAGAAGGGTATTATCAGTCTAACCTTTCTGAGAAGGGAGTTCCAGAGCCTAGGAGAAGCCACTAAAAAGGTCCTCTTCCATGTTCCCATCAGATGTGCTGTGAAAGTGATGGGTCAGAAAGAAGGGCCTCCCCAGAAGATCTCCATCATGCCTAGATCTTCATCCTGCACACTTTGATCATGTCTAGGTCCAGAAGCAGATGAAAGGCCCTCCCTCCATCCCAAGTGCCACTGCCCCAGCCTTGGAGGCAGAGAAGAAGAGGCAGGGGACCAAAATGGTGAAGGATCTGGAAACCATGAAGCCCTATGAGAAGCTATTTAAGGAGTTGGGGATGTTTAGTCTGCAGAAGAGATGGTTAAGAGGGGACATGATAGCCATGTTTAAATATTTGAAGAGATGTCATGTGAAGGAGGGAACTGGCTTGTTTCCACTGCTCCAGAGACTAGGGCCCTTTTCGCATTGAGGCTTCTCGCGCGAGCAGGGGAGGGCAGCTCGCGCGAGAAGCCTTCTCTGGGAGGCTGCCGCTTCCCCCTCCTTCCTTCCGCAGGTGAAGGAAGCAGGGGGAAGCGGCAGCCTCCCGGAGAAGGCTTCTCGTGCGAGCCGCCCTCCCCAGCGCGAAGCAGGAGGCTGTCGAGTCCGCCCCCCGCTCGTGCAAAGCAGGAGGCTGTTGTGTCTGTCGTGCTAGCGCCCCTCCCCTTCCTTCTGCAGGGGCGGAGGGAAGGAAGCGCGAGCCGGCCACCTCCCCGACGCTCCGCACAGGAGGTAAGTGCGCGTGGGCGCCGGGAGCGTTGTGAAAGCGCGGGTGATTTTCGCTTTGAGGCGAAAATCAAAAAACCCGCAATTGCTCTGCTGTAGCCCCGTGAGCGCGGCGGAAGTGGGAGTGCGTTGTGCAGAGCGACGCTCCCACTCCCGCGAGGCTCAGGGGGCTCTCGCGTGACAGAAAGCCCGTGCGAAAAGGGCCTAGGACAAGGAGCAATGGATTCAAGCTGCAGGAAAGGAGATTCTACCGGAACCTCAGGAAGAACTTTAGGACGTCAGAGCTGTCCAGTAGTGGAATATGTGGCCTCAATGGAGTGTGGTGGAGTCACCTTCTTCAGAGGTTTTTAAGCAGAGGCTAGATGACCATCCATTGGGAGTGCTTTGAGTGTGTGTTCCTGCATAGTAAGCAGTTGGACCGGATGGTCCCTGGGGTCTCTTCCAACTCTATGATTCTATGATTCTATGATTCAGGCACAGCTCCATCATGCCTGGGCCCAGAAACAGATGAAAGGCCCTCCATTCATCCCAACTGCCACTGTCCTGGCCTCAGAGGGAGAGAAGAAGAGGTAATATCTGCTAGATTCAATCCTCTCCCACACTGCAACAACCTTTTCCTTTTGTGTCGTGTCAATTACACGAGGGCAGAGAACTGTGTTGTTGCTTTTAGTTATACTGTGCCATGTACAGTGATGGTGCTATATAAATAAATGATGATAATGGTGATCATCATCATCATCATCATCATCATCATCATCATCACCATCTCAAAACATGGGCAGGTGTGTATGGGAGGTCGTGATCCTTGAAAGAGCTCTCAACTAACCACTAGGATTCAAGCCGTAATGCAAGCCTGCCTCTGTGACTGGGAAACAGACAGCATGATCAAGTCACTGTTTCCAAGCTTGGCTTCCACCAGAACCTCTGTGATGAGAATAGTTTCTGAATTGTTTTGAAATACCAACACTTTCCCACTCTTGAGCAGACATGTTGGCTGTGTCTTGTTTTTCATTTTCTGCACTGAAGCTATTTCTGAATGTGTTGCATGCGATAATAACAAAGGCTGGTCTGTGCCTTCAGAACAAAAAAATAGATCCCTTTGAGACTCAGATTCTATTCTGCGCTCAAAGGGCACATCACTCTTTGGCACTGATGAATGACAGTCTCTCTCTTTCTCTTTTTTCAATTGTGATGGTTTCCAAATTCAGAGCAGCCAAATCCCCCACTGCAGAGCCATCGGCATGTGAAAGTGACATTATCCACTGTTACCCTGTTTGCTGGGGGTCCCGGGAGGGACACCTGAATAACCAAACAACACAACACTGGGGAAAATTAGCTGGAGCACTCTCTAAAGCTAGTGAGAGGCAGGGTAACTTAGCAGGATCTTGCAACCCAGCATCTATGGGGTCAGGTCAGTCGAGGAGCCAGATGATTTAAAGTAATATCAATGATGTTTATTAAGCACAGACAAATATTAAAGACACCACAGTCACACAGATAACTAAGGAATCAGAGATTGACTTAGGGATTTTCAGAGGGAAATGGGTGATACGACACCTGTCTCGTAGTCCTGGAGAGGTCTGAAGATTGGGTTCGTTGGTATGGAGTCTCAGTACATGGGAGCAAGGCGGTCTGGAACTCAGGAGCGATCCAAGCTGTCGAAGGAAGGTCTCAGAATCAGGGATTTTTATAGGGTGAATTGTGACTGCAGGCCATACCTTACTCGGTGAGAACAATGCGATTTGGGAGTGGGACAAAGCCTTGGAATGGTCAGAATTTAACATGATTGACTTAGAGCCGAATTAACAATAGTGTAGCCAGTATGCAAATGCAGAGCGCCTAGTACAGCTTTGTCAGGTTACCTGCTCGGGGCAGGGAGCCTTTGTTAGTATCGCGCATATGCAATGAGGTGTTTGCCGGGGAGGTCCCTGAAGCGACGAACCGGCTTTATCTGGCCTGCCTGGGTGGAGAATGGAATGTCCAGCAATTATCGGTCGTGCCTGTTTACGTGCTTGTCCGGAGGCCTCACAAACACGTGGACCGGGGGTGGTAGAGGAAAGCCGAATTGTTTGATATCAAAAGAGATATTGAGTGCTATCTCCAGGTAGGCCTGGACCGCAGTAACACCACCCTGCAGGAGGCACCCCAGCCAGTGTGGTGTGGTGGTTTGAGCATTGCACTACATCTCTGGAGACCAGGGTTCGAATCCCCACTCACCCACGGAATCCCCCTGGGTGTCCTTGGGCAAATCACATTCTCTCAGCCTCAGAGGAAGGCAGAGGTCAACTCCCTCTGAACCAATCTTGCCAAGAAAACCCGCCTTAGGGTTTCCATAAGTCAGAAAGGCACACAAGCAGAAGACAGTGAGAGTGAAGGCTAGATCCTCCATGTTGAGTGCTAGACCCCTAGTGTCCTTCTGAGCATCTGCTGCTAGATGGGTGTGACAGAGGGACATGGAAGGAGGGGGATGTTAGTAGCCATATACCCCTAGACTTTGATATGGTGCAATTGATAAATTGATACACTGCTACAGCCCGAAACTCTGCTGAATTAGAGGTAAGTTGATTGGACACATAAGCCAGGCCTAGGAATTCCTCACAAGCACAGCCAGATGCTATAAAGTGCTTACAAGCTTTCAGCTAGCCTCCGCTGAGACAATGATGATTCTATTCCTGTTACCTTTATCCCCATGCCTTCCCTATAGTGCAGAGCTATCAAACCAGCCATTAATTCTTTATCACCTACATGCTAAGGGCATCAGTTCATTCCAGACTCCATTGTCCATGTTGCTGGGGAATCTTTAACATATTTGCTTTCCAGTGGAAAAAGACTACCTAAACTCACATTTTCACTAGCTCAGACATAGCATGTCAGCTGCTGAACATCGCTTTGTCATTTTGAATTTCAAATTATACCACCCTTAGACACAAGTCTAAGCCACATAGCTATTTCTTTGCTGCTCTTCTGGATTGGTAAATATTGCCCATTCCCTGAAATCTCGGTGTCAGTATTTCCTCCCTTTCCTTCATTTAGCTCTTGTATGAGTGTGTGGACACCTGAATCTCGTGTGTATGTGTGACTGAATTCCCCCAATTTTAGTTTACTTTTGCATCTCTGCCTGGTTCTTCCTGCAAATTCCCTATAAATATTGGTGGAAAGATCTCACTAGGTTACCCCACCTCCTGCAAGCCTCTTAGAGTGAACTAATTAATTACCTATCTTTCATTTGAAGCACAGGTCCTGCTGGAGGACCTCAAGGTCACCCATGCTTTTGGGGTAAAAAGGAGGAAACTTTATCTTGACCCCTTTGCTCCATAGGCCCTGTCACTGTACACATTTATAGTGCTACATTCCACTTTAACAGCCATGACAACATCCTTATGGGATTTGCAGTAGTGGTTTGAGTATTGGACTAGTACTCCAGAAGGCTCCTAATTTCCTAAGGGTTAGTAATTTCTCTGCTTCTCAGAATGCGTTGAAGTTTCCAGTTTGGAGCTTTGCATCGCAAAACATTGCTAAATCCCCAAGTGTCTCAGTATGTCGTAGGGATTGTTTTGTGATGGGGAAAATCAGCATAGCTGGAATGCTGAAAACTCCAATTGGGGCTTTGACAGAACTCTAATTTTCTTTTGCAAAAGGACTGCACCATGAAACCCAAAGAGTGGCCAAAGATGTTCCCACCCATCAATGCATGCTGGCATGAAAATTAAAATAGATAAATAATGCCACTCATTCCAGCAAGCTTGCCAAGAGGTGGAAGCAAGTTGGGTGGAAGGAGGAAGAACAATCATTCCTTTTATACAAGAATCCCCACTCTGCTTCTCTTTTCTATCTGATTCTATAGATCCATGTCTGGGCTTGGTGATAAACAGAATCTGTGGCTGTGGGTCCACCCACATTGTACAGTTATGGCAGTTTGGTTTCACTTCAGCTTCAGGACTCCATCTTGCAGATTGTTCTGGGATCTGCAGTTTAGTGAGGCACTAAAACTCATTGGTGAAGAATTCTAAGCCCTCACCAAACTACAAACCTCACAGTTCCATTCCCACAGTTGTATCAGTTTGACACCATTTTAAACATCACCCCTCTATCCGACAAAATCCTGGGATTTATAATTTGGTGAAGAACTTAGAATTCTCTGCCAGGTTACAACTAGCAGACTCCAGAAGTACATCCTAGCCTTCCCTTTACTTCAGTGAGTTTGAATATCAATTTCCAGAAGCTCCAAACAGTATAGACAATCGTAGATGATTCTAGGAGTTTTAGTACAAAACAGGCGGATTGTCAAAGGGAACCAACGCACTAGAGTCTGAGAAATTTTCCTCACTCTTGAGTTACAGGGGAAAAAATCTTATATTTGACTTAGATGAAGACTTTTATCTAGTGTAAATGTGTTAATCTGTTCAGCATGCCTGTCTCTGTTATATTTCTTATCTACCAATGACCTCTGAACAACTCTTTACAATACCACTAAGACAGGTAGTTGTCACATCCCAATGACAATTAAACCCTTAATAGCCATAGTTAACAAAGAGCCGGTGTGATGTAGCGCTTTGAGTGTTGGACTAAGACTCTGGTTGACCTGAGTTCAAATCTCCTCTCCACCATGGAAAACCACTGAGTGACCTTCGGCAAGTCACACTCTCTCAGCTTCAGAGCAAGGCAAGGGTAAACCCCTTCAGAAGAACTCTTCCCAAGAAAACCTTATTATAGAATCACCATAATATGGAGTTGGCTTGAAGACACATAAGAACAAAACCATCATCCATCATCAACCATCATCACATATGTACCTTTTTTATTTCATATCTTCCCCCTCCCCTGCTCATATGTGCATAAATATCTGTCCATTGAGGCTACTCTGCAGTGCACAGAAGCTGAGACTTGTTAGTCTTTAAGGTGCTGTAGGTTGTCATTAAGTTTAAAATCCTTGAAGATTTGGTAGCTTTTGCATTGCTTTGGAGTAGTGGTTAGAGCGCCAGATTGAGTCATGGGAGATGTGAGTTCAAGTTCCTTATTGAATCATGAAAGCTCATGGGCTGTACCAATCTCAGCCTGATCTACGTCACAGGGATGTTGTGAAAACAATTCTGTCTCTTTATTTCTCTCTCTGTCTGTCTAACCTACCTCATAAGAATGTTGTAAAAATAAAGTGGAGAATCTAGTATACCACCCTGAACTCATGAGAGGAAAAGTGGAACATAAATGTAATCTATTTATTTATCTATTGCAAATTTAATTAATAAACGCATAATTAGGAACATACAGCCATGAAGGCAAGCGTCCTCTAGCACAAGCTTTTTAAACAGGAAAAAAAAAAAAAGGCCCAAGTTTAAAACACTGTTGTTCTTGCTTTTTCTAAAACTTCGCACAGATAGTTATCTGGGATTTGTCCCCAAATAAAAGTGGCTGTCTAATGCTCATGAGAAAGAGGAAGCAATGAGGGTTCTTTTTGCAGTATGCAGCTTGGCTCACTTTCCTGAGCCATCTGCAATCCTTACTTTCACCCCCTTGTCAAGCCGGAACGCTCTGCTGTTGTCAAGCTGCAGTGGTTAAATGCCAGCATTGCAGCCACAAGGTTGTGAGTTCAATCCTTCCGGGCTCCAGGTTGACTCAGTCTTCCATCCTTCCACAGGTTGGTAAAATGAGTACCCAGCTTGTTGGGGGCAGTTAGCTAACACATTGTAAACTGCTTAGAGATCACTTAGCTAATAAGCGGTATAGAAATACACATGCTATTGTTGTTGCTATATTGTTCTATTACATACCATTCAACATTTCAACATGAACATAGGGACACCTGTGGCCAGGCAACATCAGTGTGTGGTCAAGATGGCAAAAATGAAAAAAAAATGGGCCATTTTAAAATAGCTGAAAAAAAAGATGAAGAGGGTTAATCAGGACTATCCCTGCCAGATCAGGATACTTGAAGAGTATGTTCTTGATGATGTGACAGATTTGTCTGTGAGGAACCTGCTGCAGAATGGTCACTTCTGTGGCCCCTTCACAGTACATGATGATAGCACTATGATTCCATTAATTGCTGTGGTTTGTTAGCAGCTGTACACCCCCTTGCTTCGATATGGTCTAATTGGCAAATATTAATTGGCATGAAATTAAGTTACATACAGCTATGGCTGAAAGGTCATGTAGAGAAGAGATGCTAGATGGGAAAAGTAGGCCAGGTCATAAGTTAACTGTGAACTGGCTGGGAAAGCCTGGCTTAATGGCTCTAAGCTTAATCCTGTCAACTGCCTGACTTCAAAAAACAATATGAAAGAAACTGCCCAGGTGCAACAGGCACGCACACCTCCTGTGCACATTTCCTACTGAAGCCTTCCCCAGCCATATTACCCAACCAAGCCATTAAGAGGCTATCAGGGCTTCCACAAATATTTTGTCACCTAATAGTAAGACCATCAACCCATTCTGGACCTCGTTGTATTGGTTGAAAATTCAGCCACAGAGCCATTTACACCCATGCCCTCTAGGTAGAAATTGGGTGTAAAACCCCTGGTTTTGAGCAGTCAGATGCAAGTCTAATTAGACATTTCCACACTAGACAGTTATAGCACTATGATTCCGGCTGGCCCCTCCCGAAATTGCAAACCCCAGGATTCCATAGGATGTTGAAAGTGGAATCATAGCGCTATAACCATCTAGTGTGGAAATGGCCTAAGTTACATCTCTGTTTCTTCACTGCTTTTCTGGATTGGTAATTATCACCCAAACCCTGAACCCAAACCCTGAACCCTCAACCTTTTCTCCTTTTTCCTTTCACTAGTCTTCTGTGATTGTGTGAGTGCTTGCATCTTGCGTGCAATTGTTAATTCACCCAACAAAATACATTTTAGTTTATTTTGAAATCTCTGGCCAGTTCTTTCCTGAAGAGAGCCGGTGAACATTTGTGGAAGGTCTCATTAGGTTATCCCCTCTCACAATCCTCCTATTAATTTCCTATCATCACATGAAGGTACTGTCATTGTGAATGGACCCCTGAATCACCCATGTTTTGGGATAACAGGTTCTATCCTATGGAATCCCGATATTTGCAATGTGGGGAGGTAAATTTAGAATTCTCAGTCAAAAACCTCACCAAACTACAAACCTCTGATTTTCATATAAGCAACCATGACAGTTAAATAGCAATCATACTGCTCAGACTGTCTTGTGTGAAAAGGTCCACCGTCTCCTCAGAGTCTAGCCTAAGAAAGAGAGGGAAATTGCAGAGACAAACAAGACCATATATTTGGACGGCAAAAATGCAGCAAGATACAAAAGCCCAGTGCTGTAGAATTATAGCAATCATTATGAACTCTGCTCATAAATGGCTTTGTTGTGCCTTTGTTTCACTGGGAGAATCTTTTAAAAGGAGTGTGTTTTATTCTTCTTCTGACCTGTAGAGAAAAGGAAGGGCATTTCTGGAGCTTAGGGGAGGGAGAGAGTGTGACACCAATCTGTAACTCGTGCATTTTAATTTTGAGACCCTCTAGTCTCCAAAGCATCCTAACCTTTTAACAACCTTTGGTCTTATGAGCATTTGGGGAGGTTAATAAAAAAAATGGTCACAATACATACAGGGAGTTTGCGTACAGGAGTCTTGGCACTTAAACACCATTCTCTCCAACATTTCAAGGGAACGCATGTGGCCGAGCAACATTGCCATAGTATAAATGGTTTTAATTGCTTTTAATCTCTCCCATCTTGAGTGCTAAATGGTTTGACGTGCTTTTAACCTTGAAATTATTCTGTTTTAAATTGTTTTAAACTGTTTAGAGCAATTTTATTGTGCACTGCTCTGAGTTCTTCAAATATGCAGTGAGACAGAAACAAAGCAAGTTCCTAGGCCCTGTGACTGCAGATAAGCCCTTGGAAGGGTGCCAGCAAAACCTAGAAGTAAGTAAGAGTGACTAGATCAGTTTCTCAGCACTGCAGGAGAGGAAGGCTTGATTGCCATGCTGTAATGTTCTTTCTGACTCCTGAGTACAGAAATGCCAGAAAGGAAGGAAGAAAGGATGGAAAGAAGGGGAAGCACTCTGTAATGGGATGGTGTTTGCCTTGTTGCTGTTGTTGTTATTGTGTCCCTTCAGCTCTTTGGCTATTTCTGCATTGTTATCACGGTTATGATATGTCAGGTGAGAGCACTAGATATCCTTTTGATATCAAATAATTTGGCCTTTACTTGACCTTTCTCTGCCACCCTGCTCCACGTGTTTGCGAGGGTCCTCCGGACAAGCACGTATTTGGCGTGGCCGTTAATGGTTTTACATTCCAGACTCCATTGAGGCAGGCAACTCAAGTTTCAGGGAACACCTCATTGCAAACCAGCTTTGCTCGGCGCGTACCTTCACAATAGCTGCATGGCTCTGAGCCGAGCCATTCCTTTATGTCGGGCCATCAGCGTACTGGCCATACTATTGTCATCCAGCATTAAGCTCTTCATGCAAAACCTGACCTTTTCCAAATCCTTTGTCCAGCTCCAAAATCCCTTTGTTCTTACCAAGCATAGCATAGCCTGTAGGTAAACTCCACCCTATAAAAAGTCCCCACTTTTGGGACTACTTCGGATCACCTTGGACTTCCATCCCGCCTTGCTGCCGGCTTGTCCAGTGAACTCCCCTCAGCGACCCATGTTGAGCTTTCTCTCCCGGAACCCTGTCTCTCTCTCCAGGGCTACGAGATCAGGTGTCGTATTACCCACTCCCCAAATCTCTCCATTTCTATTTCCAAGTTAGCTAGCGTGTGTGTTGTCTTATTTGCTGTTTATCTCTCAATAAATGTTATTTTTGCTACTTTAAAACTTGTCTAGCTACGCTCTCTGACCTGACGCTGTATACATAGGGTAAAAGATCCTAGCTAAAGTTACCCTGCCTCTCGTTAGCTTAAGAGAGTGCTCGAGCTTAATTCCCCCAACTTGTGCTTTTATTTGGTTATTTGGGTGCCCCTCCTGGGACCCCCAACATACAGGGTAACAGCATGACATTGCCATCTCGTCACAGCAGTGGTTATTTTCAGTCCAGGAGTCATGCTACCACACGACATCATCACCATCCATCTGCTATTCCATTCCCAAGCTTGACACCATTTACAGGAAAAAATCCATTAAGAGCTTTCTTCAGCACTACAATCCTGGCAGCCGTGTCAATGAGGTTCCATAACAGCACTTGATAATGCTTCCTGTCGTCACCAATCCAGCAGTGGGTGGGGCGTGGGTGTGCCCAGCTTGTCCCTTCCTCTGTGACTCCCATGGCATGGTAATTTTGAAATCTATCACCTTTCTGAGTTTATTTTAAATTTCTCCTTTGAATTATATATTTTTAAAAAATTTTAAATACATTTTTATGCATTATAGCATGAAAACGAAATAGTGTGCCAATGTGTCATGCTGTTACAACATTACTGTGCTATTACAGCTTACAAAGGAAATAAAACAAACAAACAAACAAAAACTCTGACCAATCAGGAGTTGTGTGGCAGGGGAAAGGGAGTGGCCAATGATGCTGTCTGGTGGGAGGAACACCAGTGGCAATACCGCTACTCATCCACTTAAGTGGAAGGATCTGGCTGGTGACTCCAATATCACCTGAGAAGAAGAAGCCAATCCAGGAGTTACTCTGAACTTTAAGGACCAATCCAAGTTGCTGATCATGTTTAAGGGCCAGAGTTCATCTCTGAACTTAGAGTGAAATGGGTCCTGCTTTCTGTTGCTGCATTAAATGTTGGACTAATACCTAGAGAAGATTCACTGTTCCACCAACATTTGAGCACTCAACCTCCATTATCTCATCCCAGCACTGGAATCAGTCACTCCAGGGATGCTGGGTTTACCACCATCTGGTAGGGTTACCAAGTTAAGACTATTCCAGGCCCTGAGATTTCAAGAACAAAACCTGAGCCCTCAGTATGATCCCTTGTCCATCCCATCCCACTGATGTTACAAGGTGATATTACCAGGGGGAAAACCCTGGTGATACATAATGATGCATAAAGTTTCAACCACAGCTGAACAAATTATGTGATGCAAAGTTTAAAAACTTAGCTGAGATCCCCCATCACAGATGTAGTTAAGAACGCATAACTGTGCATTATCTCCTGACCCAAATATACCTTAATATCAACCGCTGCTCCAAGCAACAGAGGTCTATTCTGCTTAACACTAGGGGGCAGCTGGAAGATGTTTCCAGCCCTCTCTCACCAACAATCTGCAGTGTGACAATCAGAAGGAGGATCCTTATCATAACTCCTTATTGCACACTGGTGGGAGAGGGCTGGAGACATCACTGTGCTGTGCCCTGATTGCTAGCAGAACAAAAGTTAGTTACTCAGAGTGGTTGTCTACAGTTTAAGGTGGGTTTCAGGGGGCATTTGTGATCTTGGCAAAAGTGCCACAATTATTAATCTGTGGCCATTTCTGCACTACATTGTTATAGTGCTATTATTCCACTTTCAGCATCATATAGAATCTTGGGGTTTGCAGTTTAGGGAGGCGTATTTAGAATTCTCAGCCAGAAAGCTCTTGGACCTCAGGAAACTACAAACCCCAGAACTCCACAGAAGGTTGAAAGTGGAATAATAGTATTATAACAGTGTAGTGTGGAAATGGCCTATAACTCTAGGTTACAAATCTATAAGTGCAATACAGATACCAGCCAGTGAGTCTAATAACACACACACACACACACACACACACACTTTCCAAGTCAGTGCTCTCACCCTGAGATTCCTTCAGCTTTCCCTTAGGACCAGAGAAGAGAGGTCAAGGCCTGAGATCTGGGAACCCTGTGCACTTGACAAATGTAATCTCACTCTGCCTCTGTGGCAGAACTATCTAGAGCTTCTCTGAGGCAGCCATTAAAGTGAGTGCTCCCAGATCCTCATCAAAGGAAAACTTTCTTGACTGTATGCATGGCAGGAAAAGGGAGAGAGAGAGACTTAATGCATCAAATTTGCCTGCGTTGCAGGCGCGTCTGGCTGCTTCTCCTTTTCATCAGCCCTCATTGCTATTCTCAACAAGTTTTCAAATAATTTGTGATATTAAAGCAAGACAGGGGGGAGGCAGGGGGAAAGGAACCTGATAAGCTTTTGAATCCATTCTAAATCTCTTTTATCACTTGTGTTGCATCTATTTTTAAGAGAGTGTCAAAACTGGAATTGCATATGCAAAGCAGGGGGGAGGGGAGGTAAAAAACACATTAACATCCTGAAGCTGTGAAGTATAAATCTGCAAGAGTGGCAAGGAAAGGATTTCTCAGCGTGCACCTGATGACAGCCTGCATCAGAGCGGCACATCTCCCACCCTTGCCATCAAGAGGTTTTAATTTTGCATGGAGATTAAGTGACCCAGCTTTTCATGCAAATGTATTGATCTGTAGGATTGTGCAGATATTTAGCTTAACCCTTTCCTTAAGCCATTTAGCCTCAGGCCCCTCTGACAAGCCTCTTACCTCTTCTTAACATCAGCCATTTCTGCCCTAGACTGTTATAGTGCTATTATTCCACTTTCAACATGCTATGGAATCCTGGGGTTTACGGTTTAGGAAGGGGCCTCAAAGGCCTCAAGACATCTCCCTAAACTGCAAACCCCAGGATTCTATAGGATGTTGAAAGTGGAATAATAGCACTACATCAGGCTAGTGCGGAAATGGCCATCCTGTAGAAGAAGATTATACCTTCCAACTGTCCCAGCTTGACAAGGACAGCGCCAGCTAACCCTCCCACTTCCTTGGCCACTTTTAAAATGTCCCAGTTTTTCTCTCCACTTCCCACTTTCCCCTTTATTCTCAACTTACTTCCATTGCTGCTAACTTGAGTTCAAAGGGGGAAAATTCTTTTGCATTCAGTTAACTCAGGAGAGGAAGGAGATGGAGTTTTCCCCTTGTTGGACCTCTTCCATCTGGAAAAAGAAAGAAAAAAGCAGCAAAGAAAAGAAAGTCCAGAGTCTGATGGAACTTAGGCCTGTCCCATTAAGAACTGAGAGGATGTAGTCTCTAAAGGAAATTCAATAGCGGCATATCCAGGCATCTGGAAGCAGCAAAGCAGTAATTGGAGTGACACAATGAGGCTGTTCTCTAGAACCACTCTATGATGCCAAGAAAAAGTACGCAGTTGTAAGAGTTTGGGGTGCAGAACCCTCATGGAAGTGGAAAACCACAAATAACTCCCCCCTTCCCTTCCCATTCCCTTCTGGGGCTCACCCTTCCCATTGACATACAAAAGGGACAGGAATGGGGGGTGGGGGAAGACCCACATGAGCCTTCCTTTCCCTTTCCAGAGCTCCTCCTGCCATTCCTATGCATTTTGTCCCAGTGCTGAGAACTCACATTAGCATTCCCCACCCACCTCCATACCTTTCTGTTTTCCTTCTGCACAAGTTCTCCACACCAGGGCAAAATGTGTAGAAATGGGAGGGGAGCTTGTGCTAGCTTTCTACCATCACCATTTCCCTTCCATTTTGCATGGGAAGGGGGAAGAGGGAGCTCTGGAGGAGGAAAAGAAGGCTTGCAGGAGCTTTCCCCCACTCCTTTTCCCTTCCACATGTGCCCACATGTGCTCGCGAACAATGAAATCCAAAAACTTCAAACTTGCAAATGTGAAGGGAGAAGTATAATATCATACTTGTGGGATGAGACATTCTTAAGGGGTATGTGAATGTCTGTGAATTCCAGTGGTGAATGTCCCATGAAAATGATAACCAATTATATAGAAAGGGATTCACTGTTACAAAGGCATTTTGCGCATGCTTAGCTGGACAGCATTCTCCAGCCTGTATTGGAAGCAGGGATTAGTCTGGGCTAGAAACAATGAAGGTACTAGATATCATCTATCTTGGAAGCTAAGCGGGATCAGGTCTGGTGAATACTTAGATGGGGGAATGCCAAGGAATACCAGGTGCTGTAGGCTATTTTTCAGAGGAAAGGACTGAGAAAACCACCTCTAAGTCTTCCTTGCCTAAAAAAATCTCTATAAATGAAAAGATAAGATGGAGTCACCATAAGTCAACAGGTGACTTGAAGACACATGCACACATACAAACCAAGTGATCTTGGTTTCTGTCCCCACCCCCACACACCTCCATCACTAACTAGGCTTGACCTGGCTTAACTTCCACAATCAGATGGGATCCAGTGCCTCCAGGGTATTTTAGCGTCTGTATATGTGTTGTTGTTGTTGTTGTTGTTGTTGTTGTTGTTGTTGTGCCTTCAGGTCATTTCCAACTTATGAAGACCCTGAAGAGAAACTGCCATGGAATTTTCTCAGCAAGATTTGTTCTGAGGGAGTTTGCCTTTGCTTTCCTCTAAGGCTGAGAGAGCATGACTAAAGAACTCTCAGTGGTTGACTAAAGAACTCTCAGCTGAGCTAAGTGTTAAGGGAAACATGTACAGAAAATGGAAGAAGGGGGAAAACACCAAAGAAGAATTTAAGCAAGTAGCCAGGAGATGTAGGGACGAGGTCAGAAAGGCTAAAGCACAGAACGAACTTAGGCTGGCCAGAGAATTAAAAACAATAAAAAGGGCTTTTTTAAATATGTCCGCAGCAAAAGGAAAAAGAAGGAGACAGTAGGGTCACTGCGCAGAGAAGATGGCGAATTACTCACAGGGGGAAGAGAAAAGGCAGAACTACTTAACACCTTCTTTGCCTCAGTTTTTTCCCAGAGGAGTGCAAGCACTCAACCTGTCGGTTGGGGAGCAGGGGAGGAAGCAGAGGAAATGAGGCACATCATAGGTAGAGAGGTGGTACAGGAATACCTGGCCACACTGGATGAATTCAAGTCTCCAGGGCCAGATGAATTGCATCCTAGGATATTAAAAGAGCTGGCAGAGGTCATTTTGGAACCTCTTGGAGGACAGGAGAAATCTTGGAGGACAGGAGAAGTTCCAGCAGACTGGAAGAGAGCAAATGTTGTCCCCATCTTCAAGAAGGGAAAAAAAGAGGACCCAAATAATTATTGCCCAGTCAGACTGACATCAGTACCCGGAAAGATCCTGGAGCGGTTCATTAAGCAGTCAGTTTCTAATCATTTAGAAAGCAACGTGGTAATCACGAGAAGTCAACATGGATTTCTCAAAAATAAGTCATGCCAGACTAATCTTATCTCTTTTTATGATAGAGTTACTAGCTTGATAGATGAAGGGAATGCTGTGGATGTAGCATTTCTTGATTTCAGTAAGACCTTTGACAAAGTTCCCCATGACATTCTTGCAAAGAAGCTGGTAAATTGCAAAGAAGCTGGTAAATTGTGGACTGGACAGGGCTACTGTCAGGTGGATCTGTAACTGGTTGACTGACCGTTCCCAAAGGGTGCTCACCAATGGCTGCTTTTCATCCTGGAGGGAAGTGACTAGTGGGGTGCCATAGGGTTCTGTCCTGGGCCCAGGGCTGTTCAATATCTTCATCAACGACTTGGATGAAGGAATAGAGGGCATGCTCATCAAATTTGCAGATGACACCAAATTGGGAGGGGTTGCTAATACGCCAGAGGACAGGATCAAAATTCAAAATGACCTGGATAGATTGGAGAGCTGGGCCAAGGCGAACAAAATGAAATTCAACAGAGAGAAGTGTAAGGTCCTACACTTAGGTAGAAAAAATGGAATCCACAAATATAGGATGGGGGACACGTGGCTGGATAGCAGTATGTGTGAAAGGGATCTAGGAGTCTTCATAGACCACAAGTTGAACATGAGTCAGCAGTGTGATGTGGCAGCCAAGAAAGCCAATGCAATTCTCGGCTGCATCAAATAGGAGTATGGTGTCTAGATCGAGGGAGGTACTGGTACCACTCTACTCTGCTTTGGTTAGACCCCATCTTGAATACTGTGTCCAGTTCTGGGCACCCCAATTCAAGAAGAACATGGTCAAGCTGGAGCAAGTCCAGAGGAGGGTGACCAACATGGTGAGAGGCCTGGAAGCCATGCCCTATGAGGATAGACTTAGAGAGCTGGGTATGTTTAGTCTGCAGAAGAGAAGGTTAAGAGGGGACATGATAGCCATGTTTAAATATTTGAAGGGATGCCACGTAGAGGAAGGAGAGGGCGTTTTCTGCTGCTCCAGAGACCAGTACAAGGAGCAATGGATTCAAGCTGCAGGAAAGGAGATTCCATCTGAACCTCAGGAAGAACTTCCTGACAGTGAGGGCTGTCTGGCAGTGGAATCTGCTGCCTTGGAGTGTAATGGAGTCTCCTTCATTGGAGGTTTTTAAGCAGAGGCTTGATGGCCCTCTGTCGGGAGTGCTTTGAGGGTGTTCCTGCATGGCAGGGGGTTGGATTGGATGGCCCGTGTGGTTTCTTCCAACTCTACATTTCTATGATTCTATGATTCTATGACTTGCCTGAGGCCACCCAGTGGGTTTCCATGGCCAAGTAGGGATTCAGACCCTGGGCTCCAGAGTTGTAGTCCAATGCTCAAATCACTACACAGTGCTGGCTCTTCCACCACACTGCCCATATACAGGCTGGATAATGTAGTTCAGCTGAGATTCTGTGCTATTCAACATCTTCATCAATGACTTGGATGAAGGAGTACAGGGCAGGCTGATCAAATTAGGAGGGGTTGCTAATACACCAGAGGACAGGGTCAGAATTCAAAATGACCGTGACAGATTGGAGGGCTGGGCCAAAGCTAAGAAAATTAATTTCAACAGAGAGAAATATAGGATGGGGGGCACGTGGCTGGATAACAGTACATATGAAAGGGATCTAGGAGTCTTGCTGGATCAGCAGCAGAAGCTGGATCAGCAGTGTGATTGGGGAGCCAGGAAAGCCAATGTGATTCTTGGTTGCATCAATAGGAGTACGGTGTCTAGATTGAGGGAGGTTGTTACTGCGGTCCAGGCCTACCCGGAGATAGAACTCGATATCTCCTTGATATCAAATAATTCGTCTTTCCTCTGCCATCCCGCTCCACATGTTTGCAAGGCCTCCGGACAAGCACGTAAACAGGCACGGCCGATAATTGCTGGACATTCCATTCTCCATCCAGGCAGGCCAGATACAGCCGATTCGTCGCTTCAGGGACCTTTCCGGCAAACATCTCATTGCATATGCGAGATACTAACAAAGGCTCCCCGACAGCTAACCTGACAAAGCTGTACTAAGCACTCCGCATTTGCATACTGGCTACACTATTGTTAATTCGGCTCTAAGTCAATCATGCTAAATTCTAACCTTTCCAAGGCTTTGTCCCGTACCCAAATCGCATTATTCTCACTGAGTAAGGTATGGCCTGCAGTCACAATTCACCCTATAAAAACCCCTGATTCCGAGACCTTCCTCGGATCGCTCCTGAGCTGCCACTTTGCCTGGAGAGCCTTCCCCTCAGTTCCGGTAACTGAAACTGCTCAACCCTGGATCGCTCGGACCACTCTGCCACACCGAGTTTCTCCATTGCACCCCAACTCCGCTCTCAAGCTCCAGGACTACGAGACAGGTGTCATATTACCCATTTTCCTCTAAAAATCCCTATTTCATGTCAATCCCTGATTCTTTAGTTAGCTGTGTGACTGTGGTTTCTTTAATATTGGTCTGTACTCAATAAATCATCAATTTTATTACTTTAAACCGTCTGGCTGCTTGACTGACCTGTCCCCGTAGACACTGGGTTGCAAGATCCTGCTATGTTACCCTGCCTCTCGCTAGCTTTAGTGAGTGCTCCAGCTAATTTTCCCCAGAGTTGTGTCGTTGTTTGGTTATTTAGGCGTCCCTCCGAGGACCCCCAGAGATCAGGGTAGCAAGGTAATGGTCCCACTCTATTCTGCTTTGGTTAGATCTCATCTGGAATACTGTGTCCAGTTCTGGGCACCTCAATTCAAGAAGGGTATCGACAAGCTGGAGTGTGTCCAGAGGACGGCAACCAAAATTGTGGAGGCTCTGGAAGCCATGAAGCCCTATGAGGAGCAATTTATGGAGCTGGGGATATTTAGTCTGCAGAAGAAGTTAAGAGGGGACATGATAGATGTGTTTAAATATTTCAAGGGATGGCATGTCAGAGAGGGAGCAGGCTTGTTTTCGCTGCTTCAGAGACTAGGACAAAAAGCAATGGATTCAAGGTGCAGGAAAAGAGACTCCACCTGAACCTCAGGAAGAACTTCCTGATGGTCAGAGCTGTCTGGCAGTGGAAGATGCTGCTGCCTCCATGGAGTCTGGTGGGGTCTCCCTCTTTGGAGGTTTTTCAGGAAGTCCTGTAGCAGGATCTTA
This sequence comes from Ctenosaura bakeri, assembly GCA_948474755.1. Classification (NCBI taxonomy): domain Eukaryota; kingdom Metazoa; phylum Chordata; class Lepidosauria; order Squamata; family Iguanidae; genus Ctenosaura; species Ctenosaura bakeri. Next base: position 236,031 of record CAOLHI010003349.1, on the reverse strand, counting down.
AGATGAAAGCTTCAAAAGTTCTTGGATATTTTTTTTTTTTTTACAGCTAGAGTATTTACCTGGAGTTTGCCTGGAGGTTTTTAAGCAGAGTTTGGATGGCCATCTGTTGGGAGTGCTCTGATGTGGGTTCCTGCATGGCAGAAGGGGGTTGGACTGGATGGCCCCTGGGGTCTCTTCCAACTCTACGATTCTATGATTCTACTGCAGAAGGCAGTTTGGGGAATTAGAGACACAGGATCTCAAATCTCAAATCTAATCCCTAATGTAAGGTAAGGTAAGGTAAAGTAATTCCTAAGGTATTTCTAACAAGTGTTACCTATGAGAAAATAAAATCCCAGGCAAACTCCAGGTAAATACTCTAGCTGTAAAAAAAAATAATATCCAAGAACTTTTGAAGCTTTCATCTTAAGATCCTTCTACAGGACTTCCTGAAACACATCTGTGCATTTCTTACAGAAAGGTGTGATAGGGAAGAGAAGTTAAGCGGGTACATGAAACTGAGCACCAACAGCTTCCAGTCTCACTGTCTATTCTCCTTTCTCCCACCACTCCAAGGTACCATCTGCTACCCGCTGTCCGTAATTAAGAGGTAATGCTTTCCCTTGACTTTGAGCACATTAGCAGATGATAAATTATTCACACTACATTGCACTTTCTGCGGCTCGTAGAGAACCAAAGCGATCGCTGAGAGTCCAGAAGTGGTTGTCTTCCCCTCATTTGGTATTTATTAAATCTAATTTAAGGGGCCACAGCCATCAGATTCTCGAGGGTATGCAATGTCTTGCCAGTTCCTCCCGCGGACCAGTGGTTTGCTGCTTTTAACGTGCTTGGGCTTTTTTTAGTGTGATTTGGGAAAAGCATATTGAAATGTCAGAGGTTTCATCCCCATGCACATTCTTTGAGCAAATGATGTCCCATTTGCTGTGGCCAAGACCCTACTGCATCATTGGCCATTTCTGCACTAGATTGTTATAGTGCTATCATTCCACTTTCAATATCCTATGGAATCCTGGGGTTTGCAGTTTTTAATTGCATTTTTATTTAATTGTGTTTTATTAACTTTTACAATGGATGTTTCAGCCAATTTCTATTTTAAATTTTGTAAGCTGCCCTGGGTCCCTTGATGGGAGAAAGATGGGATGTAAACTGAATAAACAAACAAATAAATCACTTGCATGTGTGTAAGATACTAACAGGATTCCAGCCTTTAAAGCAAAACTTGAGTGCTTAGAAAATCAAGATATCAAATTGCTTGGAGATGGGAATACAAATCCTGACTAGATTTGTCCTCAAAGAAAGGGGTGAGGGAAGGAGCCACATACAAAAATCACCATGTCTATTCTCGGGTGTCATTTTCTACCTGGAGGAGGTCTCCTTGGATAAAGAAACGAAGAGGAGAGCCAGGATAAGCCCCACCTGGATTCAGAGGAGGCTGGCAGACCTGCCATAGCACCCAGAACCTGGTCCATAACAGACAATAGCTACAGATTCAGAAAAGGAGCCAGAGACACTTCACCCTCTTGAGCAAAGTAAATTAAAGCACTCAGAGCAAAAGGTCAGGCAAAGCTCTGCTCCACTTTCAATACAGGACACTGAGCTTATGAGGCCAGCTAGTCTGATTAACTGTGGGCTGTAAAACAGCTCAGAGCAAGCCATTCCATTGCTGCAGAACAACAGTTCTCAAACTCTGTGCAATCCTGTCTGATATTTCTGGTTTCCTGGTTCTCTGACTTTTGGTATGTATTTTGGGACTTATCTTTCCAGCAATATCCCTCTCAGTTTTTGATTCTGCTCAGGACTATTTTCTCCCTTCAGATTGTTACCCTGTTTACTGGGGGTCCCGGGAGGGACACCTATATGTGCTCACAATTAGACAAGTTTGGAGAAATTAGCTAGAGCACAAGTTAGCAATGCGAGAGGAAGGGCAACGCAGCGGAATCCTTTACCCAATGTCTACAGGGCCAGGCCAAGCCAAGGAGTGCACCAAAGTTTAAGAATAATTGTGATGTTTATTAAATATAGACAAACAGTGTATGCAACACACTCACACAGATAACTATAGAAAATAAAGGTTGGAGTGGGATAGAGGGATTTTTGAGAGGGATTGTTGAATTGGGTGATACGACACCTGTCCTTAAGCCCGGATAGGTCACTGCGAAGGTCCGAAGTTGCATAGTCACAGCCAATATGACTGAGGGGAAGGCTCGCCAAGCAGAGTGGCAGCAAGACAGGATGGGACTCAGGAGCGATCCAAGGAAGGTTTTGGAACCAGGGGTTTTTATAGGGAGGAATGTGGCTACAGGCTATTCCGTACTTGAGGAAAACAATGAGTTTCAGGCGCGAGACAAAGCTTTGGAAAGGTCAAAATTTGTGTTCAAATCTTTTTATTAACCGATATAACAATATAACCATATTCAGTCATCAAATTTCCATTATAACTTTAAACATGATAAAAAAACAAAAAACAGAAAAAACAAAAAGCAAATTTATATAAAATGCTTAACATAGAAGAAACCTTTTTCCAGAATCAAATTTACAAAATCAAATTTACAGAATCAAATTTCATTAACTCCATTCTCATCACTTACATCTTATAAATATTTATCTCTATTATCTTTCTTCCTTTACCTATGTACGTACAATACCCAGTTATATAATTACACAGTTATTTTAAGTACATGTTCTTCCTTCATTCTCTTTTCTCCAGTCATATTGGTTTTTCCTAGTTATTCTCAACCAACAACAAATCATATGACGTATTTCTTCCGATAAAAGCACTACTTTCCTTTGATCTAGTTGTTTAATTGATTCTATTTTACCTCGCATTACACTCTCTCGGAGACCATGCACGTGTATATAAATTACTTACACTTTTCTTTCACCGTGGTTGTTTCTATTTTGCTTATGAATTTTCAACTTTCCTCTTTCTTTTCCCTATTACATGCTTATCTAGCTTTACCTCTCTCTCTTTCCTTATATTTTGTTCTGTTTTTGTTTCACTACCCTTACTCTACTATTCCTTTAATAGCCATTTCCCCCCATTCTGCTTCGAATACAGATAATACTGGATCCCAGTCTTTTTTAAATTGTTGCATAGAGTTTTTAAATAACACTGTTGTTAACTTATCCATTTCGATTAAATCATACGTCTTAATTAACCAATCTTGTATTCCTGGTGCTTCTTCTTGTTTCCATCTACTCGCATAGGTCTTTCTGGCCACTATAATCAAATGAGTTAGTAACTTTATTTGGGATCTTTTCTTTATTGATTTTATAGCATCATAGATGTTCAACAAATAGATTTCCAGCTGCATTGTAAACATGATTTTCAATATACTTGTAATTTTATTGTGTACTTGAGACCAAAATGTTTTTGCCTTTTGGCAAGTCCACCATAGAGGATATAAAGTTCCTTTTTGGTCATATTTCCAACATTTATCGTTCTTAATTTTAGTCATTTTTGCTAGGTGAGCCGGGGTATAATACCAAATATTTTATAGTAATTTTCTTTTAAAGATACACTTTTTAATAATTTAGCTATCATTTTCCAGGAAGTCTCCCAGCTTTCTAGTTGGATAGGGTGCCTTATATTCTGTGCCCATTTAACCATATTTTCTTTTACAGTTTCTTTTTCCAAGTCTCATCTTAATAGCAATTTATATAATTTTGAGTTTCGATGTTCTATTCCAGATTTTAATAATTTGTCCAGGTCGTTCTCCTTGGTCTCTATTCCTATCATTTTTTGATCTATTTTAAACCTCTCAATCAACTGTCTCTGCAAGAGCCAATGCCTTGTTATGCCACATTCCGTTAATTCTTCTTTACTTTTTATGTAGATCTTATCACCTTGACATTTTAATATCTCTTTATATGTAATCCATTGAGTTAACCTTGGTTTTTCTCTTCTATAAAATGCCTCGTGTGGAGAGACCCACATTGGTAATTTAGGATAAAATTCCCTTTTATATTTTAACCAGACTCTCAGTAAAGATTTTCTTACAAAGTGATTATTGAAATCTTTATTTATTTTGTCTTTTTCATACCATAGGTATGAATGCCAACCAAAAGGTAGCTCTGCTCCTTCTAACACTAGTAATCTTTCATTTTTAAGTTCCGTCCATGTAGTCAACCATTCCATACAACAAGCCTGGTAGTACATTTTCAAATCTGGGACTCCTAGCCCTCCTCTCTCCTTAGTATCTTTCAGGTAATTCCACTTTATGCGAGGCTTTTTCGCATTCCAGATGAAATTCGAAAGATCTCTTCGCCATTGATTAAATGGGGTGTCGTTAACTATTATTATCACCAACACTGGGTTATGATCTGAATATAACCTTGGCAAAATCTCCATTTCTTTAATATTTTTAGCCATTGTTTTAGTTGTTAACACCATGTCTATCCTAGACCAAGACTTGTGGACATCTGAATAATATGTAAACTCTTTTACTCCCCCATACAGATATCTTCATGTATCTGACAGTGTATAATTTTGGACCTGATTAAAAAAAGGCTTCGGCAATTTACCCTGTGATATTTTTAATTTTCTTGATTTTCCTGATTTTCTATCTATCTCGGGGTTAATAACCCCGTTAAAGTCCCCCATTATTACCATTTCTTGATACTCATATTTATCTAATACCTTTTGGAGTTCATCAAAATATCTTGTTTTTTATGTTGGGGACCGTATATTCCAACTAATAAGATCACAGTGAACAATGACTGAACTTCAACGCCTATATATGTCCCATTTCCATCATTAAACACCTCCTTCGCTTTAAATTTTTTATTAACATAAATCGTAAACTCTTTTTTCTTTTTATTACATCCAGAGGAGAATTGTGTTCCTAATTTGGTGTTATTTAAATATTTAACATCCTTGTCCCTTATGTGTGTCTCTTGTAAACATGTAACATCTGGTTTTATTTTTCCTAAATGATGGAATATTCTTCTTCTCTTAATTGGCGCATTTAGCCCCCGAACATTCCACGATAAAATTTTCATCTCTGTTATTTCTTTTATGGACTAAACTCGAGATTTCTTAAGATTTCTTTATTTCTATTTCCCTTTCCTATAGCCTTTCCTTTACTCTGTTCCCTTGTTCTATTTCTCTGTCTATATCTCTATCCTCGCTGTCTTCTTCTTCCTCTTCCTCTTCTTCTATTTCCTCTTCCTCCAAGTCCGCCTCTTCTTGTTTATCTATCAACTCTTGATTAATTGAATCTTTTTCCAGTGTTTTCTTGCCAGAGATAGGGTCTTTTCTCTTGACATATTCTTGTTCCTTTTCCTCCTTGCTTACATTTTCCCTTTGATTTACTTCCGCTATCTTATTTGATATTTCTTTTCTTGTATCTCCGGCTTGTACTGACGCTTTTCCCAATTCGGTTCTAGTTAATTCCTCTCTATGTCTTTTCACAAAGTCTTGCGCTTTCAAGATGGTATTTAGGACATATCTTTTTTGATGAAGCGTAAAGATGACCCCTTCTCCTCTGCCCCACCTGTATTGTATTCCGTATTTTTTAAGTATTTGTATTAGAAAAGAATATTCTTTTCTCTTTTTTAAAATTTGCGATGGAACATCTTTAAAGACTTGGACTTCTGTATTGTCAATAATCAGTCTATTCGTATAAGCCTCCTGAATAACCAAGTCCTTCACCCTCTCTCTGAGGAAATAGACCACAATGTCTCTGGGCACCTTTCTTTTTCTGGCGATAAAAGAGTTGATTCAAAAAATTTTATCTATTTCCAAGTCTAGTTGTTCTGCACTCCAACCGATGAATTGAGCCAACTTCGGTATTATTCGTTTGCATAAATTTTCTCCTTCAGCCTCCTCTAATCCCCTAATTTTCAGGCATTTATCTCTGATTTTAATCTGTGTGTTTAGAACTTGAACCGCCATTTGTTCCATTTGCTTTTTCATATCAGGTGCCTGTTTTTCCAGTTTGGTTGTTCTATCTTGTAGGTTGTCAATTTTTTAATTCATTATCTGCATGCCCTTAGTCATGTCTTCCATCCTCTGTCCTATATTTTGCATTTCCTGTTTTAGTTCTTTCATATCGGTTGATATTTGTTGCATTTCTCTTGTAAAATCCTCTCTTAGTTTTCGTACCTCCTGTAATATAGTACTTCCAAATTCTAGGAATTTTAACTGTTCTTTTGGCTGTTCTTCTATGGAGGCTCTCCTTTGGGTTTGTTGCTGGAACTGCACAGCTTTTCTTGTTTTGGATGCCATTTTATTTCTACGACTTATTACTGCTTGATTTACAATTTTACAATTAGGTCAAAATTTAACATGATTAAGTCCGAATTGACAAAGAGGTAGATAGTATGCAAATGCCTGTATTGTGTTGGGATATTGCAGCAATTAGTGGCCGAGCCTAGTTCTGTGCTTGTCCAGGGGCCTCACAAACACGTGGAGAGGGATGGTGGAAGAGAGCCAAATTACTGATATCAAAATGATATCTATGTCACCTTTAAGTGCGGCCCAGTCGTGGCAGTAACAAGATTGTATACTCCTAGGACCATGCTTCTGCTTACAAACCTATGTAAGCCCTGCGACTAGACCAGCTTTCCCCTGCCAGTTCTTGTGAACTATACGTGTGCTTATCTGAATGCTCACTGGCTCTAAACAGGAAACAGGTGGCAAATTTGTGCAGCCATTTTGATTTCAGGAAGGGCTTGACTTGTTAATCCAGTTTAGAGCCACTTATACAAACCAAGGCAGATCTGATTCCTGTTTGTTTTACTTTTTAAACAGTAAAATCATTTAACTCCTGGTGTCTGTATATTAGCTGCTGGTAAGATATAAGACAGAGTCTCCATAGGAAATGGCCTGGCTTCTAGGGTTACCAGTTCAGGATTGACTCAGACCCTGAGGTTTCCACGCAAAACCAGAGATTTAGGAACTGCTCCAGATGTTGTCATTATGCATTAAGTACCAAGCATAGTTACAAACAGAGAGGGAATGTATTTTCCTTGGAAAATAAAACAGAAATCTTAGTAAAAGAAGCAATTCCCAGGTCAAGATGAAATGATGGAACTGTCACCCTGTTTACTGGGGGTCCCGGGAGGGACACCTAAATAACCTTTCAATACACAAGATGGGGAAATTAGTCAAGAGCACTGGTTGGCACTACAAGAGGCAGGGTAACACAGCAGGATCTTGTAACCCAATGTTTACGGGATCAGGCCAAGTCAAGAAGCAAACCGTGTTGGAAATAATGAATGATCTTTATCAACTAAAGGTGCACAATGTAAGCAACACACGCACACAGATAACTAAGCAAAATAAAGGTGTATGATAGTGGGATTTTCAGAGGGATAGTAGATTCTGGTGATACAAAACCTGTTCCTGAAGCCTGGAAAGAATAGAGAGCGATGCTGGGGTTCGATGTGGCTCAGCACGTGGAGCTGAGGGGAAGCTCGCCAAGCAAAGCGGCAGCAAGGCGGTCTGGAACTCGGGAGCGATTCGAGGAAGGTCTCGGAATCAGGAGTTTTTATAGGGAGAAATGCAACTGCAGGCTATTCCATACTTGGGGAAAACAATGAGTTTCGGGAGCAAGACAAAGCTTTGGAAAGGTCAAAATTTAACATGATTGAGTTAAGTCCGAATTGACAAAGAGTTAGCCAGTATGAAACGCAGAGCGCTTGGCCTTTGAGTATTCAACTTGCCAAGTTGCCTGCTCGGGTCAGGGAGTCCTTTGTAAACAGCATGCACACATAGTGAGAGTGTTTGCAGAGAGGTCTCCTAAAGTGAGGATCTGGCTATTTCTGGCCTGCCTGGGTGGAGAATGGAAAGTCCAGTGATTAGTGGCCGAGTCTAGTTCTGTGCTTGTCCGGGGGCCTCACAAACACGTGGAGAAGGGTGGTGGAAGAGAGCCAAATTATTGATATCAAAATGATATCTAGGGGTATCTCCAAGGAGGCCTAAAACTGCAGTAACAGAACTCTTTGAGAGATGGGATAAAATGGAATTTAATCCAGCCTCCTTGCTTCTAACCAAAAGGTAGATGCAAAGCAGAATGGAGGGTGAGCCCTGTGTTACCCTGTTTACTGGGGGTCCCGGGAGGGACACCTAAATAACCTTACAATTACACAAGATGGGGAAATTAGTCAAGAGCACTGGTTGGCACTATGAGAGGCAGGGTAACAAAGCAGGATCTTGTAACCCAATGTTTACAGGGTCAGGCCAAGTCAAGAAGCAAACCGTGTAGGAAATAATGAATGATCTTTATTAAATACAGGCACACAATGTAAGCAATACACACACAGAGATAACTAAGGAACATAAAGGTGTGAGTATGATAGCGAGATTTTCAAAGGGATAGTAGATTCGGGTGATACGAAACCTGTTCCTGAAACCCGGAAAGAAGATAGCGAGTGATGCTGGGGTTCGATGTATCTCAGCACGTGGAGCTGAGGGGAAGCTCACCAAGCAAAGCAGCAGCAAGGCGGACTGGAACTCGGGAGCGATCTGAGAATGGTCTCGAAATCAGGGGTTTTTATAGAGGGAAATGTGACTGCAGGCTATGCCTTACTCGGGGAAAACGATGAGTTTCGGGCGCGGGACAAAGCTTTGGAAAGGTCAAGATTTAGCATGATTGAGTTAAGTCTGAATTGACAAAGAGGTAGCCAGTATGCAAATGCTCAGTGCTTGGCAGTTGAGTATTCAGCTTGCCAGGTTGCCTGCTCGGGGCAGGGAGTCCTTTGTAAACAGTGTGCATACATAATGAAGGTGTTTGCAGAGAGGTCTCCTAAAATGAGGATCTGGCTATTTCTGGCCTGCCTGGGTGGAGAATGGAATGTCCAGCAATTAGTGGCCGAGCCTAGTTCTGTGCTTGTCTGGGGCCCTCACAAACACATGGAGAGGGGTGGTGAAAGACAGCCAAATTATTGATCTCAAAATGATATCTAGGGGTATATCCAAGGAGGCCTAAACTGCAGTAACACCTGTCACCACAGTGACTGGAAGGAGAAGACAAACACACACACACACACACGGAGACTGTTAGCAAGGTACAGCTACAGATCATTTATGCTTAGCAAATTGTAGCAAGCGGCTACTCTCTTAGCTGAGCTGGAGATTTGCATCCAGCCCTTTCCTGTTACCTCGATCAAAGTCCCCTGGAACTAGAAAATTTGCATCCTTGTACCTCCTGGAGAAGACCAATGAAAAATGGAGAGTCAGGCCCTGAGATCTGGCAGCCCTGCTGACCACTATGCAAACAGAGTGCTGGACTAGAGAGGCTTTTGGCCTGATCCAAAGAAAGAGTTCTTCTTCTGTAGCAATCTCTTCTGCTTACAACAATTTGTCAGGATTCAGTCAAAAAGCTGGAATGCTTTCTAATTTTCTCTTTCTGGGTTAGTAACATTTGGTGGGACTGACGTTGGTAGAATGAGATGGGCTTTTGGGATTCCATCGACTGGACTGCAACTCCTCCTTCACCCCTGCTGTTTGAATGTTGCAGATCTGGCAAGCGCTCCTATACATGTCAACAGAAGCAGCCTGTGAATTGGCTGGTGTGATTTTTCGCACTGGCCATTTCTCTTCTCCACACCAATTGCTTGTTAAAATATTCATAGGCTCAGCACCTAGCTTTGCATTTTGCCTTGGGAGACTGGCGGAAAGATGGGAAATGTGGCTAATGATTAGACCAGAGATGGGAGTGCCAAGGCAGCCTCACATCCAGCTTGAAGAAACATTTTGTGAATTTAAGTAACAAGCCAGGCGTAGCTGATGGTCTGAGTTCCAACAAAAGTGCAGGCAAGGAGCAAGCTATGGTGTAATGGAATCGATGGTTGCGGTCTGGGTGGAACAGGAGAGGAAAGCCCGAAATAGTATTTAGCGTTATCACATGAGACAGGTAAATCACAATTGCAGCAGGATAATCGTTTCTTCGGCTTGGACTTATCACATGACTCACCCTTTCTCTTCTGTTGTTCTCTTAGGAGCGTTTCTTTTATTTCTTTTATTAACACAAAAGATCTGTTAATGGCCTCCTTTGTAAAAGAAACACTCTCCAAATGGTCCCTCATTGGGAGACCAGAGGAAGAAGAAGAAGGTAATAAGTCCCAGCCAAAGATGCTAGTACCCCGCTGTAGTTGTGATTTACTTGCCTCACATGATAAAGCCCTCAATAACTTAGGCCCTTCTGCACTACACTGTTATAGTGTTATTATTCCACCTTCAGCATCCTGTGAAATTCTAGGGTTTGTAGTTTACTGAGCCCAAAGAGCTCCTGGGCTGGGAATTCTCAATGTCTCTCTCTAAACTGCACAATAACAGTATAGTGCGGAAAAGCCTTAGAGGGAAGTTACTGGGGGGTTTGACATGCACACATGTGGAGACACACGCAGAGCAAAGGCACATGAGCGTGCAAAGAAGAGGTCTTTAAAGGAAAGCTTTTACTCTATGTCAGTAATCTTACATGAGAGATGCAGTATTGTGTAGTGGTTTGAGCACTGGACTTCAACCCAGGAGACCAGGGCTCAATTCCCCACTCAGCCATGGGAAGCCATTGGGTGACCTTGGGCATGTCACACATTCTGAGCCCCAGAAAATCCTGTTATAGGTTTGCCTCAGGGTTGCCATAGGTTGGAAATGACTTGAAGGCAGACGGCAAAAACAATCTTACATGAGCAAAGGGGTATCTTATACATGAAGGCACCTTCCTTCAGGAGTTCCTTAGGAGTAGTTATAAAGTTACAAAGCAGTCTAAGTCATATTCAGCCAAGGTTAAAAAGAAACATAATCCCCAGACAGGATTAGGGGGGCATTCCTATTCTACAGACAATACAGATGGTGTTCTGGGGCTTGGATGGTCATAGGAAGCTGGGAGTCTGGGCCCCTTTGTTCAGCCTATGCCCAAGCTCTCCCAAAGGAAGGTGAGGCAGGCAGCGCACCTAAAATCTATTCATCAGTTCCAAAGTCCCAGCCTCTTTCTCCAGTCTGTCTCCAATCTGTCTCTAAGCTCTCCAATCTGACAAAAGGACCTTGACAGACTGGAGAGCTGGGTCAAAGCTAACAAAATGAATTTCAACAGAGAGAAAAGTAAGGTCCTACATTTAGGCAGAAAAAACGGAACGCACAAATATAGGATGGAAAATGTGTGGCTGGATAAAAGTATGAGTGAAAGGGATCTAGGAGTTTTGGTGGACCACAAACTGAACATGAGTCAGCAGTATGATGCGGCAGCCAAGAAAGCCAACATGAGTCTTGGTTCCATCAATAGGAATATGATGTCTAAGTCAATGGGGGTAATGGTATCACTTTTTCTGCATTGGTTAGACCTCATCTGGAATCCTGTGTTCAGTTCTGGGCACCTCATTTCAAGAAGGATATCGACAAGCCGGAGTGTGTCCAGAAGAGGGTGACCAAAATGGTGAAGGGTCTGGAAGCCATGAAGCCCTATGAGGAGTATCTTAGGGAGCTGGGGATGCAGAAGAGAAGGTTAAGAGAGGACAGGATAGTGATGTTTAAATATTTGAATGGATGTCATGTCAAGCGGGATTGTTTTCCGCTGCTCCAAAGACTAGGACAGAAAGCAATGGATTCAAGCTGCAGGAAAAGAGATTCCACCTGAATCTCAGGAAGAACTTCCTGATGGTCAGAGCTGTCTGGCAGTGAAAGATGCTGCTGCCTCCATGGAGTCTGGTGGGGTCTCCTTCTTTGGAGGTTTTTAAGCAGAGTCTGGATGGCCATCTATTGGGAGTGCTCTGTTGTGGGTTCCTGCATGGCAGAAGGGGGTTGGACTTGATGGCCCCTGAGGTCTCTTCCAACTCTACGATTCTATGATTCTACTGCAGAAAGCAGTTTGGGGAATTAGAGACACAGGATCTAAAATCTGTGTACATCAACTGCATCTAATCCCTAAGGTAAGGTAAGGTAAAGTAATTCCTAAGGTATTTTTAAGCAGAGGCTGCATGGCCATCTGTCGGGAGTGCTTCGATGTGGGTTCCTGCAAGGCAGAAGGGGCTTGGACTGGATGGCCCTTGTGGTCTCTTCCAACTCTATAATTCTACAGTTCTATTATTCTCTTGTGCCTTGTGGAAGCCCAAGTTTTTTAACCTCTCACTTGCAAACATCTAGAAGCTTCCACACTTCTCCCAAAACTGGTCACTCTCATTGGGCAATTGACTTTCATCATCTCTGCTGCTAATCCATTATACTGACCCATAATAAATGTAACTTAAGCCATCTCATCGTTAACTGTGATGTACAGAATAGCTTCATGTTCAGCTAATTAGGCTTAGAGGTTTCAAAAACATTATTGAGGATTGTCAAAGAAAGCAGCCACACCTCTTGGCAATAGGCTACGCTATTTGCTTATAACTTAAAAAAACACTTTTCCCATGTTCTCATTCAACCTGACAACATTGCTCTGAGGAAGAGAAGAGCAGCCAGGGACAGCTCCCTCATACCTGGGCCCCAGCAGCTGGTGAGGGGGCTTTCCCTCCATGTTCCCACTAACTTTGCTCTGACCTCAGAGGGAGCCAGAATCTGCTGGACATAATCCACTCCTCCCCGCACTGCTACTCCCTTTTTTTTTATGTGTCATGTCTTATTTAGTCCATAAGCCTGAGGCCAGGGAACTTTTGAATTAGCAATTTGTAAGCTGCCCTGGGGACTTTTTGGATGAAGGGTAGAGTGAAAGTACTCCAAATAAATAAAAGCAATCTGGGGGCTCTGCCTTTCCAAATGCTTCCCTCCAGCAGAGATATGGCATCTTTGCTGGTGGGCAACATCAACTGTGGCAAAGACAAAACAGAGATGTTTTGTCCACTTCATTAGGTCCAGCCTTCGCCTAGGGAAGAGGTTGTGTATCATGCCTCAGTGGGCAAGACATGGCATCTCTACACTGCTGTTGGCACCACACTGGCAGAACCTGGCGTGCCCCTTTGTGCACAATTCAAGCCAGTGGTCCCAGAAGGATACTCTTACTTGAGTCAATAATGCTTCTCCCAAAATGGCTTCATTAGGGCTCCAAGAATATCACCAGTGGCGACTACTGGCAGTGATGGTGCCACTTTGATTCTGCAAAGCAGACACTTCTTAGAAGGACCCAAACTGTGTCTTCCTTTCACAAAGAAGGTGACTTGGGGTAAGAGGGAGGGAGAGAGCTCGCCCACCTGCTGCCTGCTTCTCCCAATGGTGTGAAAATTACATCAAGCAGCTAATGAGGTATGGATGTGGGAAAGAGTTCACTAGTCAACGTCAGTGAAAACACCCGGCAATAACAACAACAGCAACAAACCTGAGAAAGGCCTTTTGCTGATGATAAATATTTCATCCTAAATATCATTATCCTTCCGTTCTCCTTCTGCCTCTCCACTTCACCTATCGCCTCTGCTTTTCAACACAGCTTGGTCTGCCTTGAAATTTCCCCTCTGCCTCACATTCCAATAGCAGGCAGGCAGCCAGCCAGCACTGCCTCTGACTGGTATCATCAGAAAAGTTCAGCCCTCCTTTGTGCTCCCTGCTGCACATCACAACACAGTCAGGGACAATCCTCCATCCCACCTCCAGCAGTCTTCATCAGCCTGCAGTAGCTCTTAACCTAAAATGTCTGTTCGTTTATTTCAACTGGAGGATGGGAGGTGCAGAAGGAATGCATACCAAGGGGGTGGCAAACAAACAAACACACATACAAACTGTGACCCTCTGGCTATCACTGTACTGCAACTCCCACCATTGCTGGAAATGGAGAAATGTGCAACATCCTTGCAAAATGTAGTATGTCCTATCAAGAGGCAACAGAGAAGGAGAAATGGAAATGGAAAAATGGACAACTATGGGCAACTGCTCAGCTGACGAAAGATGCTGGTTATTTTCATTGTGATTTATCAGCTGTTTTAATATGCATTTTAACTTTGTTTTCATAGAATCATAGAAACATAGAATTGAAGAGATTACAGTGGCCATCAAGTCCAAGCCCCTCCCATACAGGAACAAACACGCAAATGGCCATCCAGCCTCTGCTTAAAAACCTCCAGAGAAGGGGACTCCACCACACTCCATTGAAGCAATATATTTCACTGTTGAACGGCTCTGACTATCAGGAAGCTCCTCCTGAGGTTCAGGTGGGATCTCTTTTCCTGTAGTTTGAATCCATTGCTCCGTGTCCTTGTTTCTGGAGCAGTAGAAAACAAGCTTGCTCCATCTTCAACATGACATTCCTTCAAATATTTAAACATGGCTATCAAGTCTCCTCTTGACCTTCTTTTCGTCAGGTTAAACATTAGTTTTAATTACTCCTGTCTGTTTAATTGGTGTTTTAACTTTTGTACATCACAATTTTTAAACTATGTGTTCTTTTTAATGTTGTAAGCTGCTTTGAGTCCTTTCAAGGAAAAAAGCAAGATATAAATAAAGATAACAACAACAACAACTACTACTACAGTTGCACAAGCTGTTGCTGGTGTCATTGTTCACTGGAATCCTTTATTACCTTTTGCTTAACATAATTTTACATACGCTTAGCTAAGCAGCAGAGGGACTAAGATGTAGGAATATCTGATATCTGTATTAAGCAGAGTGTAGCCAATGCAATATGAGCTTGGGGTAGTAAACAGGGGAAGAATATTCAGGACGCTTTTGTAAGGTAAAAAAGGGGAAAAAATGCATTTATTGTCAGGAAATCCATCTTGGGCCAGGAAAAGAGATAGACAAAAGAAAACTACCTAAATTTCAGTAGAGCAGCTCCTAAAACCTGGCTTTCAAGTGTGGATGTAAGCCATCTGAGGCACAAGCCCCATGGATGCTCCTTTTCCAGACTAAAAGGAAGAAAAAGAACTAAGAGCTGTTTCCGCACTACACTGTTATAGTGTTATTATTCCACTTTTGACATCTTGTGAAATTCTGGAGTTTATAGTTTCCTTGGGCCAAAGAGCTCTCTGGCTGAGAATTCTAAAGGCCCCTCCCTAAACTGCAAACCCCAGGATTCCACAGGATGTTGAAAGTGGAATAATAGCACTATTAACAGTGTACTGAGGAAACAGCCCTAACTTTTGAAAGAAGTGGGAAGTAAACTCTGCAGGCAAGAAGGAAGCAAAAAAAGTTTGAGATCAAGGAGACGAGAGAAACAAAAAGGCAGGCATGCTCTCTAGAGTTCCCTCTCACTAATTACTGTATATAAGCACTGAGGCCTCTTTGCTTCAAACATAAGAAAACTGTTAGTGTCTTATGCAAAGATGAATATTGGGACACTGGCACGAGTGTCTGATGTACATTGGGACCAATGTGCATCAGTGTTGATGCACATTGGTGCGCAGTGCTCACTGGTGTACAATAAGCATTGGTCTACAATACACATCAGTGCATGATGCACATCAAGCATAATGCCAGCTCTGTTAAATAGTAGCATTAATAGCAGCCCTCTATTGCTTACAGATGCTATGAAATTGCTCAGTTCTAATCCCTGCGTATGTAAGTCCACTTACAAAGACATAAGATTTCAACAGGATTCCAGATGTTATCTTTTTTTATACCCTGACTTTTTCCCAAAACTGGGGCTCAAGGTGGCTCACAAATAACAGAGAGTTAGAACAATATAATTAAAAGCAGTACTGCACCCTTTGAAAAGTCTTTTCTTTCTTTCTTTCTTTCTTTCTTTCTTTCTTTCTTTCTTTTTCTTTCTTTCTTTCTTTCTTTCTTTCTCTTTCAGTTCTTAGAAGTCTATTGGAATAAAAACAAAATCTTCGTCTGCCAATGGAAAGACAGCAAGGAGAAGACTTTCTTAGTCTTTCCAGGAAAGGAGTTCCAGAGCCTGGGGGCAGCCACTGAGAAAGCTCTGTCTCACTTACCCAGTAGACATGTCTGTAAAAGTGGTGGAACTGTTTCCATCCAGGAGGTAATAGAAGTAAAGACAGGCAGATAAGGTTTTCTGGCACGTTCCTTCCCTTTGTCATGTTTCCTCTGTTACTTCCTCGATAATACTTTCAGCCTCAAGTTTCATCTTCTTCCTCCTTTCTCTGTCTTAGTCATGTAGCCATAGGAAACAAACTCCATCTCACCTCTCTCTCAAACAACATAGTTCATGCTAATAAAACTTTTGGGTTACTGAAGGTGGCCTTTTGTTGATGAATGTCATTGTTGTGCACCTGCAAGTCATTTCCGACCTACAGGTGTTCCTAAGACAATCCTATAATGGGGCTTTTGTTAGAAAATTCTGGCATTCTCTCTCCTCCCCTCTTGTTCTAGGGCAAGTGGGGCTTAGCTAGCATAGAGTTTCTTTTTCCTTTGCATGCCAAAACCTTCTGCCTCCTCACCTAAAGCCTCATTCCTGTTCTTTGTGTTATTTAAATGCATGGCTATGGTAACCAGGTGGCCAGACCATGTGACCCAGGATAGACCCTAGGGTCATTGGCCTTCCATAAAAGGCCATACTTCTCAGACCTCTTTGCCCTCTTTGCTTCCATTTCCTTCTCTTTGACCATGCTTTGCCTCTCCACCAAGAAGATGGTGAGTTAAGAATGAAGCTACTATCTCACCTAATCTGTTTATTAGCTAGTTAGCATCTCGGCTCTCCAATGCATATGTAATTGTAAAATTCATTAATAAACTTTTCATAATTTTGTAACTTGAAACTCCCTGCCTTGTTTTGCTTTCTAAGTCAGTCTCAGTTTAGGAAAGTCACACAGAGATTGCGGCATGCTTTTTCTGTTACTCTGCTAAAAGAAGGCTGGTTCCTAACAGTTTTAACTTTCAAAGAATTTCCCCCAAAGGGATAACACCCTGGGAAACTCTAACTCTAACAAGTTTTGTTCAGAAAGGATATGCCACAGCCTTCCTCTGAGACTGAGAGAGTGTGCTTTGCCCATTACTATCCAGTACTTTTCCACAGCTGAGCAGGGAACCAAAATCTGGTCTCCCAGAGTCCTAGACCAACATTCAAACCACTATGCTACACTGTCTCTCTTGTTGATGATTCCAAACACCAATTTCTACTAAAGTTAGCAATCATCACTCCCTTTGTGCTATGCTAGGTAATCTAATGAAGAGCCACATCTTCCTATAATTTCAATTTACCTTCTTACTATGGCTGCAACCTTTTTGAATGCAACAGACCACAACGAAATGGTCCGTGAAGAGCCTGCCAGAAGAATCTCTCCCTAACCATGCCAGACCAAATAGAGGAACTCCGGTCCTTTTGATGCCTTTCCAGGACACCTTCATATTGCCTTATGATAAGGCTGCAGAGATGTAATTCATCAGTAATTTTCTTCTCGAAGGAAGCAATGAGTAATATTAGCCATTCTCTTCCAGTTGGAAGAAAGTTCTTCAAAACTGCACTTTTTTCTCTGTAGAAATATTATTTTCTGTGCAGAAAAAGCAGCCTCCTGAAAAGAAAACGCTATTTTCCATGCGAAACAACTATGTGTCAATTTTGCATTCTAGCCAGTCTAGCAGTCTTCTCAACAAGGTTTCTCACCATCCAAAAAGCACATTTTCAAACATTTTAAAATACTCTTTCCATCCTTGCAGGGCCATTCCTCACCTTTCACAAGTCATGAGAAGTCCACCGCTTGTACAGGCTGCTGGGAAGTAACACAGACCAAAATATTCACCCAAAATACCCCTGGATAGAATAAAGCCAAGACCTTGGAAAGGTGGTTATTCAATCAAGCTAAACTGAGATATCCATCAAGGCTTCCCAAATTGGCTTATCAGACATATTGTTTGCCTTTTGAAAGCATGGCTCATGGCAACCCATGCACAGCCCGGGGCATTGCTGTCGGGCCTCCTTTTGTTGCTATTGGCAGCACATCAGATTTCCTGTTTATTTATTAATTTTTACCATAGAAGCGGGGGCAAGAACAGCCACTTGCAAAACCAGGCCTGCCTTTTTATCTCTCCTTCTCTGCCTGATTGCCTTCTCTTTCTCTCCAGATTCTCCCCACCATTTCCCTGCCTTCCTTTCCCCTTGTGCCTTTTGGAAAATTCCCCCTCTTTCGAAAGGATATGATTTCCCCTTGAGTTTCTTCTTTCCCTCTTTTCCAGCAAGTTGCTCACAGGGAAACACAGCATCAGACAATGAAAGTGGATTCTGAAAAGAAAAGAAAAGAAAAGAAAAGAAAAGAAAAAAGAAATACAAGGGAAATGATGACACACATACAAAGACTGAAGCAACAGTGGTATGGTATTCCCCATGCAGTCTGAAAAGGCGTCATTTTTGACAGCAAATCCTTTTGCCCCCAGACTTTGAAAGCACTATATTGTCAGCCTGGAGAAGAAAAAGGAAATGGCAAGCAGGCATGAGGAGAGCAGAGATAGAGGCAGAATGAATCTCTCTCTCTCTCTCTCTGAGATACAGACCTTTGAATGTACCTTAGCCTGTTTCTCATCTATCAATCCACTTTGTCCATCCAGTGAAGTGACTAATGGCTTTCCGATACTCAGGCCACAAGTAAAATGAAGAAAACTCTTGTTATTCTCAGGCCGTTTCACGCCAGCCCTGGAAATGGTGAGAATTCCAGCCTTGGGGTTCTTTGCAATATATGCTTTGTTTATACCAGCAGTGACAAACAGGAGGCCCACAGTCCACATGTTGACTGACGCAATGGCAGCTGGTGGCCCACCATGTCAATGGAACAATGAAGGGTAAAAGAATTTCAGGCCTTTCTTCAAAGATCAGCTAACTTTATTTCCTTTGATGATGGACATGGAATACAGTCTCCTTCTGAAGATCTCAGTGGTTGCACGGGATTATGTAGAAGAAGTAGTAGCAGCTGGAAGGTTCTATGCCAGTGGGGCAATGAATCCACTCCACATTTGAGTGCAGTTTAAAGGAGCTCTCTGAAGAGAGAAGCTGTTTTAAGGAGAGGTTTCAGCACTTTGGAGAGTTCCTTTAAAGTCTGGGCTGAAAACCCACTGATATGCAAGCTCACCATTGGCCCTGGTTCCTAGGGACATCTTTGTGGCTCTGACTCCCCTTTCTTCTTTAAAAAAATAGCAAACAAATGGAATTGTCACTCCTACAAGCCACTGGGATCATAGGATCCAAGGATCCCGAGATCAAAAGGGCCATCCAGTCCAGCCCCATTCTGCCACGCAGGAAGACATTGTCAAAACACTCCCAAGAAATGGCCATCCAGCTTCTGTTGAAAAACCTCCAAAGAAGGAGACTCCAGCACACTCCCAGGCAGCACATGCCACTGTCAAACAGCTCTTACCATCAGGAAGTTCTTCCTAATGTTCAAATGGAATCTCTTTCCCTGTAGTTTGTAGCCATTGCTTTGTGTCCTCGTCTCTGGAGCAGCAGGTACAAGCTTGCTTTCTCTTCAATATGACGTCCTTTCAACTATTTAAACATGGCTATCATATCACCTCTTAACCTTCTTTTTATCAGGCTAAATACCCCAGCTCCCTAAGTCATTCCTCATAGGGCAGGGTTTCCAGGCCTTTTATCAGTCAGTGTTCTTTAAAACAGAGCATGGTCCCTCCATAAGCCTAGATTCTCAAAGTCTGACCCAGTTGGCACTAGCAACTGGATTTTGGCCAAGCAGTTGAAACTCTCCTACGAGAACCAGTCTATCATCCTTCGTTATATTCCCAGAGTACACCAGCATTGCAATTAACTGTTAGCAATCTCTCTCTCTTTCTCTTTCACTCCCTCCTTCTCTTCTTCCTTCTTTCCCTCCTCGCCTCTTTCATTCTGCCCCACATCTCAAAATTGTAGCCAAATTTCATATCACCTGACCAAATCAATCAATCAGTCAATCCTTCTGGGATGAAGGTTTTTTAAGAACACTAAAATCAACTCCAAACTGAGGATCAACTAGATGATACTTGTTTACCACCTTTCTTGCAGAAGAAAGGGACCAAGTGGTAAGACATGTCTCTTTGTGATAGCATGTGATTTTTTTCACTCAAGCACCTTGCATTTAGCATTCTTTGTTTTGGGAATGTCATTGGAAGATAAACATGGGTTTATCTTGCAAATCTGCTAACTTTTATAGAAGGTGGACATTTATATAAGTACAGTCTCCTCATCATTACAATTAATTGTTAGCACTTTCTCTCTCTCATTCTGCCCCTTCTCGTACCTCAAAAGTGTGGACAGATTTCTTATCCCACCTCCCCCAGACTTGTAGAGATGAAGACATCTCTTTCCGAATAGTAAAGAAAAAAGTAATTGTTTTCTGGTAAACTGAAGATGCTAGTCCATGTCACTTTTATCACATTTCTTGCACAGGTGCTCCACCAAGTGGTGGAAAATGTTTCTTTCTCATAACACATGATTTCCCTCATCTAAGCATTTTGCTTTTAGCATCCTTTCTTTTGGAAAATGTCTTTGGAAGGTAAACATGAGCTTCATTTGCAAAACTGATTTCTGAAGTTTCTGTCTCTGAGAAAATCTCACTGTGAGAAGAAAATGGGTTAATCACAGAAAATTTGCATTCTTCTTAATCTCTAGTTTGATCCTGAGGCTTTTAGCGTTCTTTCTCACAGATTCCAAACTGTAGGTCTAAGGTATTATTCAGAAGCAAAATCTTAGTGACTATCCCAGACACGGTAATCATACAGCAATCTCCTTGTTATATATCACAGTTTTTGCCAGTGGCAGAGCTAAGAATTGCACACAAATGCTCAGACCTTTCATCATAAAACTCTGTTGATGGTGCTGCTGCCTGTTATTGTTTATCAAAAGACAGCTTCTTTTTATTTACTGCTGCCGTTAATTGCAATCTCTTCTTCAAGCAGAGGTCACGCATGGAACAAACAGCTGATTCATAACTGACAAATGGGAGTCAATAAGGCAGCAAACGGTTTGCAGCCGCTGGTCTGATTAATGTGGGGTTTTTTCTGCTTCCTCCCAGCTGTCATCAGCAGAGCCTGCACAGCTTCCCTCCACAAGCCTTGCCGAAACGGGTCTGCAAAACACCTGATAGGAATTTCTTCCTGGCCCCCTGCTCAAAGTTGTCTCTGCAAGTGTTTCTACCTAGAAAAGACAATGGGAGAGTGGGATTTGGGAGGTACAGAATAAGCACTAAGAATGCAGATTACTCTTGGCAAATGTGGACTCAATAATGCTTGGAAAGCTATTGTTCATCTAATCCCACCAGTGGGATTATCGTTGTCGTCATCATCATCATCATCATCATCATCATCATCATCATCATCACCATCGTTGAAATCCTATATGGCCATTGCATACTACATAGCACCGTAAAGACGTAGCGCCATTACATAGTACTGTAACAACGTTGCTATGTAGTGAATACTGGCATGACTCCTTGGATCTCAATTACCAGTAAGCAGCCACTGGGATCAAGAGCAGCCTATTCACCTGTTGATCAAGAAGCAACTGCCTGGTGTTCCTACCAGCTCTCATTGTTACCCTGACTTCTGGGGGTCCCTGGGGGACACCCAGATTTGCTCCAAAAAGATAAAGAAATTAGTAGAGCACTGCTTAGCAAAGCGGAGGGCAGGGCAACACAGTGAGATCCTGGATCCTATGTCTACAGAGTCAGACCGCACAAGAGCCAGGCCAAATTGTTACCCTGTGTTTCGGGGGGTCCCGGGAGGGGCGCCCAGATTGCCAATTAAAATACACAATGGGGAAAATTAGCTGGAACACTCTCTTAACTAAGCGAGAGGCAGGGTAACTTAACGAGATCTTTAAACCCAATGTATACAGCGGCAGGTCAGAGAGCAGCTAGACAAGGTTTTCCAAATAACAGACAATTCTTTATTAAAGACAAAAACACAAAAGACAAAACATAAACTAACTAGCTGAGAAATAGAAACAGAGGTTCGTTCGGGAAAGGCAATACGACCTGTCTCGTAGTCCTGGAGAGAAGAGGGGTTCCGGGGAAGAAAGCTCAGCCTGGGGAGCTGAGGGGAGTCCCTTAGACAACCAGCAGCAAGGCGGGATGGAAGTCCAAAGTGATCCGAAGACCGTTTGAAAGTGAGGGGTTTTTATAGGGGAGTTTGTGCCTCTTGGCTATGGCAAGCCAGGTGAGAACAAAAGGAGTTCTGGTGCTGGACAAAGGATTTGGAAAGGTCAAGTTTAACATGATTGGATTTGAAGACAATAGTGTGGCCAGGACGCTGATGGCCCAACATAAAAGAGTAGCTCAGCTGAGAGCCGTGCGGCTATTGTGGAGTTTGCGGCTGGAAGTCCCCTGAAGCTGGGAGCAGAGTTTAGGCTGCTGGCCTCAATAGAGTCTGGAATGTAAAACCATTAGTGGCCGCACTCATGTCCGTGCTTGTCTGGAGGACCTCGCAAACACGTGGAGTGTGGGAACTGCAAGCCAGTCTAGCCAAGGCTGAATTAGATGATATCAAAATGATATCTGGGGGTCCTCACCCAGGGTGCCATACCGGAAGTAACAAAATGTCCAATCACCAGAATTCAGCAGAATTGGCAAAATGTCCACACACATACACAAAATGAAGCAGTCACTCACATAAGTGCACAAGGACTAGTGAGTCAGAAAGATATGAAGATCAAGGAAAGCGGAGGGAAAGAGAACAGTTTATACTGCATCTGATCTTATAGTCTTTGGCCCAAGAAGAAGCAAGGCAAAGGTGGCTCAGCAGAGGAAGGATGCTGAGGGGAGCTCTCGACTAGCAGAATGCGTGGGAGTTCATAGAATCATAGAATCATATAGTTGGAAGAGACCCCAGGGGCCATCGAGTCCAACCCCCTGCTATGCAGGAACACACATCAAAGCATTCCCAGCAGATGGCCATCCAGCTTCTGCTTAAAAACCTCCAAAGAAGGAGACTCAACCACACTCTGAGGCAGCATATTCCACTGCTGGACAGCTCTGATAGTCAGGAAGTTCCTCCTCAGGTTCGGGTGGAATCTCTTTTCCTGCAGCTTGAATCCATCGCTCCTTGTCCTAGTCTCTGGAGCGATAGAGAACAAGCCTGCTCCTTTGTCAACATGACATCACTTCAAATATTTAAACATGGCTATCATGTCCCCTCTTAACTTTCTCTTCTGCAGACTGAACATACCCAGCTCCCTAAGGCGTTCTTCATAGGGCATGGCTTCCAGACCCTTCACCATTTTGGTCACCCTCCTCTGGACACCTTCCAGCTTTTCAATATCTTTCCTGAAATGAGGTGCCCAGAACTGGACACAGTATTCCAAATGAGGCCTAACCAAAGCAGAATAGAGTGGTACCACTTACCTCCCTCGATCTAGACACCATACTCCTATTGATGCAACCAAGAATCGCATTAGCTTTCTTGACTGCCGCATCACACTGCTGACTCATGTTCAGCTTCTGATCTACCAAGACTCCTAGATCCTTTTCACACATACTGCTATCCAGCCACACATCCCCCATTCTATACTTGTGACTTTCACTTTTTCTGCCCAAGTGCAGGACCCTACATTTCTCTCTGTTGAAATTCATTTTGTTAGCTTTGGCCCAGCTCTGCAATCTGTCAAGGTCGTATGGAAATTCAATCCTATCCTCCAGTGTATTATCAACTCCTCACAGTTTGCTCCAGATTTGATCAGCATGCCCTCCACTCCTTCATCCAAGTCATTGATGCAAATGTTAAATAGCACAGAGCCCTGTGAGTTCTCCAAAGAGAGTCCCCAAAAGGGGAGTCAATTATAGGGCAAAACATTCCTCAGGGGCAGACCATTTCCCAGGAAAGGACGATGGCTGAATCACGCAGATGGACTTCATCTTTGTATTTCTCACTGTTGCAAGTGTTAATCTCATCAGGAGGACATGTAATCCCTTCAAGGTGTCATTGTTGTTAATGGTCCATCGTGTGTGTGTGTGTGCGTGCCTTTTGAGGTTTCCCTCTTGGAGACGTGACTGGGAGAGCCTTGGTCTGACCTTTGCTAGTAAGGCTTCAGTCTTAGACCCGGGCGTCTACATTTCTGTCTGGTGAATCTCTGGCTTAATAACTTTGAATATTAAATATTATACTCCCCCAGGACTTGGCCTGCCAGCAGGGGTTACATCATGAGAAATCTCCAGTGCAACAGGCAGAAGAAGAGCCTCTGTCACAAATCCCCCTCATGCCAGCAATCACTCATGTATAAGAGGGGATGGGAACACCAGGCATCTGCTTTCCAATTGATGGAGGACCTGAATCTTGTCTATCGCAGCAGCTGCTTACCAGTAAGTAGACTTTAAGGGATTTTCCCAGTTGCCAGTGATGGAGACTCAAGTCAACTGACTCAGACTCAAGTCAGATTTAAGTCACTTTAGTGACTCACCTTAGACTCAACTCGGCAATAAAAGATGCACTGACTCAACTTGAGATATTTTTAGTGACTGACTTGCTGCCCTTGGTTCAGGAGCATAACACATTCATCTAGAAATCTTATGACTTTGAACAATGCTTCCATTTCTTTTTGCCTACTATTCACATGACAATCTGTCTCAAGCCCAAATTGTGGGTGCATTTTTCAGAGGGGAACAGCAAACAGATTAGGCTTGAGGTCTGTTCAGCAGCCTGTCCCTGCTGCATATTGGAGGAGCCTTCTAAAACTTTTCGTAAGAGCAGAAGGCAAGACTCACCCCAGAGTGCAGGGTGCATTTCTCAGAGGGGAACAGCAAATGGGTTAGGCAATGGGCTTGAAGAGGAAGGATTCTTCCTTCTAAAGCTTTTGGAGCTACAGGAATGAGGAGTAAGAAGAATCCTATTCCCTATGTCTGAAAAATTCTCCAGCTTCAGAAATGGGAAGTAAGAAGGATCCTATTCCCCACTTCCAAAGCTGCAGATGGCAAAATCACAAATGTGGAAGGCTGACTCTGCTTAAATTGTTAAAACTGACTCTATTCCACTCTGCTCAGAAATCTTGGAATATAGGTTGAGGTATAAAGTTGGCTCCTAGACTCCAAATTGACTTGAGACTTGACTTGAAAGTATCGTCAAGGACTTGAGACTTGACTTGAGACTTGAAGGTAGGGAGACTTGACTTGAGACTTGGAATAAAAGACTTAAATATATGATTGTCAGTCCCTACGTAACCTTTAAATTAGGGGCTGTGTAGGGATCATGAATATGTAACGTTTGTTATTATGGTTGCTGAGTTAGACCAAATTGACAAACTAACATGGATTTTAAACAATAAAATCAACTAAAGATTTTTTTTTTTTAAAGAAAAAGATTAGAAACTATTTATGGACTTTTTGAACAATAAGAAATCTAACAATGCTATAACCCATGGCTATGAGTATAGTAATTCTAGTAGGATTATTTAAGCGATCCTGTAATGATCAATTTTTTCTGCATTTTTTTCTTTTTCATTACAGTTTGGCTAGGTGGGGGTCAGAGCCATTTTGTGTTCTAATAAGTTAATGTTTAGTGTTTTAGCCTTGTTCAATGTTTTAGCTTAATGTGTTGGCACTGTGTTTTAGTTTTAGTTCTTTTCTCCTCTTTGATTGTACAGTCCTCCCACCCCATTCATGAGTCTGACCTTCAGGAGTTTGATTATTTGTTTGCCTCCCCCATCACAATTTTCTTCCTCTCACCCCTTCCATTCCTCACCCCAGGCCTGTGAGGCTTGTGCTTAAAATGGATGTTTCCTCTTTTTGATGAGCAAAGCCCCCTCCAGTTGCTAAAGGCGTGTCCTCTCTGCCATGTGGCTGCACGTTCTGCTGTGTAATTGCTGCTGATTGGTCAGGTGTCCTCTTTGCTCCTACCCCTCCTTTCCCAAGATGGCCACTGGAAGTAATTAGAACTCCAAAACTCCCCTCATCTCAGTCTGAGGGAAAGGTACCCATAAGCCTTTTAGGTTGTCTTTTTTCTCCCCATCACCTACGTTGGTGCCAGAGGTAAAAGAATGGGAGGGGGGAAGCTCCAGAGGGGAATGGGAGGGGAATTGCAGGGAGATGAGATTTATTCACTGGTTTTCCACTTTTGTAAGGGTTCTGTGCCCCGCGCCCTCACAAATATGGAGAGACTACTCTATATTTAACTGTGACTGTGATTTCATAGAATCATAGAATCATAGAGTTAGAAGAAACTACAGCGGTCATCGAGTCCAACCCCCTGCTATGCAGGAACACACACTCAAAGCACGCCCAGAAAATGGCCATCCAGCCTCTACTTAAAAACCTCCAAAGAAGGTGACTCCACCACACTCCATGGAGGCAGCATATTCCACTGCCGGACAGTTCTGATCATCACAAAGTTCTTCTTGAGGTTTAGGTGGAATCTCCTTTCCTGTAGTTTGAATCCATTGCTTCTTGTCCTAGTCTTTGGTGCAGCAGAAAACGAGTCCCCTCTCTCCTTGACATGACATCCCTTGAAATATTTAACCATGGCTATCATGTTTCCTTTTAACCCTCTTTTCATCAGACTAAAAATACCCAGCTCCCTAAGCCTCTCCTCATAGGCCATGGCTTCCAGACCCTTCACCAAATGTGAATTTAATTGTTTGTTCTACCAACAACAATGCATAGTAGTTCCAAATGCATAACTGCTGGTTACATATCCACTATTGCCCGACTGGATTCCAACCAATAACAAGAATTACTACTGCTACAGCTATTTCCAGGTGTCTGTGGCCACCTAAAGACTCCTCCCTCTCTTCCTTTCTCTCTCTTCTCCGGCCCTCAAGAGAGTGAGTTCGAGCTTTGCTGAGCTCCTTCTTTACTTGAATTCTCCCTTTAGTTCAGGGATGGGCAACTGCAAAGAGGGCAGGGGCCATTTTTCATCCCTGTCTCTGCCTGGCAGGCACATTTCAGCACGCCTGAAGTGACATGGTTTCATTTCCTGCCACCATTTTGACTGATTTCCAGCCTTTTTTTCTTTTTTTTCTTTTTTGCCTGTTTTGGAGAGGCTTGGAAACCTGAAGCCATTAAGGGAACAAATTGTTCCCTTTTTAAATAGTTTTGAGAGATTTGGGATGGCTTGGGGGCAAAAAATTGCCCCAAAATCAGCTTGCCTCCCCCCAAAAAAGAGCAGATCTGGAGGCTTGACGAGCAGCTTATGGAGTAGAATAGGTTTATCTTGAAGAAGTAAAGGTTAAGAGAAGACGTGATAGCCATGTTTAAATATTTGAAGGGATGTCATATACAAGATGGGGCTGGGCTGCTCCAGAGAGTAGGATGAGAAGCAATAGATTCAAACTACAGGAAAAGAGCTTCCACCTAAATATTAGGAAGACTTTCATAGAATCATAGAGTTGGAAAAGACTCCCAGGGCTATCCAGGCCGACCCCCTGCCATGCAGGAACACCCATCAAAACACTCCTGACAGGTGGCGATCCAGCCTCCGCTTAAAAACCTCCAAAGAAGGAGACTCCATCACACTCCATGGAGGCAGCAGTTCCACTGCTAGACAGCTCTGACTGTCAGGAAGTTCTTCCTGATGTTCAGTGGGAATCTCCTTTCCTGCAGCTTGAATCCATTGCTCCTTGTCCTAGTCTCTGGAGCAGCAGAAAACAAGTCCACTCCCTCCTCAACATGACATTCTTTCAAATATTTAAACATGGCAATCATGTCACCTCTTAACCTTCTCTTTGCTGACTAATCATACCCAGCTCCCTAAGCCGCTCATCATAGGGTTTCATGGCTTCTAGACCCTTCACCATTTTGGTTGCCCTCCTGTGGACATGCTCCAGCTTGTCAATATCCTTCTTGAATTGAGGTGCCCAGAACTGGACATAGTATTCCAAATGAGACCTAGCCAATGCAAAATAGAGTGGTACCATTACCTCTCTTGATATACACGCCAGACTCCTATTGATACAACCAAGAATCACATTGGCTTTCTTGGCTAGTAAGAGTAGTTTCTTGGTAAGCGCAGTTTGTCCATGAAATAGGCTGCCTGGGAGTGTGGTGGAGTCTTCTCTTTTGAAGTTTTTAAGCAGAGTCTGGATGGCCATCTGCCATGAGTGCTTTGATTGTGGATTCCTATGTGACACAATGGGGTTGGACTCGATGGCCTTTGTATTCTCTTTCAACTCTATGATTTTATGATCTTTTAGGAATACTTTAGGTGTGTATTCCTCCAAGGTAGGAGATTGGACTTGATGGCTACTGCATTCCCATCCAACTCTATGATTCTTTGACCTGAACATGCAACCAAATGCTTATGCAAATCAACACGGACAAGGCATGCACATTAATGTGTGCTATACATGCACTGAATCATACAGTTGGAAGGGACTGCATGAACCACGTAGTACAACTTCCTACTACAGAGGAATACACAGCTAAAACACTGCTGAGAGATGGCCATCCTGCTTTAAAGATACACAAGCATGCCATATTACTCTCTCCATCTACTTCTAAGGAGCCAAGGCTTGGAACAGGTGACAGCTGCCATTTCTTTTCTATAGCAGGGGTGGAAATCATGAGGATCTCCAGAGGCTGTTGGACTGCAAGTCCCATAAACCTTAACCAGTGGAGCCAATGGTGTGAAAAGACTTGTTATATTGTAAGCTTCCGTGAGCACCAGCTTTGGGAGAAAAGCAGAGTATAAAGAAGGAGACAATAGGCAAATAGATCAGTAGAGAGCCAGCAAGATGTAGTGGTTTGAATGTTGAACTGCAACCCTGGAGACCAGGGGTTGATTCCCCGTTGTGGCCAAGGAAGCCCGCTGGGTTACATCACACACTCTTAGCTCCCAGAAAACCCAGTGATAGGTTCACCTTAGGGTTGTCATAAGTTGGAAACTTCCTGGAGGTAGATAGATAGATAGGAGGTTTTGACCAAGAATTCCCATCATAGTGAACCCAAAAAAGTGCAGCCATTAACTAGGTTATGCTGGCAACAACACTAACAGTAATCAGGGGTAATGCTAGCACAAGTACAATGTTGCTTTTGCCACCTAGATCTTCCCTGGTTAGGGGTAGATTCTCGGGGCATTAGTCCCTTTTCTGATGCAAAGATGAAAACTGATTCAGTTAAGAGTCAATATTCTTCAGCAGTTTGCCAAGGAAAGTGCAGAATCTCTTGGGTCCCCCTGAGACCAGTTTCAGAAAAGGAAGGCAAACAGGAAGTAGGTAAGCTTTCTAACAAAACAAAACACAAAAACAAAAACCCTCCTTTACTATTTACATTAAAATATACGCTCAGAATATACACATGGATTACTTAAACCCTGACTAAATAAAAAGAGGTGGACAAAGTGTGGCCTGTGAGCCCCAAAATGTCTGCCCATCTGACTTAAAGATTATGAAAAAAGGAGAAAGCACCATGCTCTGAAGCAAGCTGCTCCCTTATTTAACAGCTTTTACAGTTAAGAAGTTCTTCTTAATGTTTAGGTGGAATCTCTTCTCTTGTCACTGGAATAACCAACCAACATTATCATTCAGCACCATGGTTGCACAGCACAATCCCTGCCTACTTCCGCACATGTAAATGTACACTATGCAACCCTGATGTAGGATCCCAGTTCCTTAATCATGTGCTTCGCTTCTGTTCAAATGAAAGTCAGCAACGCTTCCATCCTTCTCACCCTCCTGTTGCAAATGTGTGTCAACTTCTTGATTGTGGTGCATTCCATTTTTACAGCCAAAAAGTCTTGGAGCACCATGAAGGTGATGAGACTTATTATAGCATGCACTTTTGTGGATTACAATTGTTGCATGGACTGAATCCATAAAGCTCACAGCATAATAGATCTGTTAGGTCTTAAATGTTACTCCAAGACTCTTTTGCTGGAAAAGACCAACATGGCTACTCCTTTGAAAACTATTCCATTTTTAGTCTCTCCTCATGCCTCCAACAATGCCAGTTTTTCCCTTGATCCACTTCTTTGTTCGTTCACATGACAAGGCAAAAGGTAGACTTCTTTCAGAACAGAGTATTGTATTCAGTATTGGAGAGGAAAGCACAGCACAGCACAGCATTGTTTCTGGATGCAACCAGAAATGAATTCTTCCTTTGCTCATCCCAGGAGAAATATGGCATAAAAGGGGGTTGAAATATATAATTTTTTCCACCACTAGAAAGGGATGACACTGCATCCCATAAGAGGTAGGGTATATACAAATATGCTGATGCAACTTCCAGGGGCCCTTTTGTGGGTCCCCGCTTTGGGGCCCCCCAATACCAGTACGGTTTGGATGGGCACCGTATATAATTGGCATCATATGTAATCGGCAACACACTTTAATTGGCACTAATATCAAATTCAAGCCTGAGAGGTGACAGAGAGGTCAAACCGAGTGAGGGAAAGAATTTGACCATAAATGTGAGAAGGATAGGTCAACTCCAAAATTCCTCCAGGTAAGACTGAGTCATTTGTCAGGCAAATAATCACCATTCCTGTGGATAATAGGCTTAAATAGAAGCTGGAATTTTCCAGGGAACCCAACTGTGAGAAGCCCACCAAGACATTGATTGACAGATATCCGTCCCTTGTACACCTGGATTCCTTCCACTTTCCTCACAGCACCCTCAATAGACAGCTGTTATAACACCCATCATGTCTTTGTCAATCAAGCACGAAGTCCATCAACAGGCAAAAGACCCATTGTCCACAACAGGCTCCCTTTGTCTTGCATCTGGAACCTTCACAACCACAGGCTATTTTCAGGGTACAACTACTCCTGATTTCAGGATGCTCAGTACAGTCTCTTACCTTTCTGAGCATCACTCTGTCCATTTGATTCCCAAACTGAGAACTGCCCTTGGGTCATTTCATCCCACTTCTGTGCTTGTGGGATCTGGTAAATATTGCCTGTACCCTTCACAGTCTCTATCTGCTTTCCTCCCTTTCTTTCAGTTAGCTCTTGTGTGAATGTGTGATTATGGCCCTTTTCGCACGGACTTTCTGTCGTGCGAGAGCCCTGTGAGCCTCGTGGGAGTGGGAGCGTCGCTCTGCATGACGCACTCCCACTTCCACCGTGCTCACGGGGCTGCAGCGGCACGATTGTGGGTTTTTTAATTTTCGCCTCGAAACGAAAATCACCCGTGCTTGCGCAACGCTCCTAGTGCCTGCGCGCACTTACCTCCTGTGCGGAGCGTCGAGGAGGCGGCCGGGTCGCGCTTCCTTCCCTCCGCCCCTGCGGAAGGAAGGGGTGGGGCGGGGTGCTAGCGCAACAGATGCGACAGCCTCCTGCTTCGCGAGGGGGGGTGGATGCGCAAGCCTCCTGCTTTGCGGGGGGGCGGACGCACGAGCCGCCTCCTCCTCCAGGAGGCTGCCGCTTCCCCGCTCGTTCCTTCGCCTGCGGAAGGAAGGAGGGGGGAAGTGGCAGCCTCCCGGAGAAGGCTTTTCGCGCGAGCCACCCTCCCCCGCTCGCGCGAGAAGCCTCAATGCGAAAAGGGCCTATGTGTATCTTGTGTGCATGCATGAGTGAATTCCCCTCAATAAAACACATTTTTAGCTTACATTTGAATCTCTGGCTGGTTCTTTTCCTGCGTGTGCCCCTAAACACTGGTAGAAAAGATCTTGCTAAGTTACTCCCCTCTCACAGCCTCCTGATTTTGAGCTAATTAATTCACCACTTTTGCAAAGAAGTATTTGGCATTGCAGGGTGGCCCTTGTGGCACCTACATTTTGGGGTAACACTTTCACACTAAACAATGATAGCCCATTGATTCCACTTGAACTGCCATGCCTACATCCTATGGAATCCTGGGATTTGTAGTTTGGGGAAGCATCAAAGCTTTCCAGCTGAGAATTCTACATGTGCTCCCCTACAGAAATTGTGTAACATGAAGGGCTCCCTCCTGTAGAATCCTGGGATTTGCAGTTTCAAGGGGTCCTGAGAGGTCTCTGCCAGAGAGCTCTAAAACAGTATTTCAGAGAATTCTAGGAACCTCTCCAGACTAAACTACAAAAGCCAGGCAAATGCCACGGCAATTAATTATTATGGTTATTATTTAACTCATGTATACCCCACCTTTCTCCCAACAATGGGATTCAAGGCAGCTTACAACATATTTAAAAACAACACACAACGTTCAATATAAATATAACTATAAAAAGTATGTTAAAAACAACAAAAGTTAAAGTGGCATCAGAGTGCTGTACACGTGCAGTGTGAATAGACTTCTGGTTCTTTTGGTTGGGGTGTGTGTGTGTTTTGAATCCCTGTATATGACAGGTATCATGAACATATAGTGGGATGTGGATGTGGTGGGGAAAATGGGAAAGTAAAGTGAATCTGATGAAGGCTTGCTTGGGCTAGCCCAGGGCACAGACAAACCAGGCCTGATTTCTTTTCTTCCTCACTTGAGTAGCAGTGCCCCTTTTAATCTTATTATCACACCCTGGCTCCCTCCTCACACTTAATCACAACCCTGTTTTCCCTAAAACCCACAACTGTTGTGGATAAAGGGAAAAGCTTATTAATGGTTACTCCAAAAAAGAATGGATAGTGTGTGATAGCGTGTTATTCAAATAAAACTGAAGAAAATGCTCTGTCTAGGCAGTACTTATAGAAAAAGAGAATGAAATCTTTATTACCATGACGAACTAGGAAAAAAGTAATGTTGATTCAAGGATATTCAACGAAAATAACAAAATCTTAAAGATATTTAATCAATTCCTCTAAACACCACAGTGTTTCCCCAATAGAGCTTTCACCCATACCCATTTGGCTCTCCCTGCACAAAGGCCTGTTTCCCCACGCAATCACTTTTGCAGTTGTTGTTGCATGCCTTCAAGTTGTTTCTGACTCATCGCAACCCTAAGATGAACCTATCATGGGGTTTTCTTGGCAGAATGTGTTCCAAGCAGACTTGCCATTGCCTTCCTCTGCAGCCAAGAGAATGAGACTTGTCCAAGGTCACCCAGTAGGTTTCCATGGCTGAGTGAAGATTCGAACCCTAGTCCCAAATTCCTGGTGCAACACTCAGACCACTACACAAGACTGACTCTTGTTTGGTTGGCAAGATTTTTTCAGAGGGCATTTGTGATTGCCTTTCTGTAAGGCTGAGAGGAGGTGACTTGCCCAAGGCCACCCAGTGGCTTTCCATGTCCAAGAGGGGATTGGAACCTTGGTCCCAGACCTCTGCACCACACTGGCTCATGCACAGCCTGAATTCCTGAAGGGGTAAAGAAATCCAGGGTTCCAAGATGAAAGCCCTGTCTGTTTAAGGCTTTGCATTCTGCAGGAAGGGGTGAAACTTTGGAGAAAAAGAGTCTTGACCCAGAAGTATAAAAAGCCTCAGTCCAGCTGCAGACCTTGGTAGAGAAAAGTGCTTGTTAAGAAATGGCTAATGCTGCAGTTTTGTGGCTGTTTGTTACAAATCGTCAGATGTTGCTGTTTCTTGCTGCCTACTGGACTCTCACTACTAGCTTGAACATGACATTTTTGGTCATTTCTAATTCAGTAAGTATTTAATTCTCTCCCTTCTCCAGAAACATAAATGCATCATATTCCTAACCCACACCTCACACTCTATTTGGGGAAGGAAAGAGAACCATAAAAAGCCTCTGTGTGCATGTGTACACACATGCATATGTGTGTACATTTGTATGCATGCATATCTATGTACATACACACAGAGGCAAAGATCCTACATGTGTGCATAGATAGTGGTGGAGCAGGGAAAGAAGGGAAAGGGAATTCAGACCATAAAGAAGCAGCTGGCCTCAGCTTAGTCATGGAGAGAAGGAATCTCAAACGGAATGCACCTGACTTTTCCTTCCCCCAGGAGCCGGGAGCAGCCACATCTTTGTGGTCTGTATTGCTTTCTCACTTGCCTAACCTCCCACTGATAAAAAGGAGCAGCAGCAGCATCTCCTGGGGCTTGGCAGCTGTCACATGTGGAAGGGGTTTGGACAGACATTGCCTTCTGCATCCCATACGAAAAGGGACTTATGCAAGTGTAAGCTGCCCTTAGGCACATATAAGGGCCTTTCCACACTGTACTGTTACAGTGCTATTATTCCACTTTCAACATCCTGTGGAATTCTGGGATTTGTAGTTTCCTGAGGCCAAAGAGCCCTCTGGCTGAGAAGTCTAAATGTCCCTCCCCAAACTGTGAACCTCAGGATTCCATAGGATGTTGAAAGTGGAATAATAGCATTATAACAGTGTAGGGCGGAAAGGCCCTATGTCACAAACAGGATGTCAGCCACAGTGAGAACATCTGCCTGTTCAGGGAAGTTGGGAGTGCAAAGCAATCTCCATTCTCTGAATGCATTCCTCTGTCTTCTCTCACTCAGACTGTTTGGCCCAACAGGCCAGCCCCCTAAGGCCATTCCCCATTTGAAATGTTGTGGTAAGCTGTGACATTTTCAAAACATACTGTCTGCTGAGAAGACTCTGGACAATATCTGGTAGGAGAAAGCAATTTGTAGCTCAAAAGTAGATGTATCGATTGAATCTGGAGACTAATTGAATTGTTCCAAAATAGCTTGGCAAAGCTTCTCTCAACTCCCAGGCCCTAAGGAGACACAAAAGTGTCGTCTGGATGAGCAGAGTCATGGTGGTAAGTCAAGAATCTCGACTTCTCTTTGGTACACTTGCTGCATTCTTAGTTGCAGGTTCATCATTAGACCAACATAGTATTCCCACCTTAAGATGGGATTCTTCTCTAAGTTTCTTCACAAAGGAAACAAGTAATTTTAAATTTGTCTTCCCTGCAAAACTCTTGAAAAACTAGTTTTCTAAGTTAATTCTCAACTCAACACATTCTGCACAAAATTTGTATATGGTTGTTTTACACAGAAAGCAGCATTTTCTGTACAGGAAACACCATTTTCAGCACAGGAAATAATATTGCTGTTTAGAAATATTACTTCCTGCACAGAAATGTTATTCTTTATACAAATCAACCACATGCAAATATTGTACAGAATCCCCAATTACAGCATTTGGTGCACAGGAGACCACATTTTCTTCACAGAAATGTAATTTTCTGAGCAGAGAATGTTGTTTTCTGGGCAAAACAACCATGTGTAAATTTTGTTCAGAATAAATTCCAGATGTCAAAAAATCTCATCATTCCAGGATTCTTCCCATCTGGGTTTCTCAATACTCAAAAGACACGTTTTTCAACCAGATTTCAAATATTTTCAAATATTTTGTACATCCCTACTCCCACCCACCTAGACTAGCCCTGTTGCAGTGGGACAAGTAGTCCAAAAAAAAAAGTAACTTTGCCAAGCTCTTGTGCCCCACCTGTTACCCCAAGCTCAAATTTGCTTGAATGTTATGAATAACAGCAAGTACCAGTCCTCACCAAAATTCATCTGAGGTGCCTAAATTCTGGACAGATCTAGAGTCAAGATTACAATGGAATGTCAGCAGTATTGTGAAAAATTCCATTCCAACTGCAACACAGACTTTCACACAATGCAGACTTGCCCCATGGAACACCCTCTCACAACATGGAAGCCATGCCAACACTGCCAAGTAGGAACTGAATTTCGCCCTGGGTGGCAACCTTTTTGGGGCATCCCAGCCCATAGCCACACCCCTGCGTGCCCAGGCCAGGCCCCCACATGGCCCATCCACACCCCCATGTGCCCCGGCCAGGCTCCCATGCGCAGTGGCCACATACCCCAACCCCTCCACACACACTCCAAGCTCTGCCACTGGAGAGAAGGGAAACATATATGCATATGTGTGTGTAAGACAGAGACAGAGACAGAGACAGTGTTTCCCTGCATATAAGGAAATAACTATCTTTTTTAACTTACTTTTTTATTTAGACTTCAAGTACATTTACAAAGAACAATATATCACCCCCCTCGAAATTAGTTCGGTTAATACAATTAACAATCAGTACCTTACACATCATCCACTTACAAGGTTTACATCATGCTACTCCTAGGTCTCCTTTTCAATTGTGCCCAAAAGTACAGTTCCAGAACCTCAACTGATTGATACTGATATACAGTCCTTCTTCCGCATTTGCTGGTTTGACCTTTGCAAATTTGATAATTCCCCTGGCGCT
Organism: Ctenosaura bakeri; assembly: GCA_948474755.1. Taxonomy (NCBI): domain Eukaryota; kingdom Metazoa; phylum Chordata; class Lepidosauria; order Squamata; family Iguanidae; genus Ctenosaura; species Ctenosaura bakeri. The sequence continues at coordinate 200,241 of CAOLHI010003349.1, read as the reverse complement.
CACTTGCCTCTCCCCCCCCCCACATTCTCCCTCTCCCATTCCTTTTACCTGGGCATGTGTGCCTTCCTTCTCTGCATCCAGGCAAAAGGCAAGAAAATGGGAGGTGTAGACCCACACATTAGCCTTCCCCCTATTCTCCCTTTCCCATTATCTTGCCTTTTGCCCAGTAGCGGAGAAGGAAGGCAGCATACCCAGACAAAACGCAAGGGAATGGGAGAGGGAGAATGGGCAGAGGCACGCTAACCCCTCCATTTGCTTGCCTTTTGCCCAGGTGTTTGGAAGGAAGGCACATGCAACTGGGCAAAAGGCAAGGAAATGGGCTGATGCATGCCTTCTCTGCAATGCAGGGCTACCCCCTCCCATTTGCTTGCCTTTTGCCCAGTACATGGAAGGAAGGCATGTGCAAAGGACAAGGGAATGGGAGAGAAGTACTCATTCAGGCGTGGGGAGTTATTCACATTTTTTACTTTAGCAAGGGTTCTGCACCCCAAACCCTCACCCAAGTGGAAGGGCCACTGTATAACTCAGTGCAATTGTTAAGATCTGCAGAGGAGTGCACTCTCTCAGTCTCACCACCTGTGCAGTTGCTCAGGACTCAAACTGTGGAACTCCCTTCCACAGGAGTCCAATTGTCCCCTGCTCTGCTCTCTTTCTGCTGGAAAGTGAAGACATTTTTATTTAGGTAAGCTTTTGAATTTTGAATTTTAACTATGGAGCTGTGGTGCATGTGTGAAATTATGTTTTAAATAAGTTTTAAGTGTTTCTACTGGTTTTAAGCATGTTTTAATAATTGTGACATTTAATTTCTTTTTAACATTTGTCAGTAATGTTTTTGTAGGATCTTTTTATTATTGTAAGCTGCCTTGGCTCCCATTTGAGAGAAAGACGGAATATAAATTCAATAAATTAGATAGACACTAGATAGATAGATAGATAGATAGATAAATAGATAGATAATAAAGTTATTGGTGGTCCATTTGGAAATGACCATCTTGAACTCTCTGAACTAGAGTATTCCTGCGAGGAAGAATATGCTAGTAGTAGGGAGGTGTAGCTCCTGTCAAAAGTGATTTATGACCCTCAAATTTGATTGATTTACGACCCGTCAGATTTGATTGATTTATGACCTGTCAAAAGTGATTGATTTATGGCCTGTCAAGAAATGACTGGCACCTATCAATCTCCCTCCCCGGAAGTACTAGGGCGGGACATCCGGAAGGGCTCGGACCCCTGCCCACCCACGTGGTCCGGAAGCCGTCCAATGGGGCGACTTCTAAACTGGGTTCCCATGGGGCCCCAGCGGAGCCACGTCACCCCCTCAGATCCATGCCGGCCAATCACGGGCGACTTCCGGCTCGCGCTGCCATTGGTCCAGCGGGGCCGTGTGACCCCTCGGACAGCCCGCCCCACCACCCTCGACCAATAGGGACGGACCTGGACCCCTCAGAGCACGTGTGTCAAACCGGCCAATAGGAAGACGCCCTTGGAGAGATATATTGTGGGGAGAAGAGCTGCGGCCATTGTTGCATGCCCGCAATAAGTCCTGCGGAGACAACATGGAGGGTACTCCCCATAAGCGAGGGAATGGGGAGGCGCCCCTCCCCAAGGTATGATGGTCCTGTGGGCTTTTCTATGCCTCTTGCACCTTTGAATATTCAACCTAGAAGACCGTCGCCGTTTAATGACCCTGAAAACGCACGCGGTCCTGCGCGCTATACTTGGCCTCTTTCACCTTTCGATATTCAACCTAGAAGGCAGTTGACATTTGATGACCCTGAAAATGCACGCTCCACGGTCCTGGAGTATGGATACTGCTGACCAAGACCCATTTCTTGAATGCGATTGCTGTTGTAATTTAAAAAGAGTTATCCAGAGGATAGGGGAGAAGGGAATTCCCAATACCCCACGGAGCCCAGATGAAGTGGATGGTGTAGCCACTCAGACTGAAGAGGCGATGGAGGTGGGAGACCCCGAGCCAACTCTACCTACGCTGGTTGAAGAGGAGATGAATGAAAGCATGGAAATTGATTCAGGCTATGAGAGTTTAAAGTGTAAGAGTTCTTTTTTATTATTATTTTTAATATTGATGGGTGGGTTACCAGTTGCCAAGAAGAAAGGGGAATAAGTTGTTTTCTCAAAAGCCACCCCCATCAAATATGTATCTATATTATTCTCTCTCCCCTTGTTTTCCACACAGGAAGACCTGGACGCTGATATTGCTGAGAAACAACCTCGACAAGAGTTGTGTGACTGTAAATGTTCCACCGACTCCCGAGGAGTGAACATGTATTTCTTGTCTTTGGAACAATAAAAACGGTTTTGTTACGCATGCGTGTTCATACTTATTTAGCCGGGAAAATGGCAGGGCATGAAAAAATCCTGAAGGGATATATATTATTCACCAGGAAGCGTGCTTTGGCGGAGTGAACACCCTCTTTCAGGAAGCCAAAAAAAACAGAACCAGAAACTAAGGAGAGGGGGAGGTTACCCAATGGCTTTCTGGGCAAGATGCTTATATGCTACACAGACCAGCGAAAACTCATTTTAAGAGAAACAAGATTATTGTATCTAAAGTGGATTCTCAGTGGCAGGCTGATCTAGTTGATATGCATCATTTTTCTAAATACAACAAAGGATATAAGTATATTTTAACAGTCATAGATATTCTATCTAAATACGCCTGGGCTTTAGCTTTAAAGGAGAAAACTGGTAGAGAAGTGTCCAAAGCCTTTAACACCATTTTCGTGCAAGATGGAAGAAACCCTACAAATTACAGACTGATCGTGGCCGGGAATTTCTAAATAAGGCCGTAAGTGGTCTATTAAAAAAACATGGGGTTCATCATTTTGTTACCAATAATGAAGTCAAGGCAGGGGTTGTGGAACGATTTAATAGAACTTTAAAAACAAAAATGTGGAGGTATTTCAACGGCTAATAATACTTTTACCTATATTGATGTGCTTCCCCTGTTTATAAAAAGTTATAATCAAAGTTTTCACCGAACAATAAAGCGAGGCCTGCAGATGTTAATGAGTCCAATTCTCTAGCAGTGTGGAAAACAGTATATGGAAAGACTACCCAAACAAAAAAGGAGCTTCCTTCACTCAGAAAAGGAGATCATGTGAGGATTTCTAAAAGCAAGGGTGTTTTTGCCAAGGGCTATGAACAGAACTTCACTACAGAAGTATTTATTGTGGACCAAGTTATCAGAAGTACAAATAGACCCGTGTTCCTGCTGAAAGATTATCACGGGGAGGACATAGTTGGGGAGCTTTTATCCCTGAAGAGTTACAGAAGGTTAATGCAAAACAGGATCAAGTGTACAGGATTGAAAAGATCCTAGCCACTAAGGGCGGGGGAACAAGAAAGCAGCACCTAGTGAAATGGTTAAGGCTGGCCTAGCAAGTTCAACAGTTGGGTGCTTGCTTCTGAAGTTGGAGAACCTGTGTAGAAACCTGGGAAAGAAAAATGGGGGAAAACGGATTTTATGTCACACTCCCCAGCAATGCCTGTGCAACAGTTTTTCCACAGAATACAACTTCAAGCTTTACTATCTCTTTAGCAAGGCCCCTGGAACTTCCAGGGGCCTGGGAAGTAGGTTTAGCTCAAAGACAACACCCAACCACTTGGAATACTATCAATTCTGAGACCAAATTTGTGATTGCAAGTGAGAAAGAAGACATGGCCCTTCAACCTGCAACGTGGCTATTATTCCAGTGTTCCTGAACTGTTGGAAAACATGAACAACCTAATAACAGCGGACCGTGACCCCCCTAAGTGCTTCTACATTACGATCCTGTGACCAGAAAGGTTAGGCTTAAATCAAACGGGCCATACAAAATCCTAACTGGAGGAAGACTAGCCACATATTAGGATTACCTCACAATCAGCAAGCCAAAAATCCACCCTTCGCAGCAGACATCACTGGGGGTTTCAACACCTTATATATTTACACAGATATTTGTGGAACATCAGGTAGTCGGGGACTTCTATGTGCCTTTGCTGCGTTGCGTTCCTGTGCAGGGGCAGAACAACGAATGTGTCAATATTGGTTATGACAAACCTCACTACATCCCTGTAAGTAAGCATCACATAGACACCATCACCATAGAGATAAAGACAGACCAGAACCAAAAAGTGCCATTTCGCTTTGGTAGGGTGCTTGTGCAATGATTCCGTCCCAGGAGAATACTGAATCTTTAAAGATGGTGATCCTGAAACCCTATGGTGACCCGGCCCTTTATAGAGATTACTACAGGGCCCAGGCAGGAAATGGGCTTCCTGGGTATCAGGGGATCCCTGTTATGTATGGGTCTGGGCTTGGTGGGGATTTCAGGAAGCCTTTTCAGAAAAGCAGTTCCACTTTTGAGAGAGGCCTGACCATCATTTAACCCCATGTTAAAACTGCTGTTCATAATATTGCTAAAGATGTGGCCGGTGAAGTGACTCAGGCTGTTATAAATAAAATGAACCCCACAGCTCCACAAGAAGGATCAGGCCTGATGTATGTTCAACGGAGGAAGGGTAAAAAAGAAAAGCATCACGGTGTGAGGTTTCTTAAGGGCTTCCCCAGCCCTTAAAGGAAGCGCATGGGAAGAAAGAAAACTCAGAACCGGAGAACCGTAAAGGAGGAGCAGGCAGCGGCGGGAAACCAGTTGGGGGCAGATATATTTTAAACACAATCATGGCTTTTATCCACAGTGGCTCTGAAGAATGCACAAAATCTGAATTAGACCTATTTACTATTGGGCCCACACAGACAAGTATCGAGAGAAGTTTGTATATTCAGGTGCCCCCACTGACAGCTCTGTCAGAATCTGCACCGCTAGATTTTTTTATAGCAGGAAGTGGCGAAGACTATGTAGACCTTAATGATTCTCTCCTTTATATTTCTCTTAAAATTGTTAAGGAAGATAATACAAACATTCCCCGAGATGCTGAAGTAGGGCTTGTGAATTATCCAATAGCCTCTTATCTTTAGCCAGCTGGATGTGACTTTGGGGGATCGCCTCATCAGCCAGAGCAACAACTGCTATCCTTGACACAAAGCTTTCATTGAATCTCTGCTGAACTACAGCGAAGACACCCTTGCAAGCCAATTTTCTGCAGGCTTATTTTACAAAGATACGGCTGGAGAACATGAATCGGCAGATCTGGGAAGGGAATAATCAGGGTTTTATTAAAAGAGCAAACCTGACAGCTGAAAGCCGAAGGTAGATCTGCTGGGGCATCTCCACACTGACCTGTTTTTTCAAGAAAAATTGCTGCTAAATGGAGTTGATGTGAAAATTAAACTTACCCGCAACAAAGATGCTTTCATCTTAATGACTGATGAAGCAAACAGCCAGTACAAAGTACAAATTTTATCAGCTTCCCTTTTTGTGAAGAAGGTGAGAGTGGCACCAGGAGTCCGGCTAGGTCATGCAGAAGCTCTACTGACATGCAATGCTAAATACCCTGTGGACCGGAAGCATGAAAGTTTTCTGATTCCCGAGAGGGGGAAGTTGTGTCTCCAATCAGGAAAATCTCTTTTTGGGCCAATTACCCAAACAGGTGGTTATAGGTCTGGTTGATAATGATGCCTTCAGTGGAGTTTACAACAAAAACCCTTTTAACTTTAAACATTATCACATCAATTTTGCGGCCTTATACTTGGATGGAGAGCAGATCCCAACAAAACCATTTCAGCCCAATTTTGAAGACGGAAACTGTGTCAGAGAATACATGAGTTTGGTGCAGATTGCTGGCAAGCGTATGAAAGACCTGAAATTTTTTAGTCAACCGTGAGGAATATGCGAGAGGTTATACCCTTTTTGCATTTGACCTTACTCCAGATCAGGAAGGCGGCATTATGTTTCTTTGATCAAAACTGGAAACCTAAGAGTGGAATTCCTATTTGCCAGGTCCTTGCCCACTACAGTAAATATGATCGTATATGCTGTCTTCGACAATGTGATAGAGATAAATCACAGGCGAAATGTCCTTTTTGACTATATGTGAGATGGACAGCCTGGAATTAAGCCGCATCCTTTTTTCAATCCGTACACGCGGAAGCTTATTCTATGGAGTCTTCCCTTGTGACATGCTCCCTAGAGAGAAGCTGCTACAAAGGCCTATTTGCCTAGTCATCAACACCCACCCTCACAATCTCCCTGGAGAACACTGGCTAGCTATCTACTTAACAGAAGAAAAGTCTGGTGAATTTTTTGACTCCTATGGACACCCTCAGATTACCTCTCTTTCCTAAAACCATCATGAAATTTTTAAGAAAAAATGCCAGCAAAACCATGTTTCAACCCAGACAGGTGCAAGACCCAGACTCTGTGGTTTGTGGATACCATTGTGTGTTTTTCTGCAGCACCGCTGTAAAGGACTGACATTTAAAAATATTCAAGACTTGATATTCTCATGATTTGCAAAGAAACGATGAAATGGTGGTAGATTATGTAAACAAAGAGAAACATGTCCAGGCTTGTCCCAAACATGTCCAGGCTTGTCCCAAACATGCCCAGGCTTGTCCCAAACATGTTTCCAACCTGCCCAGGGGTGTACAACATGCAGTGCTTTTCACAGGCAATCTTCCCAATAAACATACCCTTGAGGAAGGGTTTTTAAAAGGAATTTCTTGTGTATGTGTGTTTTTTTATCGCAAAGCAAGAGTCATAATAGTGCAAAATACATTTTAATAATTATTTATTTATGTTTCTGAAAAACATCAGCAGAATCATAAGTGGAGCCATGTAGGAGTGCTAGTCTGTCTCTGTTTTTTCAAAAGTCCTGCGGGAGAGGTAGGGTGTGCGAATCAGTCGTGGCGTGGATGCATTTGGATTCTTTAGGTTGTCCAAAACTTCTCTGTTGGCAGGGTTCCCCACTACAGATGATGGAACATTTAGTTCTGCCATGGCCCTCATAAAAACATCCCAACCTGTTGGAGTGTGTTTGGCTGGTAAGGCGTGCGTCTGAGTAATACCCTTGACCAAATCCAGCATATTTGAGCCCGTTACCGGTTCCCCTTTATACACAAATGAGCCTTTGTCATCCCATGAAGAAATACTCTGGTTTTGCTTCATTTTCTTTAACAACACCTTTGCTGCATTCTTGTATCTAGCAGGGCTCTCCAGAACTTCTTGAAAGAGTGGCTCAAGGAGCTTTCCAAAACATTTTGAGATGCCTGCTGTGGCTGAGGTAGAATCAGGTTTAGGCTTTCCACATCTTGAATCACTGCCGTGGATGAGGTAGAATCAGGTTCAGGCCTTCCTTTTCTGTTTCCTTCCGCCTGACATGTGTTAAATACTTTTGAAGCAAAGCCTCTATTTGTTTAACTTTTTCATATTCTGTTAAGTCAGTCCTCTGAAGAATCCTCTGCATCTCTGCATCCAGGGTATAAATGGCCTTAGTTCTGATGTTCTCTTCCTTAGGAAATGATCCCTTTAGTTGCTCTAGCTGATGGCTAGGGACCAAATACATCTTTTCTGCATGTTCCATTAGTGATTGGCTAAAAGACTCGTTATTAAGGGGACAGAAAAACTTAACAAGGGTCCAAGAAAACCCCCAGACTGCTTCACCAAGTACTTTTTTCTTCTCAGAGAGACTCTCCTGTTACCCAGTGTTTTTCTTGAAATCACATGGTGATTCTTTTAATACACTGTACCTGGTGGCAGATAGAGGAATGTTGCCTTTTAAAGCATTGAGAGCTATTTCTGAAATGGCTGCCACCAGGTCATCTGAAGCTGTGCATAAAAAGGCTTTCCTCTGGGATGGGGGCATCTTAATGAGCAGTTTTAAGAGAGCTAGGTTTTTTTCTACACACCCAGACACTTATCCTCACCTGAAGGGGATGCGGAAGCAATAGTTGGAAGGCAGTTAGAAAGGGGAGCCCTTTTGTAAGCAGCTTGACCCTTCTTCACAGTGTATACTGTAGGCCAGTCTGGGAGGAAAAGGCCGGTTCGTAACCTATAAGATTCTGGCGTAGTAGCCTGTAAATCAATGACAAGGTAGCCATATGCTTTGCTCGTAGCATCAGCAAATGCTTCCATGAAAAACTTAGTATTTCCTGGGTACATTTGACGAGCCAACGTAGCAATTTGTAATTTATCCCTTGGGTTTTTAAACAGCACCATGTATTTTGCGTTTAAGCTGATGGTGCGGATGCTTTTTCCCTTGCAGAAAATGTTCTGTGTGATGAAAAAAACACTCAGATTCCGGTGGTGTACATACTGGGTAAAGGCTTTTTCAACTTCACTATTATCAGAGGCAGACAGCATCAAATCGTCTATCACCAAGAAGTTTATTTTATTGAAGGGTAACAAATCTTCATTATCAAGTTTATCAGGCAAACCCTCTACAAACTGAATAAAGGGATATTTAGATAGAAGTTCTTTGTACAATGGTTGCCAACAGCTATAGCACCACAGAATATTCTCAGGTAACACAGAAAACATACTACTGCATTATCCAACATATTTTTTACAAAAACAGTTTTCCCACAGTTGCTTGGTCCTGCTAGAATGGCTGAGAAGGGATGTTGCCAAGCGTGTATCCATATTCAATAACCATAAGGGAGAGTCTTAAACCCTTCAGTAATGACCCTCTTGCTTGAGCACCACCTTTTAGTTTCCTAAGCTCTTTTGTATGGATAGACCATTGACGCTTATTTCTTACAATACCTGGCTGCTGCACAACTATCTCATGAGTGCCTTCTCCGTTTCTGTCTGAGACGTAGTCAAACACCAGATCTTTAAGACTGTCAAAATGTAATTTTTTCACAGTTAGCAACATTCAGGGTAATCCCTTTGACCTTCATGCAAGCTGTACCACCAGAAAGCTTGTACCCATACGTTTTAGGGCCTGCTGACACATACTCTGTGAGTATTGATCTGGAGGGACTTCGCTGGTGAGGTCCCCTAGAATCTCCCAAAGGAGGGTTCCATTCCTCCCGACTCACAAATATCACACTGTCTGTATCGTGTAGATTCTTTGTCTTGAAGCTTATCTAACAATTGGTAGAGTTCAAGGCGAGCGTAAGCTGTGGTAAAGCAAGCTATGAACTCATTCTTTCTACCTGAGGTTGTAATGCGGTCCTCAGAACGTTTCCACGACACGCACACAGCCTCCTCATCAATAAATTCAAACATTGAAACATTGTAAGTGTCAGAAAATAAAAGGTGGAAGAACTCATCAGGATCCCTCACCACTTGTGTGTTAGTCAGGTTCGTTCTCTGCCCAAATTTTCCCCACAATGAATTTAAAAACAGTTTGGCAATTTGTCTCTTTGCAGGGTTCACAGCAATTTTCCTTGCGCAAAAGCACACCCTCCTTTTCATGAAAATCATCTATAGATTGACTTTATCTTCTTCACTGACACACCAGTGGGGGTACCCTGAAGCCTCCTGTTTCTGGCGCAGATGTAATTTAATATACTGTTCAAATAAGGAGCTGTTCCTGTTTTAAAATGCCACACTTCATAGATTTTCATCACTTTGTAACCCTTTTCCATAGCCACTTTCAGTTCAACAGTACACCAGGTTCCCACCAAGGTCCTCTCCTCATCTGTGTGATTGCAGGGGTCCAACTGGCGGTATTCTGCACAAGTTGCACAGAGCACAAACATCAGTTTACCACCGACTTTACTAGGAAGAACAGGGAAAAAACAGCCCACGAGGGCAGTATTTTAAGCTTGGCGAAGCCAAAGTACTCTGAGAGTGGTTGAAACTTCTCATAGATAATTTTGGGGTGGCCAAGAGGATAGTCTTTTGTTTTGTTGACAAAGGGGTATAGGCTGGTAAAATCATAATATTTTATCTCCTCACCCTCTTTAGGCTTGTAATACAGACAGACTGCATTTGTACGACCCCCAAAGAGAGCATCTCTGGGTTCTATGGCTTCTGGAAACTCAGCTTCAGCAAGAAACTGTTTGAGTTGATCATCTGTTTTTAACTGGTTTCTCCACTCATGTTCCCAGATTGTCCTGACTTCAAACCCCAGACATTTCAGTTCAGCAGCCCTTTTCTGTGTGGAGTTGTAAAAAACTCATATGTTTTCCCCACCAGAAGGGTCCACTTTCTTGGTGGGTAACACAGGACACATCCATGAAAAAAACAACCGCAGAATTCAAAAGCTGTTTCTTTACCATTTATGACAGCGTGGCCATCAAGAAAATATTTGCCAGCTTTGACCTCTCCACCTTTTAGAGCATGCTGAATCTGAATGTTTTCTTTCATGTTCAAGGTATGAAAGCCACTGAATTGCAGGGGTTGAGAAGCGCTTACATTGATTATGGTACCTATCAGGCTGTGGGATTGCAAGGGTATCCTCTTCCAGAAAAACATAAAGCGGTACATTGCAAAACACACACTAGCCAGTGTAGGTACTGAAGGGGTTTATGGCTACCCAGTCTTTCTCTCCCACTTCTTGTAAACCTTTGTCAGATTCATGATTTCATGTCTGTATTTGGTACAAGCTTGTGCAAGAATATTGACATCCTGCTGGCAATAGAATGCCAACTCTTTCTGCATGTCAAAAGTTTTTGTTTTGTTTTCTGCATACCATGCTAAAAAGGCTTCCTGTTCCCCAGGCTTCTATAAACTGAACACCATAATCCTCAGCTTTGGGCATAGGACCAACATAATCCCAGTCTTTCAGGTGTATTGAAAAAATGTGGAAAATGTCCTTTGGAGCCGCCAAAACCGAGGGCCTTTGGAAGCTTAGCTAGGGCCATCGGCAGGTGACTGAGGGAATCAATGAATTTCAAACCTAACCCTTTCACTGTAATACATATCAGCTTCCCTCCTTGAGCAATAATATCTACATCCAGTTTTTCTTTGATCAGTTCCTGAATGATAAAGTAAGAATCATAACATTTTGAATTATGGGCAATGAATGTGGTATCAGCAAACTGCCCATCTGTTATGAAAGTCTTGATAAACTCAGACATACATCCCTGACCCTTAAATTCCCATGTTTGGCCAGCAGGGGGCCATGTGGGCTTTTCCTCCTCCCCGGGTCCTCATTCTATGCCCCTTTTTCTTCCTTTTACTTGGTTTGAGACCCTCTTTAAAACACTCTACAGTTTCCCCTTCAAAGGCTTTAGCAAAACAATAATTAGGGACATGGACACCTGTGCATTGATGGGTTTCAATATCAAAATATGTACCTGGTGGAGGTATGAGGGTACTTAAGGCGTTTCATGAAGCACAGATGTTTTTCATCCTTTTTAATAATCCCCCAACACACAGAGCATTGTCTTCCTCTACAGTCACCCTCACAATGGTCATATTTGACATAACACGGCCACATTTCTGGGCAGACTTTCTGAGGAGAACATGTGACCTTCTTCTCCAAAGCCAGGGTTTTATGTCTGTTTAGACAGGCCTTGGATCTACACAACAGCTTGCACTTATAGCATCTTTCCATTTTATCCACGGTAGAGGCACAATCGGTTTCCTGACACATGCGACAATAGTGCATACAGTTATGGGTATGTACATATACACTATTGCAATATGTGCAGAGATTCCGGGCTCCAAGGCTTCACATTGAGTACCCCATAAAAATGACCTTCATGCAATAATACAGTGTATGTTTTTGAATACCGGGGTTCCTGTGTTTTAAAAAGACCCAGCCATTGTCAGAATAACGTGCAACATGGATATTGACCTTCAAATGCTCTTCAACAAGTGAAATGTCACTAAGGGATACTTTTTTTGGTCAGACCACCAACTCCTGACCACAGTTTGCTAGCATCTCTAAACAGTTCTGCATCAGTGGGGATTTCACTAGCCATTACTGCCACAAGACTGGCAGCAAAGCACAAATTGTTGCCCACATTGGTTGGGTCTACCAGGTGTTTTCTTTTTTTAGCAATGATTGAGCTGTAAGGAATAGACCGTATGGCTCTTGAATCGCTCCCCTCCCCGGAGCACGCACAATGGTGACAACCAGACTGAGTGTTCCATCTGCACAGATCTCCATATTACTTTGTAGGAGTTTGCTTACGTGAGACAAAAAAGCCTCAGCATTCAAAAGATCCCTGGCTCTTAGAGCTCCATACAGAGGATTTGCTAAACCAGGAGCCTGCAGACGTAACTGAATATAGTCCCCAGGAAATAATCTGGCATTAGCGTTATCCAGAACTTGCTGGATAGCCTGGTGTAGCGCAGCCACAGCCTCTGCATATGACCTTATGCGGTCTAAATTTACAAATCTGAATTCTTCAGCAATACGTAATGCCTGGAACCTCTCATTGAACCACTCCCATCTTCCAATCCTCTCTGCAAAGACACGGACGGGCTCTGGGTTATGTGGGGGTGGGGAGACGGGGTGCTGGTTCTGGGTTATGTGGGGATGCTGGCTCTGGAGTGCTTGGGGAAGGGGGTGTACTAACACCTTCAGATAGGAATTCTGGCACAGATTGTTGTAAAGCCTCCTGAGAGGGCATCATTTGACCAGCAGGTTTTTTAATTTTTTTCTAGCTCCCTTCCTGGAGGATAAAAGTATCTTTTTTGCTCTGTTTATTATTTTAATAGACCTTTTTCTCCAGTAATTCTTTTCATTGTTAGGTTTCTTTTTTCGTTTCCTACGTTTTGGAGCTTGAAAATGAGGATTGCCCCCACCTACTTGCACATTTTCAAAAGGCGCATCAATAGGAACCACATAGTTAGACTGGTTTTTAATAGTATCATCAAATGCATTCACCCCGCATTGTAAACTATCTGTAAGCTTGTTCAGAGCTGTACTGTAATTTTGTGCAGAGCTGCTAGCATGATGCTTCAGTCTTGGAGCCCCTGTTGAACACACACATATAATTCCCAGACTTTAAAATATCCTGTTCAACCATTTTTGCAAACTGATCAATTGCAGAGGTTGAGGATTCAGGTCTTTGTCTTTTATGAAGAGCCTGGTTCTTCACTGTTGTCTAAAACAGAGGGAAAACCCAGGCATCAGTAATTGAACCTCCCCCATCTCTCTCATCATTTATTAAACTTTTTTACTGTCCAAAGCAGGCTTATGATAACCATACTACTAGTTGCCACATTGATTTTTCTTTTCAAAGCTTTGTGCTTGAGCGACGTCTTATGCTCTTTGGTAATAACTGCAACAGCAAAGAGCTCTATTAGTAAATTCTTATGCTTTGGCAGGACACCCTTAACCACCAGCCCCACGCCAATAAGCACAAGTTTCTGTTACACCAAAATCAGAGTCTTCTAGTTCCATGCTTTTTCTTCTCAGACCCTGCTTCTTAGCTTAGCTTAGCTTAGCAGGGGCACAACTTTGGGGATTGAAAGCACAGGCTTATGATAACCATACTCACCAGTGGTCGCATTATTTTTCTTTCAGCTCTGTGCTGGAGCGAAGTCTTCTGCTCTTTGGTAATAACTGCAACAGCAAAGAGCTCTATTAGTAAATTCTTATGCTTTGGCAGGACACCCTTAACCACCAGCCCCACGCCAATAAGCACAAGTTTCTGTTACACCAAAATCAGAGTCTTCTAGTTCCATGCTTTTTCCAGACCCTGTCTTTTCTTAGCTTAAGCTCAGCTTAGCAGGGGCACAACTTTGGGGATTGAAAGCACAGGCTTATGATAACCATACTCACCAGTGGTCACATTATTTTTCTTTTCAGCTTTGTGCTGGGACGAAGGCCCCTTGGTAATAACTGCAACAGCAAAGAGCCCTATTAGTAAATTCATATGCTTTTGGCAGGACACCCTTAACCACCAACCCCACGCCAATAAACGCAAGTTTCTGTTTTACCAAAATCAGAGTCTTCTAGTTCCATGCTTTTTCTTCGAGACCCTTCAGAGCTAGGACCTAAAAGGGGTGGGTGGGTAAATATTAGAGCCTGTCTTTTCTTAGCTTAGCTTAGCTTAGCAGGGGCACAACTTTGGGGAGTAACAGACCCTTAAAAAGAAACATAACACTTTTACCTGCTTGTTCAGATGACATGGCAAATTGTGTCAATGTCCTGGAAGTTTTCAACAACAACAAAATATGCACCTTTGTCAGAAAGAACAACCAAAATGAGAAGTGATGTAGTGAGACATATCATGCTTCATTGAATCTGAAGGTAAAATAAACATGGGACAGCCTGAACACAGAGGGGAAACGGAACCCTGCATGGACATGCTAGCTTGAACAGGCAGTCTGTAGAGAGGCATGCTGAGACATGCCCAAGTTGTCCAGAGGAAGAAAAGCTAGTGCGCATGCTTTTTAGAAACAGACTGAAGATAACATGGGAGGAGTAACATTCAGTCTCTTTCTAATGTTATTTGCGTATGGTGTGTGGAGACTCACCCCCAAGGCACCTTCAAAAAGAATATTTATTTTTACAACAAATTTCTTCTATGGTTCAAAACGAAATTGAGCAAAAAACAGCCATTTCCCTTCAAATAGATTCAGTTGTATTGCCAAGCGCACTTTTCACTTAGTGATGGAGACAACGTTTGAAGATGGACAGACCAACTGGGAAGAATTCTAACTATTATGGGGTTTGCTGGATTTCTTACTAAGACTTTATTGCAGAATGGGAAACCCTTTGCAAGGTGAATTGCTACAAGATCTTTCACAGTATTATGCAGAATGCTTGATAAGAAAAAAATAGTTTGTATTTCACAAAACCGCAGAAAGGTAACTCTATTTGTGTAAAGTGTAATGACCCACATTAGTGTACAGTACTTAACAATGTTCTTTTTCTCTTTTGTAGGGAGATGGGCTTTTCATGATGTTTGAACAACACACACATCCGCCAACCCATTATGTAAAGGATAGGCTTTTAGCCTTGTTAAAAAATTTTATAACCTATAGATGGCTTTTGCTTCCTGTTTAAATGATTTATTGCAATTCTAAATAAAAATATTTTAGTATTTCTACTGTTTTTTGGTTTAACACAAAATCTAGACAGACACATGAACATTTGGCAGTGAATTATTTTACACACACGCACACACACACACAGAGCATACACAAATGGAAAAAATATATTAAAAATTGTACCATTTTAAAGAGAATGAATGTAATGCTTGCTTTCAGAAATTAATAGAATTCCTTCCCCACACAAAATGCTCTAATGGAATAGAAGAGAGAGAGAGAGAGAGAGAGAGAGAGAGAGTTCCTTCCCCACACAAAATGCACAGGCTTAGAATATGAACATGCTTACCTATCCTGGAAGGGAGCTGTTTCTGTTAGCACCTCCTTAAGTTTTTCATAAGCACAAGAAGGCTGTTTTATAGTGTTCAGCCAGAAAGGCCTGGAAATATCCAGCATTCCTTCTTTTTCCTGTTTTCAGATCAATAGGTCTGTCTTATCTTTTTCTTGCATAGGCCATAAATAAACATCATAATTAAGGACTGATCTTACAAACAGGAGCTCTTTTAATGTTAAAGAAGTCTGTTTAGACAGAAAGGCCTGTAAATTTATTCCTACTCAGGATTTGGAAAGAAGAAAGAGCAGATGATTTTCTTTTATTCAACACTTTTATTTTTACAGAGGTTACAGCAGGTTTGTTTTTATTCAAAAATTAGGAACGATTTATACAAGGTCTCTTTTTAATTACAGTTTGGACATAATCTATATATTCTTTGTCAGTAGGCTTCAGCAGATTTTTGAGACATTGATAGGATTTTTCAGCCCTCATCATGGTGGTTAGAGTGTTTAAGACTTGATACACGGTTTCTTGTTTTAATTCAAGAAGATTTAAGGCAGACCCTAGTATGATGATTTTCTAAATACATGTGCAAAGCTTATTTTACTGCACTTCTCAAATGTTTAAGATATAATTTTTTTATTCCACATTAGACAGGTGTGTGACTGCTGACCCTCAGATTTTTCTTGACAAGCCCAGCATTTTCTCTCTAGATATTCATCAAGGACTTTATTTATAATCACATAAAGGATGACTCTTGTCAAAAGATTTCATTGCTCTCCATCTTTTCTTTGATGAAATGGGTGCGGCTTCCAGGCCCAAGATCCTTTGCATTCTGACATGTGCAGGTTGTGTGGCCACCAGCTCTACAGAGTCCTAAAATTCAACAGGAAGAGTTTTAAAATGTGGCCCATACAATATGTCTCACCTACTGACCCCCATATATGTTCACAAACCTGTATTTCTCCTATGGCTGCCAGCTTCAGCAATGCTGTTGTGCATGGCTCCTGGACAGTCCTTTCAGCAACTTGTACCTCACCACAGCTTGTCCCAGGTTCCTGAAATGGAGAACAATGATTATTAGTTTCTGGTCTCCCCAGGGTAGCCCCGACTCTCCAGATATGTTTCCCCTTTTACCTGCGCTACAGCATTCTCTGCTGAGAGAGAGTCTAACATAGTGTGCCACATTTGGGACTCTTCCTCTGGTGGACACTCTTCTTTATCTGCATCCATACTGCAATGCTGAGGGTTGGTTGGCGCCTCCATGTTGTCTCCGCAGGACTTGTCCGGGCATGCAACAATGGCCGCTTCTTGCCACGATATATCTCTCCAAGGGCGCCTTCCTATTGGCCGGTTTGACGCACAATCGTGTTCTGAGGGGTCCAGATCCGTCCCTATTGGTCAAGGGTGGTGGGCGGGCTATTCGAGGGGTCACACGGCCCCGCTGGACCAATGGCAGCGCGAGTCGGAGTCGCCCGTGATTGGCCCGCGTGGCACCCCGAGGGGGTCACGTGGCTCCGCTGGGGCCCCATGGGAGCCGAGTTGAGGAAACTGCCCCATTGGACGGCTTGGACCACGTGGGTGGGGAGGGGCATGCCCTTCTGGATGCCGCCCCAGCACTCCGGGGGAGGGAGATTGATAGGTGTCAATCATTTCTTGACAGGTCATAAATCAATCACTTTTGACAGGTCATAAATCAATCACTTTTGACAGGTCATAAATCAATCAAATCTGAGGGTCATAAATCACTTTTGACAGGAGCTACACCTCCCTACTACTTATGCTGCAACATTTTGTTACAGGTCACATACTAGCTAGAATATTTAAATAGCCTCTTCACCACTCAGGGGCAAGATACTTTCAGGAATATGATGCCAGTGGCAAGCAACAAAAAGCCATTGCCTTTTTCGGGGGCAGCTGACCTCCTACTGGGAAGCCAGGACATTTGCTCTTCTGGAGCCAGAGGTCATACTCTTCACCTCTTCGCTTTGCCCATTCAGCTCGTGAGGAAAAAACTGGTTGACCTCATGAGACACCTCTCAGGCACGTCTTTCTCTGATGAAGACAATGACAGTGTTTTCGGCAGCTGGTTTTGTTTCACTTTAGCCCACTACAGGGGAAAATGAGATATAGCCACACATTGATTTACGCTGCCTTTGCAAACAGGTCAGCATCAGTGTGAGGTACCTTGTAATGGAAAAACACCTTCCATCTGTTTTGCCCCCCACCTTAACTGTAAGCTCAGAGTGCAGAGAAAACATAGCTTCTTAGGAACCACAGTCTCTATTTACAGAACTTTACGGAATCAAAAAGTGAGAAGGGAGCACCAAGGGCCATCAAGTCCAACCCTCTGCCATACAATCATATATAGTTGGAAGACACCACAACAGCCATCAAATCCAATCCCCTGCCATTCCAGAACAAACATTCAAAGCACCCGCAGCAAATGGCCATCCAGCCTCTGCTTAAAAACCTCCAAAGAAAGAGACTCCACCACATTTGCTTGAGATAGCATATTCCACTACCAGACAGCTCTGACCGGCAGAAAGTTCTTCCAGAGGTTTAGGTGGAATCTCTTTTCCTGTAGTTTGAATCCATTGCTCCTTATCCTAGTTTCTGGAGCAGCAGAAAACAAGCTTGCTCAATCTTCAACATGATCCCTTCAAATATTTAAACATGGCTATCATGTCTCCTCTTAACCTTCTCTTCTCCAGGCTGAACATACCCAGCTCTCCAAGCTGCTCCTCATAGGGCTTCATGGTTTCCAGACCTACCATTTTGGTCACCCCCCTCTGGACACATTCCATGAATACCCAACTAAAGTACATCCAAAAGATGGTGAAGGGGAATTTTTAAAACTCCTTAATATATAGATTCTCAGAGCGGATTGAACTCAGCAGTTTATTTAACAACACAGTGCCAGGTGTTAGACTCTGGCTTGGTAGCCTAGGGTTCTAACACAAACATGCAATTAAACTAAATTTATATAGAATCCTTACAAAAACAACCAGTGGCAGAAACTGAGCAACAAAAGGCTATGACATACCTACAAACTCACCAAGAAGGAACAAGTTCTATTCCCAAACTACGTTCCACAATTTACTTCACAGTTCCAGGTGTTATCATATCAGCAGAACATACTGAGATGATTTGGAACATGGCTCAGAATATTTTGAACATCTTTAACTTAACTTGAAAACACTAAAACTTCCCACATGTAAACATATTAAAATATATAATGGAATATAGGCTGTCCAATGTAGTGTAAGTTTAATACAAAATATGTATGATTGAATGAATGACAATAACGTAAATAGAAGATCTCTTTATTTTATGAACTTAGTTCAGCCAGTTTTCTTATAATACAATGGACTAAATGAATGTAGAGACATTGGATAGGTAAAGAATAATGAATACTGGCGATGGTTGATTATATTTCGTATTCTATATTTATACTTAGATTTATATATTATATTTGAAGTAATGCATAAAACCAATACAAATTATTGGAAAAAAAGAAACAAAAACTTTCCACATATTCTACATATACAATCGCATAGGGACGGAGGGGGCAATGGGGGTGGTTCATCCCAGGCAGCAATGAATTTGGGGCGCCCCAGCCTGTAGCCACGTGTGCCCTGGGCATGCCCCCGTGTGCCCTTGCCACGCCCCCATGCACTGCAGCCATGCCCCAACGCACAGTGGCCACGCCCCCTCCACACACTCCAAGTTCCACCACTGTATGGATAGGCAAAATGTGTTCTTCAATATGGTCCGACCTCATTTAGGGCATATGGTCACTTTATAGCTTTTATCCTTCCACAGCTTCTCCTTCCACTGTTTAAAAACCTCCAAAGAAGAGTCCAACCACCCTGTAATGCAGAATTCCACAGGATGTTGAAAGTGGAATAATAGGGCTATAACAGTATAGTGAGGAAAGGCTCCTAAGACATGAACAGGATGCCAGGCAAGTATTCTGCCTCCCTCTGATAGGACATCAGGCACAGTCCAGGGTTCAGAGAGTGGCCAGTACAGAGGCAAGCACGCACAGCACAATCGGAGCATCCCCAGCTGTTCTTGTTCCTTCATCACCATTTGTAGAAAGTGCACAGACCACAGGGTCATTGCCGGAAGCAACATCGGACGCCAACAGTGGCGGACATTTCTCCCACCTCTGATACTTTGGCCTCCCTTCTTGTGACTTCTGATAACCTCTCCCCTGGGCTTTCTTTCTGCCTATCCTTTCACCTGGACTGTTTCCTGCAGACTGACTTTTTTGTCTTTATGACCTCTGAACTGTTTTACCACCTGCTGCATTCTTCACCAAGTTATTCATGACACCAAGGAATTTTAGGGGCATTTTGACAACAACTTTTCAAATCTTGTCACATAGAATCATAGAATCTTGGTGTTGGAAGAGACCCGAGGGGCCATCCAGTCCAACCCCCTGCCATGCAGGAACCCACCTCAAAGCACTCCCGGCAGATGACCATCCAGCCTCTGCTTAAAAACCTCCAAAGGAGGAGGAGACTCCACCACACTCCATGGAGACAGCAGATTCCACTGCCAGACAGCTCTGACCATCAGGAAGTTCTTCCTGAGGTTCAGGTGGAATCTCCTTTCCTGAAGTTTGAATCCATTGTTCCTTGTCCTGGTCTCTGGAGCAGCAGAAAACAAGCCTGCTCCCTCCTCAATATGACATCTCTTCAAATATTTAAACGTGGCTATCATGTCCTCTCTTAACCTCTCTTCTGCAGACTAAACATCTCTAGCTCCCCAAGCCGCTACTCAAAGGGTTTCATGGCTTCCAGACCCTTCACCATTTTGGTCACTCTCCTCTGGACATGCTCCAGCTTGTCCATATCCTTCTTGAAATGAGGTGCCCAGAACTGGACACAGTATTCCAAATGAGGTCTGACCAAAGCAGAATAAACTGGTACGGTTATCTCCCTTGATCTAGATGCCATGCTCCTATTCATGAAACCAAGAATAGCGTTGGATTTCTTGGCTTCCGCATCACACTGCTGACTCATGCTCAGCTTATGGTCCACCAAGGCTCCTAGATCTCTTTCACATGTACTGTTATCCAACCACGTGTCCCCCATCCTCTATTTGTACATTACATTTTTTCTGCCTAAATTTAAGACCTTACATTTCTCGCTGTTGAAATTCATTTTGTTAGCTTTGGTCATATTCCCTTATCAGTCCAAGGAGTTTTATCTTCAGTTAACAAAAAGTAAAACCATGAGCAAATCACACAGTCTACTTTTTCAGATAATGATTTCCCCCAAACTCTACAGTAGCTAATGAGAGGAAAATGGGTGGAATCCTGTTGGTGTGTTATGTATCTTTTAAGTTCTCTTACAGATGCAGTTGGACATCTTTTTTCAATGCAGACCATCCATGTTAGGGATGTAATGCTTCACTAAGTTTCTTCTCAAAGAATGAGTATTTTTAACAATTTTCTTCCTGTTGTGAGAAAGTCTTCAAAAAATTAACATTTCGCACATGGTTGTTTTACACAGAAAATCAGCATTTTCTGCACAAGAATTAATATTTCTGTATATAGATATTATTTTCTTGGCAGACAATGCTGTCTTGTTATGCAGAAAAATCCTATTTTGTTCACAAAACAACCATGTGTGAATTTTGTGCAGAATAAGTCCTGAATTGAGAAGATTCTCATCAGTCTAGGATTCTGCTCATCAGAGTGAATCAGCATTTGAAAATCATATTTTTCAACCATTTTGAGAATATTTTGCAATATTCCTTCCATTTGCAATCCATATTCAGCTGAGTTTTGAAGAAGTGGAGTTGCACATGTGATGCCAACATGTATGTACAAGAGTGCTGTTACCCTGATTTCTGGGGTCCCGGGAGGGATACCTCAATGTGCTCACAATGGGGAATGGGAATTAGCAAGAGCACCGCTAGCAATATAAGAGGCAGGGCAACCTAGCGAGATCTTGAACTCAATGTCTACGGGGTCAGGCCGAGTCAAGGAGCAAACAGAAGTAAATAATAATTGTTTTCCTTTATCGATGTACAACACAGTCAAACACGTGTATGCAAACACACTCACACAGATCCATTGAAAGAAAGGTAGGAGTTAGATAGAGGGTTTTAAGAGGAGGTTTTGCATGGGAAATACTACGCCTGTCCTGAAGCCTGGGTAGTCTGAAGAAACGTCCGTAGGAGTGAAGATTCTCAGCACGAGGAGCTGAGGGGAAGGCTCGCCGAACAAAGCGACAGCAAGGCGGGATGGAAGCAAGGAGTGATCTGAGGAAGCGCTCAAAATCAGGGGGTCTTATAGGGGAAAATGTGTCCATAGGCTAGTCCATTCCAGGGGATAACAATGGGTTTTGGGCTGGAGACAAAGCCTCCGAAAGGTCAGTATTTTGCATGATTGAGTTATGACAGAGTTGTCAATAGAGTAGACAGTATGCAAACACGGAGTGCTTGACGAGCATTCGGCTTGTCAAGGTGCCTGCTCAGGGCAGGGTATCTTTTGTAAACAGTGTGCATACATAATGGATCTTAAAGAGGGTACTTGCCTTGAGGTCTCCTAAAGCGGCAGTCTGGCTATTACTGGCCTGTCTGGATCGGTTTTGAATATTTCAGCTATTTTCGGCTATGCCTGTGTACGTGCTTGTCCAGGGGCCTCACAAGCACATGGAGAGGAATGGGTGAAGATGGCCAAATTATTGATATCAAATGATATCTGATATCCCACAAGTCTGGGCTAGAAACTACGGTAACAGTGCACAATGATGTGAATACACATTCCATTGTGCAGTTGGCTGCACATTCAGATCTGCATTCAGTTGCATCAAGATTGCCATTCTGCATAAAGGTCACATAGCACAACCAATGCTTAATTCCACACATGGAGACTTACACTCTGCAACCCCTATGTAGGATCTTGGACCTTATCGTAACTCACCTTCTGGAATCTGATGCAGAGGAGTTGGATTGCAATGGGCATCTGCCTCCAGATAATGGCTTCCTTTCCAAAGCTGAAAAGCTGGTAGCCAAAATAGCTAAGGATGTCTTGACTCAGCAGGACTTCATGGAGAGCAAGGAGATCCATCCATCCTTCGAAACCTGAAAAAAATGAGATATCACTGGCCCTTTCTGCACTACACTTTCGTAGTGCTATTATTCCACTTTCAACATCCTATGGAATCCCAGAGTTTGTAGTTTAGGGAGGGGATTCTCCACCAGAGAGCTCTTTGGCCTTAGTAAACTACAAACCCCAGAATTCCGCAGGATGTTGAAAGTAGAAAATACCATCATGACAATGTAGTGTGTAAAGGCCCAATGTCTCTAAAAGAGAAAATGCTGAGCAATCAGGTACCTGGAGTCTCAGGACCAAATAGCTATAAATCTCCCTGCTATTGCTGGGAGTCCATCCTGTTCACAACCATTCAGTATCCCCAACTGGTAGTAGTCTCTGGGCTTGTTTATTACTTGAGATTCTTTACTGCTGGACTGGTAATGTTTAATGGTTTCTGGTCTTACTCTTTCAACTTTGGTTATCTGTTTTTTGTTTTGTTTTAATGTCCTTGTCCCTGATTGTATATATTGTTGTTCCTCACTTTGGCATAAAGGGTGTTATAAACTACTACTACTACTACTACTATTATTATTATTAAACTACTGGCCTCTGGTAGTGGCTTCTGGACTGGCTGAGACCTTACCATTGCACCTCTTTAAATCTTCCATGCATTTTTTGACCTAGACAGGCTTGACTGATTTCTAGCTGCTTCCTTTACAATAACCCATGTCTCTGTGTCAGCATGCATTCAAATAACCCAGTCAATTAAAATAGAATATAGCAGTTTATTCAAATACTTGCAGCAAGCAGGGAATCAGTCAAGACAACAAGAATTTGGCAAGACCACTCCAAAAATCACAGGCTGTTCAAAGACAGCTTTATACCTGCCAAGTGTGATTACAGAAGCAAAAATGCTAGTTGAGCAGCTAATCCAAATCCATACGTATCATGAATACCTCATTCCATTAGGATATAAGTGGTCCCAAATTATAATGCCAGATCCCACCTTGGAGGTGTGAAAGTTAATATTACAATGAAGCTTAATGGGGCTAGAGGTAACTTTAAGTCATGGCTAACTGCTCCCCTCCCATCAATCCAGTCTAGGCTGCCTCTCTGAACTACAAAGTTACAAAGTTGACCATAGTCAGACAGTTGCTTGCATCTGTAATTCTATTTTAGGACAGACTCATAGAATCATAGAGTTGGAAGAGACCCCAGGGGCCATCCAGTCCAACCCCATTCTGCCATACAGGAGCACACATCAAAGCACTCCTGACAGGTGGCCATCCAGCTTCTGTTTAAAAACCTCCAAACAAGGAGACTCTACCACACTCCACTAAGGCAGCATATTCCACTGCCGGACAGCTCTGATTGTCAGGAAGTTCTTCTTGAGGTTCAGGTAGAATCTCCTTTCCTGCAGCTTGAATCTATTGCTCCTTGTCCTAAACTCTGGAGCAGTTAGAAACAAGACTGCTACCTCTTTGACATCCCTTCAAATATTTAAACATGGCTATCATGTCCCCCCTCAACATTCCCTTCTGCAGACTAAACATACTCAACTCCCTAAGATGCTCCTCATAGGTCTTCATGTCTTTCAGACCCTCCACCATTTTGGCCACCCTTCCCTGGACACACTCCAGCTTGTCGATATCCTTCTTGTATTGAGGTGTCCAGAACTGGACACAGTATTCCAAATGAGGTCTAACCAAAGCAGAATAGAGTGGTACCATTACCTCCCTTGATCTAGACACCAGACTCTTATTGATGCAACCAAGATTCATATTGGCTTTCTTGGCTGCCGCATCACACCGTTGACTCACGTTCAGCTTGTGATCTACCAAGACTCCTAGATCCCTTTCACATGGTCTGTTATCCAGCCATGTGTCCCCCATCCTATATTTGTGCATTCTGTTTTTTTCTGCCTAAGTGTAAGGACCTTACATTTCTCTCTATTGAAATTCATTTTGTTAGCTTCAGCCCAGCTCTCCAATCTGTTAAGGTCATTTTGAAATACCCCTGTCCTCTGGGGTATTAGCAAGCCCTCCCAATTTGGTGTCATCTGCAAATTTGATCAGCAAATTCGATCAGATCCATTGTTCTCATTGTGTTCCAGTTTCAAGATGTAACTTTTTATGAATTTCTGCATTCCAAGGAAAATGGCCTACTTTCCAGAATTAGAGTAAACAATACGGCATTCATTGACTATCAAGCTGAATTTAGCATAAGTTTTAAAAGAGTACTTGACTGCATTACCTATCATGTTGTAACTGCCACTTAACAGATTTCTCCTCACAAAACCCATATTTTTATTTCACGCCATCATTTGGGCACTTGCTGCTGGTAAGCATAGGAGAGCCCCTGTGTTTTAAAAGTTACTTTCCAAACTCTGATTTCCCCAGCCTGTGGAGAGACTCACAGCCAATTCTCAGATCTATTTGCACATCTCACATTCCCCAGGCAACATCCTTGTCGACTTGCTCAGCCTGACTTTGGGCCACCAGCTACACATCCTTCCTGAGATAGTTTATGTCCCCACTGGCTTCCTGGTTTGTGTCTGCCTCCCTTCTGCTCCTTCCCCTCCATGAATGTTTAATAGCAGCTTGTGCTCAAAGAGGCTCTTCGAGCGAGAGCAGATGGGGGCTGTCAACTGCAGTTATGTTTCAGCATCCCAAACGCAACCAGGCGGGCACGCATTGCACAGTTTCGGAAAATCTCCAGCGAGCAAAAGTGGCCCAGGCCAATCACAGAGGGAATGAAGGAGGTTCTTTAGAAGCCAGGCTCATTAGGGATAATATAGTTGGGGATGCTGTGAGGAATTGCTCAGCCTTCCATTGCTGCACCTGTCACAGAATGGAGATATTTCATGTACCATTAAGCAAATGTCTCTTCCGTGTAGGCTGCTTAGCACACTGTTCATTGGTCAGAACAGCTAAAAAGAAGGTCAGGCAAAAAATAAAAAGGAGAATTGGGTGAAAAAAAGATGGAAAAATCTTGATTTTGTGGCATTTGTCTAGATGCTACCTCCATTTTTCCCCCCACACTGCTTTTGTATGGACTTTGGATGATTTTTCTGCCTCAAAGACAAGGGCTGCAATCCAACATCCATTCAGTGCAGCCTAAATACCCATAACATTGGGTAACACATGCTAATGATTGGGTGCCAATGTGCAATGCACAACCACAATGCAGAAACACAATGCATAATGTTGCTGTGGGGCAGCACCATTCTGCTGCTGTCAGCAGAATCTGTCTGTTGTGCTATGGCAAATAATTCACCCTGTATATATAGTGTGATTTGTGCACGCATATCTCACAAATAGAATGCCACTTACAGAGTGTAACTTTAGGCTTTTGGAGCTATGCAGTATTTGCAGACTGTTGCCTCCTCACAGGGAACTGTGATGATGTTCAACTGATTGTGCAACCAAATGTCCATGAGCATCTGTGTCTGCAATGCACAACTATGAGGAACCCTATGCAATGCACATGCACAGCCATGCTCCATGCATAACTATGCTCCATACCCTGTATGTGCAACTCTGCTTCTGCAACTGTGAACTGTATGTAGCTGCTTCATATCAGGCAAAAATACCCAACCACTTCCACAGGGGAAGTTATGCCTGCATAAGAGGCCAACAGAATTCCAATCCATGCAAATTTTGAAATGTGCGTTTCCTAATCAATGCATTTGTTTGCCTTAAAAAAAAATGTTCTGCACAAGTTTTTCCCCACTGATTACAGTACGCATGTGAACATTTATGAAGATTTTTATTATGCATGCTAAATTATGACCCTTTTCACATCTTACCTTTTTCCGCGATGGGGGCGGGTGTCTCGTGCGAGAAGCCTCCTTCGCGATGCTGCTGCTTCCCCCTCCTTCCTTCTGCAGGGTCTTCCTGATTACGTGACCGTCACACAAACACCCCGCTCCTTCCTTCCGCAGGGCACTGTGAGAGCTGTAGGCTGCGTGGGGAAAGGAAGCGCTTCCTGCCTGGCTCACCGACGCACCGCACGAAGGTAAGTGTGCGAGGGCGGTGTGAGCGTTGCGTGAGCGCGGGGCATTTTCAGCTTCAAGCCGAAAATCAAAAAATACGCCTGGGTCCCACGTCAGCCTTGTGAGTGCCGCGTAAGTGGGAGTGCGTCGTGCGCAGCGGGGCTCCAATTTGCATGGTGCTCAAGGGGCGCTCGCGCAAAAAAAAAAAGTGCGAAAAAGGGTCTATGTCCGTAACTGTCTGCAAACCCCATGCTTCCATAGGATGCAGTCATCACAGTTAAAGTGGAATCATAGTGCTATTAACTGTGTAGTGTGATGAGCCTCTTGTTTTAAGGAAGGGGTGGGCAACTGTGGAAGACAAGGGGTTGGCATTAGCCCTCCAGGAGACCCTGGAAGGCCACACACACCCCACTGCACCTACTTTTGCAACAAAAATTAAATGTGTCTTCAAATGCCCTCAATTGCTTTCTAGGGGACCTGGGGGCATGTTTTGGGGCATTCCTGGTCCCCTGAAGGGTATTTATGGAGGTAATGGTACCACTCTATTCTGCTTTGGTCAACCTCATCTGGAATACTATGTCCAGTTCTGGGTACCTCAGTTCAAGAAGGTTATTAACAAGCTGGAGCATGTCCAGAGGAAGGCGACCAAAATGGTGAAGGGTCTGGAAGCCATGAAGCCCTATGAAGAGCGGCTTGGGGAGCTGGGGATACTCAGTCTGCAGAAGAGAAGGTTAAGAGGGAACAGGATAGCCATGTTTAAATCTTTGAAGGGATGTCATGTTGAAGATGGAGGAAGCTTGTTTTCCACTGCTCCAGAGAGTAGGACAAGGAGCAATGGATTCAAGCTGCAGGAAAGGTGATTCCACTTAAACCTCAAGAAGAACTTCCTGATGGTCAGAGCTGTCTGGCAGTGGAATATGCTGCCTGGGAGTATGGTAGAGTCTCCTTGTTTGGAGGTTTTTAAGCAGAGGCTGGATGGCCATCTGTCAGGAGTGCTTTGATGTGGGTTCCTGCATGGCAGAATGGGGTTGGACTGGATGGCCCCTGGGATCTCTTCCAACTCCATGAGTCTATGATTTTTGTGGCAGAAATTTTGCAAAATTTCAACTTGATCCCATGTGACCCACGGCACTCCAACATGGTGGAAATACTCTCTAGACCCCTTAAAGGCCATTTTTAAGTATTTGAGAGCAAAACAAAATTGATACTTGGGGGCCCCTGGGGACCACAAAAATGGTCCTGGGGCTGCATATGACCTGAAGACTGGACTTTGCCAATCCCTATCTTAAGGGGAGGGAAAGTTCATTGCTTCCAGATTTATTGTGATGAGCTCCCAGAAAGTCCTAAGGTTAGAAAATAGCTCACGGTTTTCTGAAGCTCTCTGGTTCTTGTGTAAGGCCTTATTAAAATGGATGTCTCAATGATTTCACAGAGTGTGAACAAGATTCTAATCAGACATAAGATGCACTGAAGCCAATTATCTGGCAGAAACCCAGCATTCCTGTCTCCGGGATCATTATTTGCAGATCTCTGTGGATGACTTGAACTAATTAACTGGCTTCTTGCTCTTCGTACCAGGGGATGGCAAACATGCAGCGTGGCATGAGAAGGGTACCCCAGCAGAGATCTACGGATGTCTCCACAAGCGGTCTTATGCATGCATTGGGCTACACAACCCTACTGTTGAATTGCAATGCAACACAACCAAAGCAAAGCACCAAATACACAGTCAAAAGCACCTCTGGGTACACAATGAACATCGATGAGCCAACGCATAATAGTGCCTATTCTGAAACTGAAACATGGGATGTGTCCATGTGCAATGCACTGCTGCATAGAATCACAGAACAATAGAGTTGGAAGAGACCCCCAGGGCCATCCAGTCCAATCCCCTGCCATGCAGGAACACATATCAAAGTATTCTTGACAGAAGGCCATCCAGCCTCTGCTTAAAAACCTCCAAAGAAGGAGACTCCATCACACTCCCAGGCAGCATATTCCACTGCCGAACAGCTGTGACCACCAGGATGTTCTTCCTAAGGTTTAAGTGGAATCACCTTTCCTGCAGCTTGAATCCATTGCTCCTTGTCCTAGTCTCTGGAGCAGCAGAAAACAAACCCGCTTCCTTCCCGACATGACATCACTTCAAATATTTAAACATAGCTATCATGTCCCCTCTTAATTTTCTCTTCTGTAGACTAAACCTCCCCAGCCCCCTAAGTTGCTCCTCATAGGGCTTCATGGCTTCCAGACCCTCCACCATCTTGGTCGCCCTCCTCTGGACACTCTCCAGCTTGTCAATATCTTTCTTAATTGAGGTGCCCAGAACTGGACACAGTATTCCAAATGAGATCTAACCAAAGCAAAATAGAATGGTACCATTATCTCCCTTGATCTAGATACCATACTTCTATTGATGCAACTAAGAATCGCATTAGCTTTCTTGGCTGCTGCATTTGTGGCTCCTTCTCTTGCATGTGCAAGAGAAAGGAGAGGACTTTATATGCTGTGCCCCCTACCACCACCCTCGTAGGGAATACCTTCCCATTGTTGCCCCAATTGGCACCAACTTTCCCATTGTTCCAATGCTCAGTGAAATCATGGCTATTTACTAAGCTCTTGTGACCTAATACACAACCCCTCACATGTTTAAAAACATTTTATCATGGTTTTCACCAGTTTAATCTGTCTTTGAAATCTGTTAAATTGTTTAAGATGTTTTAGCACTTAAAAATCATTTTATTTTTACACTGTTTAAATTAGATCGATTTTATTGTATGCCTCTGGCTTTAGACAGAGGACAGAATATAAAAGCCAAGATCCTGTGTCACAGATGTAGTCACCAATGTACAGCTGCATATAGGCCATTTCCACACTAGCCTGTTACAGTGTTATTATTCCACTTTTTTTTTAATTTTATAAAAAAATTTATTATTAAAACACAAACACACAAACAATTACAATAACAACACAAAAATTCACCTATCCAAATGATATTAAATAATACAAAATATTCCTAAACTTCCACCTTAACCTTTGAGTCAATAAATAGTATACTAACTCAATAACAGTTTTCCATATATTTCTTCATCAACTCCTCCCATAACATAATTTAACTCCTCCTCATTTTAATCCCTATCACCGTGTCCATTAATTTTGAGATATTGTAATACTCCTTCCCAATGTTTAAAGAAATTTTTCTTATTTTCACCTCTAATAATTCCTGTTAGTTTATCCATTTGAATAATCTCAATTAATTTCAACTTCCATTCTTCTATCGATGGGATAGTCTTTTCTTTCCATTTGCGTGCTATCACCATCCTTGCTGCTGCAGTCATATAAAATAATTGTTTGCCAACTTTCTGGTCAAGATCAGCCTTCCACATCGATAATAAATATGTTTCAGGAGTCATTTCAAATTTTAACTTCAGTATCAATTCCATCTGACCATGAATCTCTTTCCAAAACTTTTTAACCATTTTACAGGACCACCATGCGTGAAAAAAGGAACCTACTTCTTCTTCACACTTCCAACATTTATTTGAGTAACTCTTAGTCATTATTGCTAACCTCTGAGGGGTTAAGTACCATCGAAGGTACATCTTATAAATATTTTCTTTGATATCTTGACATAATGTATATTTTAGTGTTCTAGTCCACAACTGTTCCCATTGTTCCATCATTATTGGCCGATTAAAATTTTGGGCCCATTTGATCATAGAGGGCTTCACGGTTTCTTCTTCAGTATACCATTTCAATAGAATTTTATAAACATTAGAGATAACTTTGACCTCCTTTCCATATAATACTGCATTTAATTCCTCTTCCATTATTTGATATTCATTATTTTTAATGTCAATTTTGAATTTTTCATATATTTGTCTATAGAGTAACCAATGGCATTTAATTCCTGACTCATTTAGTTCTTGTTGGGATTTAATTTTAATCTGTTTTGACTGTGTCAAAATCAAATCTTCATATTTTATCCACTTATTAAATAAAATATTTTCTCTTTTAAAGAAAGCCTCAGGGGGGGAAACCCATTTTGGAATACTTCTACAGGCTCTCCACACATATTTTTGTCACACTTTAATAAGAGCTTTCCTTAACAAATGTCTATTAAATTCTTTGCTCACTCTCCCCTTTTTAAACCAAATATAGTAATGCCATCCTTGCCCCAATCCTACTTCTATTTGTAATAATTTGCTATTTTCTAATTTGATCCATTCTTGAATCCAATTTAAAGCACAGGCGTGAAAATACAGGGTCAAGTTTGGTACTCCCAAATTCCCTCTATTTTTCTCATCTTGCATAATCTTCATTTTAACCCTGGGTTTCTTCCTCCCCAAATAAATTTACTAATCTCTTTTTGCCAATCATTTATCACTTTATCATTTTGAATTATTGGAATAGTTTGAAACAAATACAATAATCTTGGTAACACTGCCATTTTAATTGTTGCGATCTTACCTAACCATGATAGTCTGAGGTTGCCTCCAATTCTTAAAGTTTTTAAAAATTTCTTTCCATACTTTAGAATAGTTGTTTTTGAAAAGATCAGAAATTTTACTAGAGAAAACTATACCTAAATATTTAATTTTAGATGCAATCGTAAAACCTGTATCCATAGCCACTCTAGTCTTCTCTTCTTCAACCATATTTTTCGTCAACACCATCGTTTTTTCTTTACTAATCTCAAACCCAAAGAGTATTTTCCGAAATCATTTAAGATATTTTTCAAGGTGTTTAGAGAACCGTCTTCATATTCTAGCGTAATTGCCAAATCATCAGCAAATGCTCTAATCTTATATTCTTTACCTTGTAATTTAACTCCTTTTATTCTATTATTGTCTCTAATTTTTAATATTAACACCTCTATTACCAAAAGAAATAGCAATGGAGATAACGGGCAACCTTGGCGTGTCCCTCTTTGTATCGCAAATTTTCCCGTTCTAGATCCATTAACGATAATACTCGCATATTGTTTCGTATAAATTGTTCTTATCCAATTTGTAAAATTTAAACCCAAATTCATCTTTTCACAAACTTTAAACATAAATTCCCAATTAACCGTATCGAACGCTTTTTCAATATCTAAAAATAGAGAAACTAATTTTTTCTGGGGATGGTTTTCACAGTATTCTAATATGTTAATTATATTCCTTACATTATCCTTTATAAACCTCCCAAGAGAAATCCTGTCTGTTCCTGCGAAATTATCTCTTTTAAAACTGTCTTTAATCGCTTTGCTAAAATAGCAGTAAATATTTTATAATCTGAATTTAATAATGATATCGGGCGGTAATTTCTCATATCCATCGGGTCTTTTCCTTCTTTTTGAATTAATGTTATATTAGCCTCTTTCCACGTTTCTGGAAGTCCCCTTTGATTGCCTCATTCATGATGAATGTTAAGATTGGAGCTAATTCTATTTTGAAAATTTTATAAAATTGGGAGGTAAAACCATCTGGGCCCGGTGCTTTCCCTGTTTTGGCCTCTTGAATCGATTCTAATACTTCTGATACCGTTATAGGTCTATTTAATTCCTCACGTTGTTGGTCCGATAAAATGGTCAGATTTTGATTTTCTACATAAGCACTTAATATCTCCTGCTGAGATTCTTGGCCTTTATAGAGTGTAGTATAATAATTCAACATAATTTTCTTAATCTGATGAAAATCTGTATACACAGTATCTCCACTCTTTAATTTTAAGATCATCTTTTTTTCTTTCCTTCCTTTCAATTTCTGTGCAAGCCACCTTCCATTTTTATTAGCCCATTCGAAGTTGAACTGTTTGGAGTAGGTTATCCTCTCTTGGACTTCCAAGTCAATTTCCGATTCAATTCGCTTTCGTAGGAACTTGATCTCCTTCAATATTTCCTCATTTGTTGGATCTTGTATTAATTTTTCTTCTTTCCTTTCAATTCCTCCTCTAATCTCTGAAAATTCTCTCTTTCCCCTTATTAATTCTTGACTTTTGTTGTATACATAATCCTCTTATTACGGCCTTAGCCGCATCCCAGACAATCCAATGTTTAACATCTTTATCAAGGTTTTCTTCAAAGTATAATTTTAATTGGTTTTTAATTTTGGTCACAAACTCTTCCTCCTGAAATAACTTTTCGTCTAGCCTCCAATTAAATGAGTATTCCTCTTTATATTTTAATTCTAACAAAATGGGATTATGATCTGAAAACTTTCTCGGCAAGATCTCTTGCTTTTTAATCAATTTAGCCAAAGAGTTTGTAACCAAAAACATATCAATACGGAAAATGATGTATGGGGCTCTGAATAAAATGTAAAATCCTTAGTATCCCCATACTTATATCTCCAGACATCCAATAAATTCAGATTATTCATCATATTATCAAAGGAAGTCGGAAGCTTTCCTTGTTTCTTTTAATTGTTATTTTCCCAGATTTCCTATCCAATCTAGGGTTAATCACCCCATTCCAATCTCCTAAACATATTAGATTTCTATACTCTAATTCCATAATCTTATTAGACAAATTTTTATAAAAACTCTCCTGATTCTTATGTGGACCATAAATTTTATCACCAATATTTTCCAACCTTGCCAATTGATTTCTACTCCATATAACGACCTTCTTCATCCTTTAAGATCTCTTTAGGGTGTAAGCTCACTTTTATATATAAAACAGCACCCCTCTTTTTGGTCTTCGAAATTGCCGCAAATTCTTTACCTATTTTTTTATTTCGAATCAGGTAAGCTTTTTCTTTTGGTATACGTATTTCTTGTAAACCCACTATATCTAATTTTTTCTTTTCAATACAATAAAAAATTTTCCTTCGTTTTTGGGGGGTTAACAAACCTTTAATGTTCCAAGAGAGAATTTTCAGTGTCATAGTAGAAGAATTTAGATTTAAATTTCACTTAATAATTTTCTTCACCAGATTCTATGCTTTCTTCACTTCTTGATTCGTTGCCTGCAACACCAGCTCCTTCTTCACTATCTTGTTCTTGGACTTGATCCTTCTTTTTAGTGGGTTATTGTCTTCTCTACTCTTCCCCTGATATGACCTGTTTCTTGATTGCTCTTTCCCATACCTTTTCATAAAAGTTTTCGCCTCCTGAACAGTATCGATCTTGAAATGCTGTTCTTGAAATCGAAAACTAATTCCTTCCAACTTCCCCCATCTATAGTTACATTACGAGATTTCAAAAATGATGTGATAAATCTATATTCATTTCTTTTCCTCAAAATTCGAGGAGGTACATCTTTGTAGATCTTTACTCTCATCTTGTCTATTATCAGATCATGTTCCAAACTCTTTTGGATTATTTCTTCTCCGTCTTCTTCCGTACTAATTGAACCATTATGTCTCGGGAAGCCGCTTCTCTCTTGCTACTTTTGAATCGATCCTATACATTTTATCAATCTCCCACTCCATCTTCTCCAATGTTATATTTAGATATTCGGCCAATGGCGGGATTAATTTTGCGTATAAATTTTCATCTTTACACTCCTCTAAACCTCTAATCTTAATATAATTCTCCCAGCTTTTAGATCGACCAGAGCCTTTTCATCCAGAAGACGTTCCTGTTGTCTTATCATATTTTCTGCTACATCTTCTATCTCTTTTGTTTTGATCTCAATTACTTCAACTCTTTCTTGTGTTTTCTTAAGGTCTTCTTGCAGCCCTCCAAGTGCCACTTTAAGGCCCTTTATTTCATTTTTAAAGTCTTGCTTTATCTCTCCTCTAAGCTCTTTCATTTCCTGCCTCATTTCCAATTTAATATTTCTTATTTCCTCTAATAAAGTCTGTTGAAAATTATCAACTTTTTCTACCTTGTCTGATTTATTTTGTTCAAACTTGGTGGTTGGTTCTAAAGATAGTTTCCTTTGATTTACAGAAGTTTTA
The DNA here is from genome assembly GCA_948474755.1 of Ctenosaura bakeri. Taxonomy (NCBI): domain Eukaryota; kingdom Metazoa; phylum Chordata; class Lepidosauria; order Squamata; family Iguanidae; genus Ctenosaura; species Ctenosaura bakeri. The sequence goes on along the minus strand of CAOLHI010003349.1, from coordinate 166,166 downwards.
GTTATTCTTGAACTCATTTTAGTATCCATCACAGTATCCCAAATTGTTGAAAACGATGGAATTATACCAAATGGAAACTTAATTGGCTTCGACAGCTCTGTTAACATCCAATTCTCTATTACCACAAAACAACCTTATTACCTATTGTCACAGATCAACCTTATTATTTTAACACATTAACTAAATAACAGAATATACAGATTATACACTCAATATCTATCCAAAAATACCTTTTTGTATATATCAAAGTAAAATTTTGATATATTATCCAAAAATACCTTTTTGTATATATCAAAACTATCTCAAATATATACAGGATACAGCAAAAAAAATATCTATTCAATCAAATCACTCCCTCCCCCTCCAATCCTAAAATAACCCGTCTACAACAATATTACCGATAAACAATATTATATGTATTATAATCTTTAGATCAAATCCAGTAGTCAAAAGAGGAGAGAGAAGATACCAAAAAAAAACTTATACATATATATATAACCACTAAACAAACCAAAAGCTCTAAGTAAAGGCAATCTATCTAAGAAAACAAATTAATTATAAAAATTTATAAAAATTTAGGAAGAGAGAGAAAGGGAAGGGAGAGAAAAAAGAAAAAGAAAACAGAATGAAGTTTAAAGTTTTAGGGGACCTTTAGAAGAAGAGAGAACAAGAAGGGAAGACTCCAGCTTCAGAGGAATTTTCTCTTGCTCTTATACCCTGTCCAAGTTGTATTACGCAGGGCTTCTCAAGGCTTCTCATAAGCTCAAGTCCTCAGCGATCTTCCTCCCCCTTCTTGCTGTCCCCTTCTTTGTTCGTCTACAGCTCTCCTCAGGCTGCTCAAGTTTCACTCTTCTGTAATTCAGTCTTATTCCAGACGTGATCCTAATATATATAGTTTGTCAAATCTGCTTTAAGTTTGTTCCAAACACTTTTCCAGCACGTTCCCCCTTTTCAGTTCCAACTAAACAACTGTCTGCGACTAATCTTCTTGCCGCCATTATTCTTCTGTCCTTTAGCACTCTCACACTCTCAGATCCATTCCTTGAATCAGTTTTAATCCACGATCATAAATAATTATATGAAATAAAAAAGTCTAGCTCTGCCCAACAGGTTCCAAATTTTGCTGTAGCAAAAACGAATAAAATAGGGAAGGGAAAAAAGAAAAAAAAAAGCCAAAAAAACACACCAATTGACGCTAGAGTTCACCCTCTTCTCCTCCAAATTAAATCCCCTCACTAGCGTCGCTCTATAGATTTTTCCTCCTTTCAAAATTTCCTCTCACCCTTTAGAGTCTCCGGGATTCTTTGAGTCACCAGGGGGAGAAAAAAAAATGCTGTTTAAAGCTCCTCGCCGGTCAAAGCCTCTGCGGGTTTTTGCAAACAGCCCGAAACGCCGCTTTTTGCATAGCATCACCGGTTGGTCGGGGCTGCTCCAGTCCACCGTCTCTCGCTCTCCACCCCGAACACAATCCTGCGCTCGAGGTGCAGCACCGGGATTCCCTAGACTTCCGAGCCCCCCTTTTTGGACTCTCTATACCAAGAGGGTACCTTATCTGGCCAGATGATCGCCAGAAATCGTCAACCACACCGGCAAAAATCCTCATCCGTGACCGCTTCACTGAGGACCTTACCGCGGCGCCATGATCGAACCGGAAGTCTCTGATCGAACCGGAAGTCTCATTATTCCACTTTCAACATCCTATGGAATCTTGGGGTTTGCAGTTTAGGGAGGGGCAAGCCCCAGGATTCCATAGGATGTTGAAAGTGGAATAATAGCACTATAACATGCTAGTGTGGAAATGGCCATAGTCTCCTGGCCCAAATCCCCAAACCTGCTTTAAGAGCCACTGAGCAATGGAGGTCTGTACTGCTGACAATCAGCATGCTGCAGAACGAAGTTTCCAGCTCTTTTGTCAGTAGCCTGTGATGTGACAATCGAAACTAGTACCCTTAAACATTAGGAAGAACTTTCTGATAGTAAGAGCAGTTTGACAGTAGAATACACTACCTCACTGTGTCGTGGATTCTCCTTTCTTGGAAGTTTTTAAACAGAGGCTAGATGACCATCTGTCGGGAATCCTCTACATTTACCTGCATGGCAGAATGGGGTTGGACTGCCTTTGTGGTCTCTTCCACCCCTATAATTCTATGAATTCCTTGTCTTTCCACAGTTTGATTGAGGGAGGGCCGGAAATGTCATCCTGCTGCATTCCTAAGAACAGACCTCCATCACTCAATGTGACTGCTGACTGTTAAGGTGGGAAGGGGCATTTGCAGTCATGGCAATAATGCCACAGTCATGAACATGAAAACCAAACAGTTATGAATGTGCAAGTCTAGCTTATGCATTTGTAACTGATCAACAGGATGTCAGCCAAATACTTTACTAAACAATAAATGCATCATTTCCACTTCAGCAACCCTGAAGCAAATGAGGTGTGCATCAGACAAAAATGTCTCGCTGTTTCCATAGAAGAACTTACACATGCAATTGCTTTCTGGCTCCTCGATTTTAAGATGCCACTCTTTCTGAGCCCTGGAAGATTGCATTCTCCCATCCTGTAGTGCACAATGGTACAATGGTACAGAGGTATGTTCCTATATTGGAGGTGGGTGGGATTGTCATGTACTGCTAGCTTCAAGTTTGGAGAACAGCCTTAAAGAGTTCAGAAATTTCATTCAATACCATGAAGAAACAGCAGCACATTTTGGCAATTGCCCAAACAAAAGAACTATTGGATTGGCTGTACCTTTTAAGCAATAATATTTCAAATTAGCTTGTGCTAGCATCCTATCTGACAGCTATTAAGACAATTCTTTTCCCAGACTCTCATTCTGCCTGCCCACTGTATCACCTTGTAACTGCACATTTCATCCTTATCAGGGATCATTAAAATAGCATTGCCTTGTTCCCAGCATAGTGTTTTTCACTTCATCCCATCATCCCCTTGCAACACAGCAAAGCCCATTTTCAAACATCAAAGCATTACGTGGCAGAGAACCAAAACCGACCTAACAGGGAGTCTTATGATACTTCAACCCTTCATTTTAGTCCATCCTTACTGGGCTTTCCTAGAAACACAGCAAGAGCACAGAATTCGGCTTCCTGAGAACCATGTTGTGATAATGGACTCTTCCATTATCTGGGCTGGCATCGTGCTCTGCTTCCAGAACATGGACCCTGACTCAGAGTCTGAAATGGGGGACATCCCAGAAGTTGAAACAGGGGGCATGTCAGGACCTGCTGTACAGGGAAAGCTTACAGTGCCACAAACAGAACAGGGTCTGGTGCCAGCTCCATCAGAGAGTCCTGCCCCTTCAGACACAGAAAATAACTTATCAGTACCTACCTTTGCTGAGCATAGACAACAAAGAGAGAGCCTATGTCAATCCCAGCGAATTTATAACCAGCAACAATTACTCAAGCAACAGCTGCATTAGGTGGCTGACCTATATATCTGCCGCCCTTATCCTCCAGGAGTTGTCAGGGCTTATCTGACCTCTCTCTTTGCTGGATGCCTTGCTGAACTTTATGCCTGACTCTGAGTTACCTTGACTGACTTTGGGCTTGCTCGCCTTTGAATTCTGTTGGACTTTATTTTTGACCTCATGCCTTCTGAAGCAACAAGCTGGGAGCTATTCAGTTTGTTTTGTTTGAATTATCAGCTGTGCTGCCAGGACTGAGATAGGACAGCAACACAGCTGAGAGGAATGAGCTCTCCTCTGAGTAAACAGAGGCTTGATTATGTGATGGGTTAGATACCATTCATTGGGGTCAGCATCACATAGGAGCAATAGAGATCACAAGAGAGAATGCCCAATGGGAATGAGCACTTATGAGAAGCTTCAAGAGGCTTCCAAGATGAAAGGTTATAAAACACAGAGCCACAAGGTTCAAGAGGTTTTTTTTTTTAAGATTTTGGGACTGAGGGAGAGATAAGGAAGGTACTGCTTACCTCACCATCCTTCAGGAAGCTTGTTTATAGGATGGACTAGGGGTCCAGACTCCCAGCTTCCCTTTAACATCAGAAGACCCAAAATACCAATAGCACCATGAGTAGAATAAGAATAGTTAGCTAATCACGTTAGAGCTTATGCTTCCTTTATAACTTCAGCTAAATATGGCTTAAACTGGTTTTGTAACTACTCCTAAGTAAAGCCTGAAAGATGGTGCCTTCATTTGGAAAATTATTGCTGTTTCTGACTCATGTCAACCCAAAGGCATGGGGTTTTCTGGGCTGAAAGTGTATGTTGTACCCAAGATATCCTTTTGCTAATGTAAGAACAAATATAATGTTAGAACAAAAGCTTTCCTTTTAATCAGCGGTTCTCACCCTGGGGGTCGTGACCCCTTTGGGGGTCGAACGACCATTTCACAGGGATCGCCTTTCCTCAATCCTGCCCCCCTTTTAAAAGAAGGTGGCCTCACAGCCAATGGGAGCAGTGCTTCTGAGACCCCTGCACTGGGAGGAGGGGAGAGGAGGCATGCTGGGCATTTCCCCATCTTTCCCTGTCTGGTGGGAAAGCACTAGAGGAGCCTGAGGTGGAGTCGGAGGTGCGGAGAGCGGGAGGAGAGAGCTGGAGCCTGAATGTTAAGGCGGAGGTGAGGAGACCAAGAGGAGAGAGCTGGAGCTGGAGCATTAAGGCGGAGGTGAGGAGAGGAGACCCCGCGCTGCCGGGAGGGGAGAGGAGGCATGCAGCTGGGTGCAGCCAGGCGCTGCTTGGACACTCGCACCTGCACCACACACACAGAGAGACACACACACACGGAGGGCTTCTCCTTCAGTGTTCCCTTTCCCCTTCATGCCGGCTTGCAGAGTCAGGAGTTGCTTGCTGGGGTGAGTGAGCAGCTGGGCACTGCTTGGATGCTCGCACCTGCACCACACACACACACACACACACACACGGAGGGCTTCCCCTTCAGTGTTCCTTTCCCCTTCATGCCGGCTTGCAGAGTCAGAGTTGCTTGCCGGGGCGAGTGACCAGCTGGGCGCTCGCACCACACACACAGAGAGAGCTGGAGCATTAAGGCGGAGGTGAGGAGAGGAGACCCCGCGCTGCCGGGAGGGGAGAGGAGGCATGCAGCCGGGTGCAGCCAGGCGCTGCTTGGACACTCGCACCTGCACCACACACACAGAGAGAGACACACACACAGAGGGCTTCCCATTCAGGGTTTATGGCACTGCAGCGGGACGTCTGGGAGGTAAGACCCCGTCCCCTCACTCTCTTCGCTTCACGCTCATTCATGCCAGCGAACAGAGTTGCTTGCTGGGGTGAGCGAGCAGCTGGGCTCTGCTTGCTTCCCAATGTGGCGGGGCTGCAGCAGCGGCGATCACCCAGTCACCCATTCATTCTGGGCACGTTGCTCTGTGGGAGTTGTCAGTATGGCTGTTGCCTTTGGTCCGGCAGGCAAAGGGGGAAACTTTCCTGCAGCAGATCTGCCATCCGACGGGGGAGATCGGTCCCTCCGAGACTGAGAACTTGGTCAGGAAAGGAGCAGGGGGCGTCAGCCAAGGGCTTCAGTTTGTGTAGCAAGAGCCCCCAAGGCTCCTTGGTTGGTTTTTGTTTTTTTTTTTGGTTTTTTGACCCGAAAGCGCTACTCTGATCTGTCCTTTGGACTTTGGCCATTTCCACATTCCAGTGTTATAGCGCTATGATTCCACTTTCACCATCCTATGGAATCCTGGGGTTTGCAGTTTGATGGTGAAAGTGGAATAATAGCGCTATAACAGTCTAGTGCAGAAATAGCCAGGATGACTTTCTCCTCTCGCTATTGTTGTGTGTGGAACCTTGGCACTTGCCACACGCATGTGTTGTGTTCATCGCCCTGACTGTCTTGCATTCCTCGCTTTTTGTATGTTCAGCGTCCGCACTCCCTTTAAGGGGGGAAGGAGGGAGGGAGAGAGTGAAACAAAACGCGTCTGCTTATGCCGCTGCCATCTTTCCTCTCTCCCTGTCCTTTCCTCCTGGCGCCTCGTGTAAAATGTGGGCTGTTTCGGCGTTGCCTTTGGGAGTGACTGGCTTTTTGAACTGTGGAAACCCAACATTCAGAACTAGAACTACTGCCTTAATTCTGGTATTGATGGACGCTTTCTGTGCTTAAAAAAGAGGGGGAGGGTTACCAGTTTTTAGGCATTAGAAGTCTATCCAGAGCAGTGATTTAGGGCAGTGTTTCCAATCTATTTGATGTTGGAAATAACTAACTAATAAATAAATAAATAAATAACAAATGATTTTATAGTTGGGGGTCACCACAACATGAAGAACTGCATTAAGGGGTCGCGGCATTAGGAAGGTTGAGAACCACTGCTTTAAATGATCTCTTCTTCCCCCAACCCCTATTCTCTCTCTCTCTCATGCTTTTGCTCAGTTTGTGTTTGCATAGCATCAAACTACAGGAAAAGTGAATCCACTTAACCATTAGGAAGAATTTCCTGATGGTAAGAATAGTTTGACAATGGAACATGCTGCTGCCTGGAAGTGTGATAGAGTCTCCTTCCTTAGAGGTTTTTAAGCAGAGTCTGGATGGCCATCTGTTGGGAGTGCTTTGATGGGGGTTCCTGCAAGGCAGAAGGGGGTTGGACTGGATGGTCCCTGTTGTCTCTTCCAGCTTTATAATTCTGTAATTTTATGTGTGTGTGTGATTCTCATCTCCCAAGGGAGAGAGAGTGGGAAAGTCTCCACAGAGACAGAGGTGGAAAAAAGATTAACTCCTCCAGAGACTTCCCTCTGAGTCAATGACATCTGGGGAGCAGAACATTAGCAGATGGTGGCAGCTTATAGAATTTTGGTGCCCCCTCCTATGCAAGAACAGGAGACAGGGCCAAGCCCAAACCCATGCGCTTCAGCATTTTAAAACCAAGCCCTCAAATTACAAGAAAAAGAAAATTCTACCTAAACACTACTAAGAATCTTTTTACTCTAAAGAGTGGAATATATTGCCTCAGAGGGTGGTAGAATATCCTTCTTTGGAAATCTTTAAATAGATTGGATGAATACCTTTCAGGGTGATGTGACTGTGTATTCTTGCAAGGCAGAGGGTTAGACTGGATGGCCTTTGTAGACCCTTCCAATTCTTAAGATCGCAGAGATGTGTTTGAAAGTGTAGAGTAAATGAATCATAGAATCATGGAAGAGACCACAGTGGCCATCCAGTCCAACCCCCTTCCACGCAAGAACATCCATCAAAGCATTCCCAACAGATGGCCATCCAGACTCTGCTTAAAAACCTCTAAGGAAGGAGACTCTATCACACTTCCAGGCAGCAGCATGTTCCATTGTCAAACTATTCTTACCATCAGGAAATTCTTCCTAATTCTTCAAAGAAGGAGACTCCACCACACTCCGAGGCAACATATTCCACTGCCGGATAGCTCTGACTATCAGGAAGTTCTCCCTGAGGCTTAGGTGGAATCTCTTTTCCTGTAGCTTGAATCAATTGTTTCTTGTCCTAGTCTCTGGAGCAATGGAAAACAAGCCCACTCCCTCCTCAACATAACATCCCGTCATTTCCCTCTTAACCTTCTCTTCTGCAGACTAAACATACCAAGCTCCCTAAGCCGCTACTCAGGGCTTCATGGCTTCCAGACCCTTCACCATTTTGGTCGCCCTCCTCCGGACATGCTCCAGCTTGTCAATATCCTTCTTGAATTGAAGTACCCAGAACTGGACACAGGATTCCAAATGAGGTCTAACCAAAGCAGAATAGAGTGGTACTGCTACTTTCCTCAATCTAGACACCATACTCCTATTGATGCAACTAAGAATCGCATTGGCTTTCTTGGCTTCCGCATCAAAACTGCTGACTCATGTTCAGCTTGTGATCTAACAAGACTCCTAGATCTCTTTTACATGTACTGTTATCCAGCCATGCGTCCCCCATCCTCTATTTGTGCATTACATTTTTTCTGCCTAAATGTAAGACCTTACATTTCTCTCCGTTGAAATTCATTTTGTTAGCTTTGGTCACATTCCCTTATCAGTCCAAGGAGCTTTATTTTCAGTTAACAAAAAGTAAAACCATGAGCAATCACAGTCTACTTTTTCAGATAATGATTTTCCCCAAACTCTACAACAGCTAATCAGAACAAAATGGGTGGAATCCTGTTGGAGTCTTATGTATCTTTTAAGTTCCCTATAGATGCAGTTGGACATCTTTCTCCAATGCAGACCATCCATGTTAGGCATGTAATGCTTCACTGAGTTTCTTCTCAAAGAAAGCAATGAGTAATTTTAACAGTTTTCTTCCTGCTGTGAGAAAGTCTTCAAAAATCAGAATTTCACATACTGTTGCTTTATACATACTGTTGCTTTACTGTGCTTTACACAGAAGAACATCATTTTCTGCACAGGAATTAATATTTCTATGTATAAATATTATTATACTTATAGTATATTATTATAAATATTATTTTCTACCAAGACTCCTAGATCCCTTTCCCACGTACTGTTATCCAGCCACGTGTCCCCCATCCTATATCTGTGCATTCCAGTTTTTCTGCTTAGGTGTAGGACTTTACATTTCTCTTTTTTAAATTAAATTTTAAATATTGAAATTATTACAATATATAAAAATCATAAGACATAATATAATATTGTTCATGAAAAAATACAACTATGTATCTTCGTTATTTTCCTCTAATCCTAACTAGGACTTATTATTTACAAGCATAACATATTCGTACTTCTAGTATGAATTCATTTCTTTGTTCCAGATGTATACATTTAAATATTTTTGCAATACATCATTTGAATCTGTCATTGTATAATGTTGTTTATAAACTTATACCAGTTTTTGTTAATTGTTACCCTCTATATCTTAATTCAGGTTTCAACCTCTTGGATTACTTTATCAATTAACTATTTGCTATTAGTTCTTTAATTTTTTACGATAGTTGTTGAGAGGCTCCCATTCCTATGAACTTTGTAGTCTGTCACCCCTTTTAATCTTTATGTCAAGATATCTGCCATTTTTATTTCTGATAAGTTGTGTAGCCACTATTCTGTTTTAGGAGTCTCTTCGTTTTTCCACAATTCGGCATATTCAATCTGTGCAGCTGTTACCATGTATAGGAGAACCCTCTGGTATTTCTTTGTAACATTAATGTCGATTCCTTGCAGAATATTCAGCAAATAGATTTCAGGGGATCTCAGAAAAACTGTTTGAAAAATTTCTGAGATTACTTTATGTACTCTAGACCAATACTCTTTAGCTTTCTGACAAGTTCACCATAGATAATAAAGTGTACCTGTCTCAATGTGGCATTTCCAGCATTTACTCGTGACTACTTATAGATTATTTTTAATTTATTAGGAGTCATATACCATCTATGGAATATCTTAAAATAATTTTCTTTGAAATTTTGTGCTGCCATAAATTTCATCGTTCTCTTCCAACTTAATTCCCAGTGAAGTAAATGTTGGGTGGCCGACATTTTGTGACTATCTTATCACATCTTTAATTGTATCTTCCTCTCTGTCCTTGAGTAGCAAAATCTTATATATTCTTGCCATCAGATGTGGTGGATTTTCAAATAGAAGTTTTATCATCTCATTCATCTCTGATGTAGTTTCAAAGCCCTGTAATCTTGCATCTATTTGAAATCTTTCTGTCAATTGATGGTAAAGGAACCAGTTTAATGCTCTACCTTCCTCCTCTAATTCCTGTCTGGTCTTTATTGTTGGTTTTTTGGTGGAAGATCTCTTGATCAAATCTTCATATCTTAACCATTTAGATGTATCTTTCCATCTTCCAAAGCAAGCTTCTCGTCTTATATTTTTCTCTTTTGAACTTCATTTTGTTAGCTTTGGCCCAGCTCTCCAATCTGTCAAGGTCATTTTGAATTTAAATCCTGTCCTCTGGCATATTAGCAACCTTTCCCAATTTGGGGTCATCTGTAAATTTGATCAGCATGCCCTCTGTTCCTTCATCCAAGTCATTAATGAAGATGTTGGACAGCCCTGGGCCCAGGACAGAACCCTGTGGCCCCCCACGAGTCACTTCTTTCGAGGATGAAAAGCAGCCATTGGGTTTGGTTGGTCAATCAAATACAAATCCACCTACCAGTAGCACTATCCAGTCCACTGAATAATGCCTGCTGAATGAGAGATCCAGAGTTATCTGAACCAAGGATTTCAAACTGTTGATCGCTATGCTTTGTCTGTTCTCATTAGGAAAAGGACAGTTCTTGGCTGTATCACCTCTGTACCTGCATCAAGACATAACCAAAGGAAAGGAGGAAACAGAGACTTATGTGCCATTTTAATGCCATAACAAGGCCCACGACATACAAATCCTGCAGAGACCAGGTTGTGCGTTAGCCCCACTGCACAAGCAGTGGGCTAGAAAAGCCCACGGAAAACATATTATAAATAAACAATTTGCCTCCCATGCAAATATCTGGTTTTAATGAATAATTCATAGGATAAAAAAAAAGGCATTGACATTTTGCTGGATTGCTTCAATTAGCACCTAAGATTCGTGTTCATGCAAATAAGAAGATTGCTTATCATAATGCTTTATTAATCCATTTCATGGTGCAAATTTATACAGGTGCTTGTGTGCTTGGCCTCCCGCTGCAAGCCTTTATTGGATATAAACGATGGAGTAATTGCTATCGATCATTAAAGGAGAACAATATTAGTTTGAAATTAGACTGCAAAGGCTCTCAGGAAAGGCCAAAGGTACGAGGAGCTTGTGTTCCTGCTTGTTCTTTCTCCAAGCAATCAAAAGTGTTTTATATTCAGAGGAGTGATTAATGGATCTTCTGTAAGAAAAAGTAAGTTCAGATCGAACAGGGCCGGGGCAATTAGCACTCAGTGCTGTTGTGCTTCAATATCGACCATTTCCCCTTTCTGTCCCATATTGCTCCAGTTTTCTGGGAAAGAGTTCAAAGCACTTCCAGGAGAAACTAGGGCGATTTCTGCACTAGCCTGTTATAGTGCTACGATTCCACTTTCAACATCCTATGGAATCCTGGCAGTTGCAGTTTAGGGAAGGGCTAGACTAACAGTCTAGTGCAGAAATGGCCTAGGAGACATTGCATCATAGAAACCGAATCCCAGAATCCCCCAACTAGTGCCAGCTTGGGGATACTGGGGGCTGTCATCCAAAAAAGTACTGTTTCCAAGCTAGAGATAGAAAGAATATTTGAAAATATCAGAAACTTGTCAAGAATGTATTTCTTGAGTGTTGAGAAATTGCAACAGGAACAATCCTGTACTGACAAGAATCTTTGATGCTTACAACTTAATTGATAGCCAGCTACAAAATAATAAGATTAGATACAGAAATGGATAACAGTGCATGTGGATAGCAGTACATGTGAAAAGGATCTAGGAGTCTCGGTAAATCACAAGCTAAACATGAGTCAGCAGTGTGATGGGGCAGCCAAGAAAGCCAATGCAATTCTTGGTTGCATCAATAGGAGTCTGGTGTCTAGATCAAGGGAAGTAATGGTACCACTCTATTCTGCATTGGTTAGACCTCATCTGGAATCCTGTATCCAATTCTGGGCACCTCAGTTCAAGAAGAATATTGACAAGCTGGAGTGTATCCAAAGGAGGGCAACCAAACTAGTGAAAGGTCTAGAAGCCATGAAGCCCTTGTTACTCCAAGGCAGAAATCCTATCCCGGGGTCTACAATTTTGATATTAAAATATGATTCAATGCACCTGAGAGATCACCCGTTTGGGCACGTAGGCAGCAATGGTCAAAGACCGAAAACCAGATCAGGCCAGTAAAATCCCCTGTCACGTAGCCCCAGGAGACCTGAAGATGTGTAAACCCACAATAAACAAGGGTCCTCAGCCCCAAGACACGGACTTGAGGGGATTAGCGTGTCTGTCCCAAGTTGAGCAAATATTCGATCAGGCAAGGACCATTTACATGAAGTCACACCACAAAACACAGCCGAAGATCCAGAGACTTTGGCAACACCTTGCAATCCCATCACGCAAAGGAAATTACCATGGAGGATCTTCATTTTCACTCCAACATCCATTGTTCCCCCCAGAAAAGGATTAGCCCACCAGGTACTTTTTCCCCTACAAATAGTCCCAGTTTTGGAGCAGTTCTTTGGATCACCCCCGATCATCCCAGCAGACCATTGCTCCATCCGTTGAGTGATCCCCTCAGCCCTCTCTGTGCTGATCCCCACTTCTCCGCTGTTTTTCCCAGACTAAGGACTTCAGGAAAAGGTGCAGTATTACTCCAGCTACAACCCCTTCAATATTTCCCTATCCAGTTTCTTCTCTTTTACTTCTTAATAGGTCCTGAGTGAGTGTGTGAGTGATTGTGTTGTTGCATGAGACTTTCATTCAATAAAATCATTTATTGGACATTCTTTGGTTTTTGGCTGGGTCTAACCCCGTAAAAACTGGGTAAAAAGACCCCGCTAGGTTACCCTGCCTCTCACATTGCTATTGCTCGTGCTCTGGCTAGTTTCCATTCCCCATCACGTGGAGCACATTGAGGTGTCCCCCAAGGGACCCCAGAAATCAGGGTAACACTCTATGAGGAGCGGCTTAGGGAGCTGGGGATATTTTATCTGCAGAAGAGAAGGTTAAGAGGGGACATGATAGCCATGTTTAAATATTGCCATGTTGAGAAGGGAGCAAGCTGATTTTCCGCTGCGCCAGAGACAAGGACAAGGAGCAATGGATTAAAGCTGCAGGAAAGGAGATTCCTCCTAAATCTCTGGAAGAACTTCCTGACAGTCAAAGCTGTTTGGTAGCTGGAATATGCTGCCTCAATGGAGTGTGGTGGAGTCTCCTTCTTTGGAGGCTGGATGGCCATCTGTCGGGAATGCTGTGATGTTCCTGCATAGCAGGAGGTTGGACTGGATGGCCCCTGAGGTCTCTTCCAACTCTATGATTCTATGAAATGTGGGTTACATAAGGGCCCCTTTATTTGACCTAACCTATTTAAGTTATGTTCACCTGGAAATGGAGCAACAGGGGCCAGGGACCTGATGCGGGTCCAGCTGAGGCCAGGTGCTGTCAAGGTTGTTGCCAGGTAGACAAAGTTTTCCTATGAGTTGACAGCAGAAGAAAGAGGCAGTGTGGCCAGACAGCCAGGTGCAAGGCCAGCAGGATTGTTTTGGCTATGTCTTGTGTATTAGAGAAGGCCACACACCAGAGCACTGACTGGGTCACCCCACTTGTTCCAGGGTGACAAGGTAGCATAAAAAGGCTGGTGTTTGCCTTGACCAGCTGCCAGTTAGACACCCTAGCTGGACCTGCCATGCTATTGGCAGTATACTGTTTGTAAGGGAAGATGCTGTCTGAGTTTTCTCCGTTATCTTCTGTTATTCCTGTTTGTCTAATTGCTGGAATGCTAACATGTTTTTGCTAAGCCTTATCTTATAGTGTGGTAATAAATCAAGCCTCTACCTCTTACTTAATGAGTCTCTGGAATTCTTTCTGCTTCACTGGGACCCTCTGCTGTGGTGAAGCTTTGCTTCACAGATTGCACTCTGCTCATGCTCAGAGGAGCCAAATCCTGCCAACCGTGACAGGTGTCACCGTTTGACAAGCTTTCAGCCTTCCCTTGGGCAAAACACCTCAGCCCTGAGAGCAATCCAAACATGTGGGTTACTCCTCAACCAGCCATAACTGGAAGGCAACCAAGGGGAGGCTCAACCAAGCCTCAGAACTCTACAAGTGAGAGCCTGGATCCCAGGTTAACCTCAAAGGCAGCCTCCTGCCCCATTCCTTGAGCCTTGGAACCCTTCACCAGGAAGTTTCAGGCCCCTTTGTTGCTGTATGCCTTTATGACAATCCTAAGGTGAACCTAGGGTTTTCTGGGGCTGAGAGTGTGTTACACACCCAAGATCTCCAGTGGATTTGCATGGTGAAGCAAAGAACCTAACCCTGGTCTCCAGGGTTGTAGCTCAGTGGTCAAACCATTACATCATGCTGGATCTTTCTCTACATCAAAACGATGATCACCAAAGATTTAGCCCATTTCCACACTACAGTCAGCCCTCCATATTTGTAGGTTTCACTTTTGCACGTTTGATTATTCATGGTTTATTTGCTGTCCTCTCCGCTGCCTCCATAGGCCATTTTTAAGAGGGACTGCAAGCCTCGTCAGATGGAGAAACTGCAAACAAGGTTTGTAAGTTCCTCTTAAAAATGGTGTGAGGCAGGAGTGGAGTGGCAGAAAGCCCCCACCAGCCCCCTCACTTCTGCCTTGAGGAGGAACCTTGATGCCTCAAAAGAATCCATGGTGGGTTAAATATGGTGATCATACTTTTTTTTGTGGTAACTATGATTTGGGAGGGCCTATTTCACACAAGGTTATGATTTGGGAGGGCCTATTTGACACAAAGTTATTCATGGTTTTCCAACTTTCACGGGGATCCTGTGCCCCTAACCTCAGTGAATGTGGAGGGAGGACTGTACATTGTTATACTGCTATTATTCCATTTTCAACTTCCTGTGGAATTCCGAGGTTTATAGTTTCCTGGGGGCAACGAGCTCTCTGGCTGAAAATTCTAAATGTCTCTTCCTCAACTGCAAACCCCAAGATTTCATAGGATGTTGAAAGTGGAATAATAGCACTTTAACACTGTAGGGAAGAAATGGCCTCACATTTTCCCTGCGCTACCTGCCAAGTAAGAGGCTATTTACTGACACCACCTAAAGCCAATTGTCCAAATCTCACAGATACAGCATGAGGTAGGGGAAGAAAAAGGTAAAAGGTGGGGAAAAAAGTCCTACCCAGCCTCAAAGCAACCAGACATATCTCACACTGCACTGAAGACACAATAGTGGAGCTTGGAGCATGTGGAGGCTACGGTGTGGGGACGTGGCCACTGTGGGGGGACATGGGTGTGCTGTGTGGGGGTGTGGCCACAGGGCATGGGTGTGTGTCTGTGGTGCATGGCTATGGACCAAGACGCTCCCAAAACATTGCTGGCCAGGGCAAACTACACCTCTTGCCCCCCACATCCCTACACGACTATGAAGGCAGGGGGGTTGAGAGCTCCATGAAGGTCCAAAGAGGCATGTGAAGGGATAACCAGGTCTTAAATTGCCTCTGACTGCACGCCCATCACATGCAGAATTCTGGCACCTTGTGCCAAATACAATGCACTCTAGTTTCTCCTATGGAGGGTACCAATCTCCTACCTTACCCTGTGGCATCACTAGCCACATGAGTCCAGGGATGGATTCTACACAAAATCCACATAGAGTTGTTTTATACAGCAAACAAAGGCCCTTTCCGCACAAGGTGAGTGAATCGCTCCATGCCGTTACTTATCGGCTCTTCTTGGGTCCGAAGTAACGCACACTGTCCCTTGAGCCCTTCTGCAGGACTCCTCCATTGCTGCAGGGCGAACTG
The DNA here is from genome assembly GCA_948474755.1 of Ctenosaura bakeri. NCBI lineage: Eukaryota > Metazoa > Chordata > Lepidosauria > Squamata > Iguanidae > Ctenosaura > Ctenosaura bakeri. Next base: position 150,818 of record CAOLHI010003349.1, on the reverse strand, counting down.
GAGCAGTGTGAGGTCTGTAGATCTGCACTGCTCCGGCTCAAAATGGCAGCTTCCTGTGGCTTCCAGTTCAAAATGGTGGCTTCCGGTGGCTTCGTGGGAGTGGACCAACCACTGAGGCATTGGTGCGAGCCTGTGAATCTGCATAGGTAAGTAGTAACGCAATCACGTGCTCCAGAAAATGTAAAGACCTGATTTTTCCGGTCTTTACTTAGCGCAAGGGAGGACCACTTGGGGGCGGGTTGGATCGGACTGAGGTGCAGAACTAAGTTAAATAGTTCGCACCTAGTCCGATCCAAGGTGTGGACGACCTCCATGCCAGGACACCTTGGCCCATTTTAACTGCCTTGTGTGGAAAGGGCCAATATTTTCCATGCAAAAAATATTTCTGCAGAGAAACATTATTTTTTAGACAGAAAAATATCTTCTGTGCAGAAAATGCCGTAGCTGGGGATTTATTCCATATACAACTTGCACATGGTTGTTTCATGCAGAAAACTTCAATTTTTCTCATAGGAAACAACATTTTCTACATGGAAAATAATACATCTGAACAGGAATACTATTTCCTGTGCAAAAGAGTTACCTTTTCAGTGTAAAAATACTCTATATGAATTTTTTGCAGAATGAGTCTGAGGCCCTTTCCGCACTGAGGCTTCTAGCGCAAGCGGGGGAGGCCGGCAAGCGCAAGAAGGCTCGTCCGGGAGGCTGCCGCTTCCCCCCTCCTTCCTTCCGCAGGCAAAGGAACCAGCGGGGAAGCGGCACCGAAGGAGGCTTGCCGCGCAAGCCGCCCTCCCCCCCTGCGAAGCGGGAGACCTCGCGCCGGATTCCCACCCCGTGCACGCGCGCGAAGCGGGCGGCGTCACGCCGGATTCCTCCCCCCGTGCGCGCCGGATTCCTCCCCCCGCGTGCGCCGGATTCCTCCCCCCCGTGCGCGCCGGATTCCCCCCCGCGCGCGCCAGATCCCCCCCATGCGCGTCGGATTCCCCCACGCGTGCGCGTGCGCGAAGCGGGCGGCGTTGTGTCCCCGTGCGCGTGCGCGCGCGAAGCGGGCGGCGCGTCCGTCGCACTACCTCCCCACCCCGCTCCTTCCTTCCGCAGGGGCGGAGGGAAGGAAGCGCGACCCGGCCGGCTCCCGGAGGCTCCGCATGAAAGGTAAGTGCGGGTGGGCTCCGGGAGCGTTGCGTGAGCGCGGGTGATTTTCGCTTGGATGCGAAAATCAAAAAACCCGCACTCGCACCGCTTCAGCCCCGTGAGCCGGGCGGAAGTTGGAGTGCGTCGTGTGGAGCGACGCTCCCACTCCCGCGAGGCTCATGGGGCTATCGCGCGAGCAAAGGCCCGTGCGAAAAGGGCCTGAAACTGTGAACTGTCTTTGAAAACAGCACAATTTTCAGCCCTTCTTAAAGCAGGAAGACAATTGCTAAAGTTACTAATTGCTTACTTTAAAAAGAAAATTGGAAAAAAATTACATCCCTGTTCTCAGCTCTGAAAATATTTTGTTTGTGCCATGCACTACTGGATGTACCCCACTACAATGTAGGTTCTGATATGGTGGGACCTTTTTTGGCATCTCTCACTGGAAACTGGAGATACCCATGTCAATAGCATGCTCCATTTTTTAGTCTGAATTTTAAAATGGACATCGGCTTTGGTCAGACCTCACTTGGAGTACTGTGTCCAGTTCTGGGAACCACAATTCAAGAAGGATATTGAGAAGCCGGAACGTATCCAAAGGAGGGCAACCAAAATAGAAACCATGCCCTATGAGGAAAGGCTTAGGGAGCTAGGTATGTTTAGCCTGATGAAAACAAGGTTAAGAGGTGACATGATAGCCATGCTTAAATACTTGAACAGATGTCACACTGAAGATGGAGCAAGCTTTTCTGCTGCTTCAGAAACTAGGACATGGAGCAACAGATTCAAACTACAGGAAAAGAGATTTCACTTAAACATCAAGCAGAACTTCCCAACAGTAAGAGCTGTTTGACAGAGGAATATGCTGCCTCCTTCTGGTGGAGTCTCCTTCTTTGGAGGTTTTTAAAGAGAGGTTGGATGGCCATTTGCTGGGGTGCTTTGAGTGCTTGATCCTGCATGGCAGGGGGTTGGAATCAATGGCCATTGTGGTATCTTCCAACTCTATGATTCTATGATCCATGGTGCCAAATCATCTCTCTCTCCTTTAAAATTTGCAGTGGATTCATTCCACCATCACCCTAACATTGTGCCTACCAGCTACCACTGGGCCCTCACTTCTTGTTATTGCAAGTGTGGAAATGTGATGAAAGCCAAAACTATTAAGTCAGATGAGTATTATCATTGATACTGCCTCATTTAGACACTTCTATAATTCCTTTTTTCCCTTGAATAACTTATATTGCAAGTTTTTTATATGTAATGTTTGTTCGTTAGTATGAATTCTGTATTATTCTGCGGTTTTGTATTTACAGTATTGAATTGTTTTCGATGTATTTCCCTTTTTTCTTTCTAAACATATTTAATGTAAATAAATTTTGCAAATAAAAAGACAGATGAGCCAAATTGTGTTCTGCCAACAGAAAAAGAAGAAGAAGAAGAATGCTCGAAATAGAAATAAAAAATTCAGAACAGTGACTTAGGTAGAAGCACAAAGGAGAGATTCCTCCAAGAGTAAGTCAATCTTAACTTGAGGGTAGAAAACACCTTCATTTTTTAATTGAGGAAAAAAAATAGTGTCTTCGAACAGATGGTGAACATTGATGTCTTCTAAACCAAATCCCTGAAGTAGAGGACGGACTCACAATCCTCTGTTCTTTTTCTTTCTGCCATTTGTATTATTCATGCCAGAAACAGATACTAAGAGTATGTGAGGAAGAATACACACCGAAACACAGACACTTCCAAACATGCATAATCTATCAGCATTAGAGTGCCTGTCATGAAAAATTTCATGTATATTTCACTCCGTCGGTGGCAGGTTTTTCATTTTCCAGACAAATTCTTCTTTCTCTTGCTTCCCCCTCCCCTCATTTTAATCTTGAGAGCAAGCTAAAGTGCTTTTAAACAACCTTAATGATACAGTGGCAAGCTCTTCGTGATGTGCCAGTCACTTATTGGATGGATGTGTATAGCATGGAGTGGGGGGAGAGTGCAACCTATGCGTCTCAGGCATACCTGAAGGGCATTTTTAGGTCCTCACAGGTCATGCAACAGTCCTTAAAATGGCAAAGGCCTTTTTTTTAGAAGTCATTAGAAAGCCCTTCTCCAGTGATATATTTAAGTCTTTTACTCCAAGTTTCAAGTCAAGTCTCAAGTTCTTGAATATACTCTGAAGTCAAGTCTCAAGTCTGGGAGCCAAATTTATACCAGTCATACGGTTTCTGGATGAATGTGTTATAGGACTGAACCAAGGGCAGCAAGTCAGTCACTAAAAATATACAAGTCTTGAGTCAAGTCGAGTCAGTGCATCATTTATTGCCAAGTCAAGTCCGAGTCAATTCACTGAAGCAACTTGAGTCCGAGTCAGTTGCCTTGAGTCTACATCACTGCCCTTCTCCCTCCCCAGTGGACATGTTTGTGGCCACTCTGGAAAGTTTTGACCCCATGAGAGGCCGCTTTTCAATATGGAAACAACAGGATGATGACTTCATTTTACTTCCTGGTTGAAAAAAAGGCATCTCCTGGGTCTAAAACAGCCCGGCGAGAACAGTAAAATGGTGAAATTGCCCCCTGATGTCCTCAGGGAGCTGGTTGCCATGTGCCTTCTGACTTATGGTGACCCTAAGGCTAACCTATCACCAGAGACATGCATAGGGTGGGGCAACTGGGACATGTGCCCTGGGCACCAATGCCAGGGGTGCAAAGAAGCCAACACCCCCCCAACTAGGGACCTTCCTGGCCTGGTGCAGGGGGCTGGCAGCACCATCAGCCCTCTCACCCGCTGTCCCCGCCCACGGCCACACCCAGCCCCACCTGGGTCACTGCACCTCACAGGGGTCCTTCCTGGCTCGGTGTAGGGGGGTGGCAGCAGCAGCCCCAGCCACCCGCTCGCTTGCCCTAGGCACTGTTGAGCCTCGATACGGCACTGTCACAGAGGAGGTTTGTCTTTGCCTTCCTCAGAGGCTGAGAGAATGTGATGCTCAAGGTCACCCAATGAGTTTCCCCAGTTGAGAGGGGATTGAACTTGTGGTCTCCAAAGCCACAGTCCAATGTTCAGACCACACTCGCTCATTCCCCAGGGAGTATAGGGTGGCTTTGCAGAGAAAATACATCCATTTTTTAAAAAAATTAGGGGGTGTGGCAAGGGTTGCAGCGCTCCAAGTTCCCATGAAACCCTAAGGCAAACATATAATGGGATTTTCTTGGCACAATTGGTTCGGGGGGCGTGTCTCTTGCCTTCCTCTGAGGCTGAGAGAATGTGACTTGCCCAAGGTCACCCAGTCAGTTTGCATGGTCAATCAGGGATTTGAACCCTGGACTCCCAGAGTCCTACTCCAACAATCAAAACACCATGCTGTCTCATGCCATACGGCTATTTATTCCCAAACTTGAACGTCCTTTCTTTCCTTCTTCCTTTTCTGATTTCTCACAAGTGCCACTTATTCTAATGAGAAGTGCAGAATAAGTGAAAGATGAACCTTAGGTAGACAGATACAGACGTATCTCCCCCTAATGGTATTTGCTAGCGGATGATTAGTTCACCTTGGCTTCCTGCAAGATATCATGCTCCATCAGTCTCCTCATTCATCTAAGGTTCATCTTTCCTCCAATATATATACACACATATATATACACATACATACATACATACACGTACACATACCTGGGTTTGAAACATATTTTTAATGCCGGATAGAATAGATGCAACAGCCAGCATGATGTTGTCCTTGAGCACTGGACCTGGACTCTGGAAAACAGGGTCCAAAATCCCACTTGGCCATGGAGATCCACTGAGTGAAGTCACACTCTCTCAGCCTCAGAGAAGGGGAAAAGCAAACCCTCTCTGAATAAATTTTGCCAAGAAAAACCCTACTGCAGGTTCTCCATATGGCAGGGCCACACTAAGGTTTTTGTAAGCCCTAGGCACTCCTGTATTTGACTCCCCACCTCATAGGCCCTAAAGTTTGCATTAATTCTGTTTGCCTAAGCCCTAAAAATTTTGTAGCCCTAGGCACTGTACCTAAAGTGTCTAATGCAGGACTTCCCAAATGGTGTGTTGCAACACATTAGTGTGTCGCCTGAAGTCTATAGGTGTGTTGGCTTCCTGGGCTGAGAAAGACTCCCCCTCACCTGAGCCATTTCCATTTCTGCTGCTCTTGCTGGGGTCTTTCCTTGTCAAGGGCAAAGGCAGCAGGCCAGGATCGGGTAGGGGGGCTGCCTTTTCCACTGCCGCCACCCTTGCCAGGGTCTTTCCTGGTGAGGGCAACAGCAGTGGGCCAGAGTTAGGGGGCTGCCTTTCCCCACCCTAGATATGCCTGTGGGTACTGCAAATGTGTAATGGGTTATTTTAACCTCTGGTTTGCTAGTAAAACCGAATTACTGTGTCGCTTGGAGCTAACACATTAGACCCAACATCATTACCTGAAATTAATAGCTTTTGGGGGTAGGTTTTGTTTGTTTGGTTTTGGTTTTTGTATCAAGGATGCAATGAAGTCATAGTCAAGCAGTAATGAGCAGGAATCAAGTTACTTTGTTAGTATGGCAAGTGACATTGCCTGGTTAGTTTCAAAAGTTACTCTATAAAGGTTTTAAGGCATTTCAGTGGGGAAGGCATTTTTTCAAGTAGTATGCAAGTCTCTCATCAGTCTTTTAGGTCCTCAAAAAGAAGTACCAAAAAGTAACCACAAAAGTAATAAGCAGACCAACAAGCAATCTAACAAGTTACTGCATTCAATACTGTAATAAGCAATGGCCAAGATCCTGTAGGTATCAGGAAACCCAGCTATTATAGGTCCTGATGCCACCCTCCAAACCCATACCTTTTCTTGGGAATAGCAACCTTTGCATGCTTTGAATTCACTGTTAATTTGGTTGCATGATAACTGTAAGTTTCGGGGCTAAATCCAAGATAACTTCCTGTTTGTTTTTTCACATTCACTCTCTTCCTCTGGCATGTAAAGATCTTTTATTCTTAGGGTCTTTGTCTCTCTGTTCTCTCTCTTCTTCTTCTGCCTGACTACCTGCAAGCACATGGCCAGGAACACTCCAGAGAAGAAGCTCCAATGAAACCATGTAATTATTTACCTTTTTCTTACTTTTCTTCAAGAACATAAACCTGTGTGTGACAAACCCTGAAGGAGGGGGGCTTGGCAACGGAGGCATCCTAGCAACCCAGAGGGTCCAAATTGATTGGCTGGTGCAGATGGAACCCCAGGCTAGCCAGAGGAAGGGGCTACATGGCGGGATTGAGCAACAGAAATCTAACTGGAAAAACAAAACAAAAAACAGACGATGTGGAGAACAGAGTTGAGAGTTGATATACAGAGTTGAGCATGGATGTCGAGTGGAGGCTGTGTTTGGATTTGAGAGAGAGAGAGAAGTGTTGTGCTGGCTTATGAACCCTTACTTACCAAATCTCTATTACCTTGACAGTGTGTTAAATAAAGATTTGTTTATATATTTTTTTATAAAAAGCTGTCTCAATTGCTTTATACTGGGTTACATACACTACCATCAGTACCACAATCATTGGAGAGATAAACCACTGCTTGTCCTTGTATCTGAGAAGAGTGAAGATTTAGGGAAAGCAGTAGAGGGAGATAACCTGGGAGGAGAAGCCAGTGGGGGACGAAGAACAACAAGGAGCTCTATTCTCTAGGAAGGGAGAATAGGAGCAGACTTGAGTGTCATAGCCCTGGCTTGACCCAGAGATCTCCCTGGCTGTTCAGACCTGGATATAAAGAGATGTCAGGCCAGGCAGACCCTGGGTTTTGACACTGTGTAGATTATGCACAAGTATCTGTAAGTAAACTTACTTTTATATACTTTTTAAACAAAACTGAGTTTGTGCTTAGAGTTATGTGTGGCGGGGGAATAAGTTGGGTTGGTAAACTGTTCAAACGTCTGTTTGTGTCCTAATTGCTCTGGTACGTAGCGAGATCCACCAAATCTCTCTCAAGTTCCAATACCTTTGAGGCCTTCAGTTCCCACCCCATCCCAAACATAGCCCTTTGTAAGGTGCTGGAGAGCAAGGTGGTGAGTGAAGATGTATCCAGCCCTCTCCCAGTCACATAGTACACAGACAGACAGCTACAGAGATCCTGTTGGTGATTTCCCTGTTGGGGGTCAGACTTACACCATCATAACTAACTTTTTGTTCATTTTAGGGGTCAGGATTCTTCACCAACTGTACAAGCAGCCAATTTTCCCCTTCTCACCTCTCAGCAGTGCACCCCATCCCCTGCAGGGCCATTTCCATGCTGCTGGAGAGAGGGGAGGTCAGCAGGGAGGCATCCAATTGTTTGCTTGCTACTGGACATGCTGCAACAATGGCACCAGCAGAAACCTCCCAAGGACACCCAGCGGTTCCTGCAAATGCCTATGGCAGTGCGTCCAGATGGAGGAAAAGGGCTGGTTACGTCTCCACTGATTCTCCCCCTCCCCATTCTCCTACAAAACAGAAACAGCTCTGTTTGGGAGAATGAATTACTTAAAAGTTGGTGGAGATGTAACTACATGCCAGCCACACATCTCCCTGTGCAATACTCCAGTCTGTAAATGAATCACATAAAAAATAGTGGCTGGCATCCCATTGAGCAGTTACAAATGTATAAGCTAGACTGACATATTCTTAATGTTCACTATTCATCCCACTGTTGCCACAATTGCAAATGCCCCTTTATCTTCCTTAACAGTCAGCAAGCAGCCATATCAAGCCACAGAGGTCTGTTCTGCTGACATTCAGGGCACTGCACCTGACACCACAGTTCAAGAAAGATATTGATAAGCTGGGACATGTCCAGTCAAGGATGACCAAAATGGTGAAATGTCTGGAAACCATGCCCTATGTCCTATGAGGACTGACTTAGGGAGTTGAGTAAGTAAGCTGATGAAAAGGTTCAGAGGTGATACGATGGCCATATTTAAGTATTTGAAGGGATGCCATGTTGAAGATGGAGCAAGCTTGTTTTCTGCTGCTCCAGAGACTAGGACATGGAGCAAGAGATTAAAACTACAGAAAAGAGATTTTACCTAAAAATCAGGAAGAACTTCCTGATCGTAAGAGCCGTGGAATATGCCACCTTGGAGTGTGGTGGAGTCACTTTCTTTGGAGGTTCTTAAACAGAGGCTGGATCACCATTTGCTGGGGATTCTTTGAGTGTGTGTTCCTGCATGGCAGGAGGAGGTTGGACTGGATAGCCATCATGGTTTCTTCCGACTCTAGGATTCTATGATTCTATGACATCCTTCATTGAGTGCAGCTGCCAGGCTATTAAGGTAGGTTTGGGGAGCTGGGTCAGAAGATAATACACAGGTACACATTCGTAACTTTGTCTGCGCTTCCAGGATCCTAGCCAATAACTTTCCATGCTCTAGCCCATACGTATAAATAGATTCAGTCCCTGAGCCCTTCCCTCTACAACATCACTACAAACAAACACTAAGGTGTAGTTAGCATGGTTTATTTATGCATCATTCAGCACTCCCTTCTCTTCCTGTGAGTCTCAAGGCCTCAATATTTTATACAGAAACCTCCAGCTCCCTGGCCCCATTTCTGGTTTAAGCAGCTTATTCTGTTCTGATCTCGGGGGACACCAAGATGTGCCTTACCCATTTGCTTATTTCTCCTCAAATGCCTTTAAAAAGCCACTATTTACATCACTGGGGAAGACAAGATTGGCTCTAAAGAAGGAAAATCTTCTTGCAAGATGGCTTCCTTCAAATTACACAGGGAGCTCCCAGATGAAGGTGTGACTGCAAAATGACCCTGCATCATTCACAGAATTTTATGGGAAGAGGGGAGGATCCAAACAAAGAGTATTTTGCAAACGGAGGGCTTCTCACACTAACAATAAGAAATCACATTGCAGCTCTTTAGACTTTTTCTCCTTAGACAGGTGAAACAGTGGGAAAACAAAAGAAGATTACTAGTAAAGGTGTCATGTTCCACTACATTGTGCCTCGTAAGAAAACACACAGATACTTTCCATGACATTTATTGGAAAACACAGGACGCTGTTTAGCAAACATTGCTGGAGTTAACAGTTTGCATCACCCCTCCTGTTATATAGCACACTACAATAATTCATGACCTTTCATACAGATGCAAATTCAGTAATTGGCAGCTTCTCTGGATACATGTCCCTCCCTCACTTCCAGATTTTTTCCCCCTCTGAAATAACCCTTCTTTTTTAGTTGCTTTGATCCTCCCAATTACCTGTTTTGTCCTTAGCTATTCTGATCCCTGTTTCTGTCTAGTGACCTATAGCCTAACCCTCCTAAATTACCCTCTAATTGCCTTCATTCTAACACAAACAATAGTTACCCAATAAGGCTTGCCAAATAGAATTTACTGCATCAACCATTTGTTCCTAAGAACTAACACCCCTTAGAAATAACATCCCTATTTATACACATGTCCCACATCATTCATACAATCACTGGGCATGGATAAAACAATATGATAGAAGGCTAAAGTTAACAAGGTAGGATGACAGCAAGGATTAAAGTGTTCCAAGGACTGGGGTCACAACCAAGAAGACTGTGCCTTGAGTATCTGCTCACACCAGTTCTGACGGAGAAGGCTAACAAAATGACTTTCATCAGAGAGAAATGTAAGGCCCTGTACTTAGGCAGAAAAAATGAAATGCACAAATAGAGGATGGGAGACACGTGGCTGGATAGCAGTATGTGTGAAAGGGATCTAGGAGTCTTGGTGGACCACAAACTGAACATGAGTCAGCAGTGTGATGTGTCAGCCAAAAAAGCCAATGCGATTCTTGGTTGCATCAATGGGAGTATTGTGTCTAGGTCGAGGGAGGTAATAGTATCAGGAATACTGTGTCCAGTTCTGGGTACCACATTTAAAGAAGGATATTGAAAAGCTGGAATGTACCCAGAGGAGGGTGACCAAAATGGTGAAGGGTATGGAAGCCACGAAGCCCTATGAGGAGCAGCTTAGGGAGCTGGAGGTGTTTAGTCTGCAGAAGAGAAGGGGGGACATGATAGCCATGTTTAAATATTTGAAGGGATGTCATATCAATGAGGGAGCCGGCTTGTTTTCTGCTGCTCCAGAGATTAGGACAAAGAGCAATGAATTCAAACTGCAGAAAAAAAGATTCCAACTGAACCTCAGGAAGAACTTTCTGACAGTCAGGGATGTCCAGCAGTGAAATATGCAGCTGCCCCAATGGAGTGTGGTGGAATCTCCTTCTTTGGAGGTTTTTAAGCACTGGCTGGATGGCCATCTGTCAGAAGTACTTTGATGTAGGTTCCTGCATGTCAGGGGGTTAGACTGGATGGCCCCTGTGGTCTCTTCAACGCTATGATTCTATGATTCTACTACAGGGACACAAAATATAAAGACTTCAGAGGCTAGACAGGATTATGTGAGAGAAAGCAAGGCCATTGATTACTCCGACATATGTGGAATGGTGAATCAACAGCACGTTTTAGTTTGGATTTTAAAGAAGATATCCAGAATACTGCATCTGTTTTGGGGCATTCAGCATCTTTGATAGCTTTTTCTAGTACAGACTAAAATTTGGCATTGATTAACTGCTCTACTTGTTACTCTGTATGTTGGGGGTCCCAGGAGGGGTGCCCAAATAACCAAATAAAAACACAAGTTGGGGAAATTTAGCTTGAGCACTCTCTTGGCTAAACAAGAGGCAGGGTAACATTAGCAAGGATCTTTAACCCTATGTATACAGCGTGAGGTCAGAGAGCGGCTAGACAAAGTTTTCAAAGTAACAAACAATATTTTATTAGAGACAAGAAACACACAAGACAAGACATAAACTAACTAGCAGAGAAATAGAAACGGAGAGCTTTTCGGGAAAGCCAATACGACACCTGGGCCCTTTTCGCACGGGCCTTTGCTCGCGCGATAGCCCCGTGAGCCTTGCGGGATTGGGAGCGTCGCTCCGCACGACGCACTCCCACTTCCGCCCGGCTCACGGGGCTGAAGCGGCGCGAGCGCGGGTTTTTTGATTTTCGCGTCCAAGCGAAAATCACCCCGCGCTTGCGCAACGCTCCCGGAGCCCACCCGCACTTACCTTTCGTGCGGAGCCTCCGGGAGCCGGCCAGGTCGCGCTTCCTTCCCTCCGCCCCTGCGGAAGGAAGGAGCGGGGTGGGGAGGTAGCGCGACGGACGCGACGCCCGCTTCGCGCACACACGCGCACGGGGACGCGACGCCGCCCGCTTCGCACGCGCAGGGGGGAATCCGGTGCGCGTGGGGGGGTCCGGCGCGCGCGGGGGGGAATCCGGCGCGCGCGGGGGGAGGAATCCGGCGAGCGCGGGGGGAGGAATCCAGCACGCGAGGGGGAGGAATCCGGCGCGACGCCGCCCGCTTCGCGCGCGCGCGCATGGGGTGGGAATCCGGCGCGAGGTCTCCCGCTTCGCACGGGGGGAGGGCGGCTTGCACGGCAAGCCTCCTTTGGTGCCGCTTCCCCGCTGGTTCCTTCGCCTGCGGAAGGAAGGAGGGGGAAGCGGCAGCCTCCCGGACGAGCCTTCTTGCGCTTGCCGGCCTCCCCCGCTTGCGCTAGAAGCCTCAGTGCGGAAAGGGCCCTGGTCTCGTAGTCCTGGAGAGAAGCGGGGTTCTGGGGAAGAAAGCTCAGTGGGGCTCACTGAGGGGAGTTCCCTTAGACAACCGGCAGCAAGGTGGGATGGAAGTCCAAAGTAGTCTGAAGACGTCCCAAAAGTGGGGACCTTTTATAGGATGGATTTTACCTACAGGCTATGTCATGTTTGGTGAGAACAAAGGAAATTTGGAGTTGGACAAAGGAGTTGGCAAAGGTCAAGTTTAGCATGATTAGTTTAGTTCTTAAGACAATAGCGTGGCCAGTTCGTTAATGGCCCGATATAAAGGAATGGCTTGGCTCTTGGCTGCATGGCTTTGTGTAACTCTGAGCTGAGCAGAGCTGGTTTGCAGGGAGGTTTTTCCCTAAAGCAACGGAGAGGCTTAAAGTGCTTGCCCGAATGGGGTCTTGGAATGGACAGTCATTAATGGCCGCGCCCATACGTGCTCGTCCAGGAGCCCTCTGCAAACACTTGAAGTGGGGTGGCAGAGAGAGGTCAAGCAAGGCCAAATTATTTGATATCAAAAGGATATCTAGTGCTCTCACCCAACATATCATAACCGTGATAACACACTCAGATGGGAGCTAGCAGTGGCCTGATTACTTCTTTATTTAATTTATACCCTGCCTTTCTCCCAGTAACTCAAGGCAGCTAACTACATTCATGAAAACAATACAGATCCAAAAACAACTCTATACAGAAACATTGATAAAAGTAGATATATAAAAGTTACTTTTAAACCAATTCATTTATAAAGTTAGAAAAATTAAAATTCATTGAAAGACTATAGAAAAACTACAAAAACAGCCCTGCACAGCATCAAAAGGCCACTTCAGTCAGTTTCTAAGATTCTAATGATGTAAAATGTTTTAGTCTGCCAGTGGAAGGAGAATAGCCTGGACTCCTTGGGGAGGAACTTCCAAAGTCTAGGAGCAGCCACCGAGAGGGCCCTCTTTCCCTTGTTCCTGCTAAAGCAGCTTGAGAAGGTGATGGGGCAAAGAGAAATGCTGAGAAACCTCAAGGAAATTCCAAGGTGAGAAAATTTTTCCAGGTCTGTAGGAACAGACTTCATAGTGTCTTGTATGTTCTGAACAAACAATGAGAAAAGCCCAGAAAAGAGCACTCGCAGAATGAAACACTCTCAGAAAATTGTCTAAAATCTAAAATAACAGCATTCCACTTCTGGGCCAGACATGGGCTACTGAGAGTCTCCTATTTCTGGTTTTCATATTAATCCTACCCACATTGTTAGTGGCAGGATAGGACAGAGGCCTTTTCTGCAGCTTACCGGTTCTTGCCGACATCCCATTGCGGTCCCAGTAGCACCTCTGTCAGGAAGGGAATGTGTCCTCAGCACTCCTCTCTACACATGACTAGCCACCTGCGGAAGGGAATGCAAGAGACATGCTCCTTCCTTCTGGACTGCAGCCAGTCTTCTTTTTAAGCTGCAGTGGGGTAGGAAGTGGGGTAGGAAGCACGTAGATCACGCTTGCAGCCCTTCTGCATGGCCAGCTGTGATGGAAGGTTTGTGCAATCAGGGGTATTGACGGACTTTTCCTGTCAATGAAATACCCTGCAATCACACCAGCTGGCAATGCAAGAAAGGCAGAAGCGCGACAACACCATGCACAAGCATTGTCACGATCCTGCTCCTCTCATGTCCCCATGCCAGGATGCCACCATCCTGCGGAAATGGCCAGAGTACGCGGAAATTCTGAACATGATCAGGAGTTCAATATAAGACCATGGCAGCAAGAACTCAACACTACTATGGTGGAATGGTTGCTGGAACTGACCAATTTAGCAGAAATGGTCTGATTGGGTTGGATTAGAGAAAGCTCATTAGGGACATTTCTCAAAAACTGGGAACCTCTTATAGATATTTTTCAGGGGGAAAAAAACAACTTAGTACCTTTTGGTTTTGATGATTAGAAAGAATAGACTATCAAAAGAAGGAAAGATGTAATTTTTGAGGAGAGAGGTATGAGTAAACTTTATGCATATATAACTGTCAAAAGGAAGCGCAGAAGTCACATTTTTTCTCTTTTTCTCATTTATCTTTTGCACTTTTTAATTTTTATTGTATCATATTCTAGTTTTCTGCCTTTTCTTTTTATCTCTGACCTTTGTAACTTTTAAGCATAAAACAATTATGCTTAATAAAAATTAATTTAAAAAAATAAATATCAACAGAAGTTCAGTCTTAGGCCATTTCCGCAGTAGACTGTTATAGTGCTATTATTCCACTTTCAACCTCCTATGAGGTTTGTGGTATGGGGTTTGCAGTTTAGGGAGGGGCCTTTAGACTTCTCAGTTGGAGAGTTCTTTGGCCTCAGAAAACTACAAACCCCAGAATTCCACAGGAGGTTGAAAGTGGAATAAGAGCACTAGAACAATGCAGTGCAGAAATGGCCTTAGTGCTCTGCTGATCAGTTTCTTCAGATATATGGTGCCTAAATGTTAAACAGTGTATTGATTCAAGTTGTAGTAAAATGTAATTTTTGAAGTTAAGATGTTAGCTGTTTTCTAATGGGATATGTCAGCAACCAAGCCTCCCGGATATAGTTCATTAATTTTGCTTAACGTGCTCCCTGCCTGGCTATGACAAGTTATTTTCATCTGATGAAATACTAGAGAGCCCAGGGCTGGTTTTGCTCCTTTATCCACCGCCTCCCTTATAGACACTCTGAAAAGTAGGAGCTGATCCATTAAAGCAGAGAAAAAGAGGTAGAACAGGTTGGTAGTTAAAAGGTGCTACCACAGTTTGCTTTTGCACAAGCCTTCTGGAAAGGGCAAAATTCTTGCCCGCTTCTCTCTTCTTTCTCCTGCTGAGGTAATTGAATGTAAACTCAGTTTGCAGCAACTGAAGTAGAGTAAGGACCAAGGGGGAAGCTGGGAGGAGAAGGGAGAAATTGGGACAATGTAAAAACAGCTGAAAAGTTGGGGTGATACTTGGGACAGTTAGAAGGTATGTCAGGGACTTGCAAAGTCCCGTGGCATAATAGTGCCTTTTGAAAGACTCTGCTTAGACTAGATCTATTATTGTAAGCCTGGGAGAAGAAAATCCTGATGGAATTAACCAATAACATCTCTTTCACTGTAGAACCTGGTGTAGGATCATGAACTTCCCAGAACAAAGGAGGGGTTTAATGTTTCCTTAACTTTGTAGGTTATTGTTGTCTGTCTTCATAAGTCGTTCCTGACTTATGAAGACCCTGGACCAAATCTATCACAGTGTCGTGTCCCAGGCAACCAATTAGCAAACCAGCAAGTTAGAGCTTATTCACAGATGGGAGAGCAGGAGTAGTCCAAACAAAGTTCAGGTCAAGAATGCAAGTTAAAAAGCAGGCAAATCCACAAAGGCAAATCCAGTCAGTGTCAAACAAGCAGAGATCCAAGAGAGTCAGGATTCAATAAAACACAGCACAAGGCATCAACCATCAGGAACATCAGTTGTCAACCCTGAAGTGATAAGCCTGCTTTTGCATTTTATACTCTAATGATGTTGCCACCGGTGTTCCCTCATTAAAGCTCTTTTGTTACTTAAACCAGCTGAATGCCTGAGATCTTCTTTCTGGCATCGTTTTTCCAACAAGGTAGGAGTCTGTGTTGTTTGACATTTGTTGCCCCTGCTCAGGCCCCTACTCTTGGTTCTTATTTTCCACTGAACAAACTTCTGGGCAAACTTCTGCCTCAGATTCAGAATCTTCCTCCTCAATGTCAGGGTCTCCAAGGCAAAGCATGACACCCAGGGGTCTGCGGCCAAGAGTGTGTAATGTACCCATGGGCACCCAGTGGATTCCCATGGCTGAGTGGGGAATTGAACCCTAGTATATACCCAACAGTTATACTACAACTTGAACAACTCTAATCTGGGTGAGTCGCCTGAACAACATCCTCAAAAGTGTAACCACTGGAGTAAAAGTACTTCTATTTGCATAAGTCACCAGCAGGATTCTAGACTATGGCTAGAGCAGATGTGCCTTGAACTGGACCACAGAGAGAAAAAGACATTGAATTTTCTCCAAGACAGGCAGATGGTGAACACTCTATGGACAAGTTCTTTGGGAGACACAAATGGCTCATCTCTTTCAATCGATGGGGTGGCTTCATGAGATGGGAAACAGCTCAACACTAATCTATCATCCTCTGAGTAGGCTCTGTAAACCAGAAAAGAGGAAGCCAAGCTAGTCTAGAGGGTAAGTGAACCATTGATTCCATTCTAATAACACTGTTTATTACCATTTAAGGGAAATGAAGAAACAATCAATTGAAACTCCACCTCTCCCCTGATGTGCACAAAAAAATCTATAGCTGACTTCGCCATGCTCAGTTAACCACCACATGTCAAATAGAGCTTTAACACATTTGTAGCCATGATGGCTTTGGAATTCTGGGAGCTGTAGTCCAAAAATCTAAATTTTCTGAGTGCTTGGTTCAACCGGAGTGGAAATGGAATTCTTCACTAAGCTTCTTCTCAAAGGAAGCAATGAACAATTCTGACAATTTTGTTCCCATTGCAAGAAAGACTTCAAAAACCATACTATTTTTGAACCCCTGTTTGCAATTTGGGATTCAATTTGCACACAAAATTCACAGGTGGTTATTTTGTGCAGAAAACAGTCTTTTCTACACAAGAAATAATATTGCTGCATTTCCAACATGTTTCCTACATGTAGAATAATGTTTTCTCTGCAAACAACCACATGCAAATTTGGGGCAGAATAAGTTCCAAAGTGGGAAGATTCTGTCAGTCTAGAATTCTCTCATCAACATTTCTCAAAACTCATGTTTGTTGACCATTTTTTGTAATATTTTCATATATTTTTTCCATTCCTAAACTGGAGTAGCATCTGTTCCTGTAGAGTGAGGAAACTGCAATCTTTTTGACCCCAAGTGTAACCCACAAGTGTAACATGTGGTGCTTGGGACAGTTAGGTGACAACACACTTGTGTACAGAATCACAGAGTTGGAAGTGACCCCAGGGGCGATCCAGTTCAGCCCCCTGCTATGCAGGAACAAAGCATTGCCAACAGATGGCCATCCAGCTTAAAAACCTCCAAAGAAAGAAGAGACTCCACCACACTCCATGGAGGCAGTATCTTCCACTACTGAACAGGTCTGACTGTCGGGAAGTTCTTCCTGAGGTTCAGGTGGAATCTCCTTTCCTGCAGCTTGAATCCATTGCTCCTTGTCCTAGTCTCTGGAGCAGTGGAAAACAATCCTGCTCCCTCCTCGACATGACATCCCTTCAAATATTTAAACATGGCTATCATGTCTCCACTTAACCTTCTCTTCTGCAGACTAAACATCCCCAGCTCCCTAAGCTGCTCCCCATGGGGCTTCATGGCTTCAGACCCTTCATCATTTTGGTCACCCTCCTCTGGACACACTCCAGCTTGTCAATATCCTTCTTGAATTGAGGTGCCCAGAACTGAACACAATATTCCAGATGAAGTCTAACCAAAGCAGAACAGAGTGGTCTGGACACCATACTCCTATTGATGCATCCAAAAATTGTGTTGACTTTCTTGGCTGCCACATCACACTGCTGACTCAATTCAGCTTGTGATCTACCAAGACTCCTAGATCCCTTTCTCACATACTGCTATCCAGTCATACGTCTTTGCATATATATACATGCAAAGACAAACAAATAACAAATATATACACTGATAAGAAGAAGGATTTTGATATGACCTTTGTGCCGAGATTTTAAATTACAGCTTTGCCTTTGACTCCTTGAGGTCAAAGATACCCACTGAGCCAAATTAAGTCCAGGAACTGGGAATGAAACTGTGATGAAGACAGACTTGTAATTTCTGGCCTAGAGTGTATTGAAATTATACAGCTTCCATCCCAGGATGGAGCTTGAACTTCCTTGCCTTGTAACTCTAGATAGTCCTACTGTTTGGACTAATGAGGCACCACTCACTTCACCCACAAAAATCTTTCCTAACCAGTTTTGGAATACAAGGTAGCATTGAAGCTTGCAAGAGACTAGTCTGGGTTGCAAACTAGCCACTTGTGGTGATCCCACCTTCTATCTCAGATGATGACTGTCCTCTGCCCTGCTACACCAGTGGAGGTCAGTCATTCATCTCTAGTGTGGTCAGAGTCGCCCTCGGACTGTACAAGTGCTAAACAAAACCCTGGATTCTGTAATGGACTGAATGAGAGCCAATCAGCTGAAGCTGAATCCTGGTAAGATGGAGGTTCGGTGGATTGGTGATTCTTGGGTCTCAGAATTGGGTAAGCATCCTTTCCTGGATGGGGTTGCACTCCCCCAAAAGAGTAGGTACACAGCTTGGGAGTACACTTAGATCAATTACTGCCACTAGAGTCCCAAGTGGACTTGGTGCTTTAGGGTATTTGGTGCCAACTTTGACTACTGTGCCAGCCATGGCCTTTCCTAGACAATGATAATCTAGCCAAATAATTCATGCATTGGTAACCTCCTCACTGGACTACATGGACCTTGTTCTTGGAGAAGACTTTGAAGCTGCAGCGAGTGCAGAACACAGCAGCTCAACTGCTGACTGGAACACAATATAGACAGTATTTCATGCCATTCTGAGAAGAACTGCACTGGCTACCAAAAGGCAGTGACGTAGACTCAAGTCGATAGACTTGGACTCAAGTCAGACTTAAATCACTTCAGTGACTCAACTCGGACTCAACTCAGCAATAAATGATGCACTGACTCAACTAGACTTGACTTGACTTGAGACTTGTATATTTTTAATGACTGACTTGCTGCCCTTGGTTCAGGAACATAACACATTCATCCAAGATGTTACCCTGATTTCTAGGGGTCCTGGGAGGGACACCTAAGTGCACTCCAAATATTACAAAGTTGGGGGAATTAGCAAGGAGCACAAGCTGGCAATACGAGAAGCAGGGTAACGTAGCGAGATCTTTAACCCTATGTTTACGGGGTTGGGCCGTGACAAGAACTAGGCAAGTTGTTCAATTAAAAGATTTTATTAAACTCTCCTTAATTAAGCAAACAACAACACACACACTCACACACTCATCCAAGAACTATAGAAGCAGAAAGTGAGGAAAACTGATAGGGGTTTTCAGAGGGCTTCTGGGGTGATACTCCACCTGATCCTGCAGTCTGGTAAAAGAGAAGATAGAGATCGAGGCTTGGGTTTGTGGTTTCCCAGCATGTGGAGGCTGAGAGGAGGCTCGCTGAACAGAGCAACAGCAGTTCAGGATGCAAGGCACAAGCATTCTGACAAGGAGCTCAAACTTGGGGTTTTTATAGGGAAGATTGTACCTGGAGGCTAGCCCTCTCCTGAGGAGAACAATAGGGATTTGAATGGAGACAAAGCCTCCAAAAGGTCAAAATCAGAATTGATGAGATTTAACCAGCATTGCCAACTGTTGGAAGAGTATGCAGATGAGGAGCGCTTAGCACTTGTATAGAGCAAGCGGTTCGGGGCTGAGAGCCCTTGCATTTGCTTAATGGTTGGCTGTGTCTGGAGGACACTACCGGCTGTGCGGCAGATAGTTATTTACTGGTCTAGACCTAGCGTGCATAACTAAGGCCGTGCAACCATGCCTGCCTACACAGGCTCTCCGTGACCCTTTCAGACACGTAGAGTTCATCTTATGGAGTGCCACGTGGAAATATTAACCATAAACAATATGAAATTGTAGACCTCGGGCTGGGGCCAGATAACCACAGTAACACAGAAACCTTATGACTATGAACAATGCCTCCATCTCTTTTTGCCTCCTGGTCACATGGCAATCTCTCTCAAACCCAGTGTGGGTGCATTTCTCAGAGGAGAGCAGCAAACAGGTTAGGCAATGGGCTTGAGGCAGGGTTGAGGTCTGCTCAGCAGCCTGTCCCCACTGCATATCAGAGAAGCCTTCTAAAACGTTTCCTAAAAGCAAAAGCCAAGACTCACCTTCAGGGTACAGGGTGTATTCCTCAGAAGAGAACAGCAAATGTGTTAGGCAATGGGCTTGAGGAGGAAGGATCCTTCCTTTTAAAGCTTTTGAATCTTCAGTAATGGGGAGTAAGATAGGATCCTATTCCCCACATCCGAAGCTACAGATGGCAAAACTGCAAATGTGAAGATCAGACTCTGCTTAAATTGTTAAAACTGAATTTATTTCACTCTATCCATTAATTCTGAAGTTTTGGTTGGGGTATAAAGTTGTCTTCTAGACTTGAGACTTGACCGGAAAGTATCTTCAAGGACTTGAGACTTGACTTGGGACTTGAAGGTAGAGACTTGAGACTTGACTTGAGACTTGGAGTAAAAGACTGTGCGGTGTGGATCCATTCCAGGTCTCCTAATAGAGCAAAAGGAGCTGAGAAACTGGCAACACAAGCCTATATGATGGCAGAAAGTTATAAGAAGAGAAGTATGCCTTCACCAGTTTCATTCCCAATTCCTGGACTTAATTTGACTCAGTGAGAATCTTTGAATGTTCCCTCATGGGGTCAAATGCAAAGCTGTAATTTAAAACCTCAATCCAAAGGTCATATCACAAGCAGAACTGTACTAGCAGGAGTTCTACAGCATTTTGGCAAGCCCTTGAGTTCTTTTCCATGGTTTTTCTTTTTTAAAATGGCTCAAATAAACTACTTCTTGCAAAAAAGAGAAGTGTGTGTAAACTAAGGCCATTTCTACACTAGACTGTTCTAGTGCTATTATTCCACTTTCGACCTCCTATGGAATCCTGGGGTTTGCAGTTTAGGGAAAGACCTTTAAGGCCCTCTCTAAACTGAAGAACCCCAGGATTCCACAGGATGCTGAAAGTGGAATAATAGCAATAGAACAGTCTAGTGTGGAAATGGCCTATTTCTTCTTAGTGAGAGGATAATAGTGTTAAGTTTATATTATTCCCCATGAATGATTTTAATCAGGCCTCATGAACAGGTGTTTGGCAACATTGCAAAGAGAGTTCTTACCCAGAAGGAGTCACTTCAACTTGGCCACAAGTTTTTGGAAGGAAAGCCAAGCAGCTTTAATGAAGCACTTGAGATGCCGGATTCATTGATTCTTTTCCAAGCAAAAAGAGTTAGCTATGGCCCTTAAGACTACTCTGTGTGTGTGTGTGTATATGTGTGGGTGTTTCTATTAGATACACTGCACTTTGCAACCACCTCTTAACTGCAAGTTCTCTGGGTTGTATACAACTTATTTAAAATACAGGTCAAGATGTCAGATCAGAGGCTGTGTTGGAAAAATTCATGATGACAGAGCTCATATGTTGCTAAAACTATATGCAACCATGCTAGTGAACTGCACTGTGCAAGATCTCCCATTACACACTGGGACCATTGCACAAAGGCCAAACTCTCGGGTCCACTAGCGCACTGATCCTGATGGTGTAACTCTGGCCCTTTCTGCAACACACCTTTTCATGGAGCTGGGGTGCAGGGATTGTGCGAGCAGCCTCCAGCGAGAGGCTCTCGCATCCCAGTTCCTTCAGCTCCACAGCTGCCACCTGCTTGAGAGTCCCACTTCTTCCTTCCGCAGTGCAGCCTGGGACTTTCCCAGGCTGTGCTGGGGCAGGAAGTGTGAGTGCTGTGACTCCGGAGCTCCGCACGCATGGCAAGTGCACATGGGGCCCCAGAGCGATGTGTGATCACGTACCATTTTCAGCTCAAAGCCAAAAATGAAAAAGTGCGCGAGCAGCGCCTGCCAGACCCTGGAGTATCGCGTGATTGTGAGTGCATCGTATGGACCGCTCCTCACATTCGCGCGACGCTCGAGGGGCCCTTCCACGTGGCAAATGCCGTGCAAAAAGGGCCTCTGTTTCCATTCTCCTCCTGAGAATATAAATGTTGCACAATGATGCAATTCAACTTTATGTAATTGTAGGTATGTTCACAATGATGAGGATGCCAGCTGTGAAGTACTATAAAATCCAACAGTACAAGGGAAAAATAAAGGACATGGAAGGGGATATGTGATGTCTCACGTATGCATACATCCCCCTAGAGATATGGGCCCATTTCATACAGCATTCCGATGTGAAAGGGCCCCTTGAGCATCGCGCACATGTGAGGAGCGGTCCACATGACACACTCACATCTGAGTGATGCTCAAGGGCCTGATGCGGACCACACACACATTTTTTCATTTTCAGCTTGAAGCCAAAAATGCTGCGTGGTCACGCATTGCTCCAGGGCCCCGCATGCACTTACCTGGTGTGTGGAGCCTCGGGAGCCAGGCCAGTTGCGCTTCCTGTCCAGTGCAGGCTGGGAAGGTCTCAGGCTGTACTGCGAAAGGAAGAGGTGGGGCTCTTGTGTGAGCAGAAAGCTCATGTGGAGCCGAAGGACGCCGGATGCGAGAGCCTCTCTCCAGAGGCTGCTCACGCGAACCCCACACTCCAGCACCGGGAAAAGGGTCATTTTGGGGCATTTTTGTTGGTGGGACACAGCCAAAAGTTTGTAGACATGTTCATGTGGTGCCATTACGCACGGATGGGCATTGCACATGGATGTACACACACATTTGATTGTGTATACCATTTTCCTGATAGTAAGAGCTGTTCGACAGTGGAATATGCTGCCTTGGAGTATACTGGAATCTCCTTCTTTGGAGGTTTTTAAACAGATGTGGCCATTTGCTGGGGTTGCTTTCAGTGTATGTTCCTGCATGGCAGAACGGGGTTGGACTCAATTGTGGTCACTGTTGTCTCTTCCAACTCTATGATTCTATACTGAGTTCTCCATACACTGCCTGGTTCAGTTGTGCAACAGTGCCATTCAACACAACCGTTGGGTAGCACAGTTTATTGGAAAAATGAGAAAGATTTGGTGAACCTCCCCATTTAACAGAGCATTGGCAATGCACAGACAGAAGATGAACAGCTTACCTGTCCCACCTCAGTCTCCCCCAACACACATAACTCTTGCTGAGAAGTAAACACAAAAACATTTTGGTTAAAAGTATACAAAAGTTTACTTACAGATAACTTGTACATAATCTACACAGGTTCATGTTCTTGAAGAAAGGTAAGAAAAGAATAAGCAATTACATGCTTGTAGAGAAGCATCTCTACAAGCATGTAATCTTGTAATCTCTCCTTCTTCTCTCTGAAGAAAGGACCATGCTTACAGGAAGGCAGACAGAAAACAAAAAAGATAGTAAACAGCAAGGAAGGCTCTTTGAGAACAAAGAAGTGCCTATAAGCAGGAGGAAGTGGGCATGTACAACAGGAAATTAGTCTACAGTCTGTCTAGGTTGTGCCTCTAAACCTAAAATAATTATGCAACCTATCTATTCAGTGAATTCTGAGCATGCAAAGGTTGCCATTCCCAACACAATTAATGCTTAACTCCATGAGTAGATATTTAAACTTACACAACCACAATACAGGATTTTGGTCTATGACTGAAATAGCCACAGGTAGGTACTCCAACACAGGTAAAAGGCTAGAATCCTGTTAGTGACATATGATGTTTACCATGAGGTTGTGTATGTATGTCAGCTTGTGGACATTGTACAAGGAGCAATTCACCAGTTCCTTGAGCTATTCCTCCCTCAGGGAAACTTCAAGGCCTGGGAGCGCCAGAAGTTTATTGGTTGGAGTAGGAAGATTATCAGACAAACCTTGTCCACAATGCGGCTGGTGTCCTGTGTCCAGCACCACCAAGCAGTGGGAAGTTAGATTCTGGTAGACTGATACAGTAACAGGAGAATTAGGTCAGGCACAGGCATATACGTATAGTGTAGAAAGTTACCCAAAACTAAGCATAGGCATAGTAGCAAAGTCTCAAACATCCCAAAGTCAGTCACAAGGAAGAAAGAAGTCACCAAGACAAAGAACAAAAAGATAAAGAATACAACTTACAGTCTGGGGTCAGTGATCCAAGAGCACATAAGAGCATAATCCAATTTGTTGAATGGTTAGCTGAAGCAAGAGCTGGCTTCAGCCACTGGGAAGTTTATAGCAGTTTGACCTTGGCACGCCTGGTGGCTAACATCTGACCTTTCCTATTTTAAGCCTTTCGAAGAGGCATTGACTCTTTCTGAATCTTGCCATTATACTAGAAATGATGGTGGTGGACATCTGCTTTGGCCAAAGTGCAGGGTCATCACACAGAACGCTTTAGCCATCCAGATTTTGGGGAGCAGCCATCATGTGGAGTCAGAGGTCCCTACACAAAGTCTGAATCCTGAGGCCAATTCTTCAGAGTTGCTGTCTCAGATTGTAATCTCGGGTATGGCTCCCTGGGTGGGGGCTCCCAGATATCACTTTGATATCATCAAATTCGGCCTTAACTGGACCTGCTCTCAGTCACCTCACTCCACGTGTTTGTAGTTCTCTGTAGTTTCTGCATCAATAGGACTATGGTGTCTAGATCGAGAGAGGTACTCGTACCACTCTACTCTGCTTTGGTTAGACCCCATCTTGAATACTGTGTCCAGTTCTGGGCACCCCAATTCAAGAAGGATATTGACAAGCTGGAGCAAGTCAAGAGGAGGGCGACCAAAATGGTGAGCGGCCTGGAAGTCATGCCCTATGAGGACAGACTTAGAGAGCTGGGTATGTTTAGTCTACAGAAGAGAAGGTTAAGAGGGGACATGATAGCCATGTTTAAATATTTGAAGAGATGCCACGTAGAGGAGGGAGAGGGTTTGTTTTCTGCTGCTCCAGAGACCAGGACAAGGAGCAATGGATTCAAGCTGCAGGAAAGGAGATTCCACCTGAACCTCAGGAAGAACTTCCTGACAGTCAGGGCTGTCCGACAGTGGAATCTGCTGCCTTGGAGTGTAGTGGAGTCTCCTTCCTTGGAGGTTTTTAAGCAGAGGCTTGATGGCCATCTGTCGGGAGTGCTTTGAGGGTGTTCCTGCATGGCAGGGGGTTGGACTGGATGGCCCCTGTGGTCTCTTCCAACTCTACATTTCTATGATTCTATGATTCTGGACAAGCACGGACAAGCACGCTAATTGCTCTCACATTCCAGTCTCTTTTTAGGCCAGCAACTTAAGCTTTGCTCCCAGCTTCAGGGAACTTCCCACGTGCACATTTCACAATAGCTGCGCGGTTCTCAGCAGAGCCAGCCCGGTAAACAAGTCATTTACATATTGGCTATACTATTGTCATCAAGCGTTCAGCTCATCATGTTAAATTTGACCTTTCTAAACCCTTTGTCCAGCGCCAAAACTCCTTTTGTTCTCACCTGGCTTGCCATAGCCGAGAGCTACAAACTCCCCAATAAAAACCCCTCACTTTCAAACGGTCTTCGGACTACCTTGGACTGCTATCCTGCCCTGCTGCTGGCCTTCTAAGGAAGCTCCCCTCAGCCAGGCATGCTGAGCTTTCTTCTTCTGAACCCCATCTCTCCAGTTCTCCAGGACAACGAGACCAAGTGTCGTATTACCTACCCTTACGCTCTCCCCTTCTCTCTCCTCCTAGTTAGCTAGTACGTGTGTGCTATTTATTTTCTGTTGCCTTTCAATAAAACTGTTATTTTTGGTTACTTTGAAACTTGTATGCCTATTCCCTGACCTGAAGCCATAGACACTGGATTTTAAGATCCTTGCAAAGTTACCCTG
Source organism: Ctenosaura bakeri (assembly GCA_948474755.1). Lineage (NCBI taxonomy): Eukaryota > Metazoa > Chordata > Lepidosauria > Squamata > Iguanidae > Ctenosaura > Ctenosaura bakeri. The sequence goes on along the minus strand of CAOLHI010003349.1, from coordinate 125,567 downwards.
CCTCTCATTAGCCAACCAGTGTTCAAGTTAATTCTCCCCAATTTGGTATTTTATTTGGCAATCTGGGCGCCCCTCCCGGGACCCCCCAAAACACAGGGTAACAGAGTGGTGGCTCATCTGGTGCCCTTTTCCCTTGAATTTTGGGTTTTGGTTTTGGGAGGAGACACGGGTAGGAATCCCAACTTCTCCGCTTAGCGGGTAGGAATCCCGGTGTGGTAGAAATTGTGGGTAGGAATCCCATTTGGCCGGCTGACTTAAGATTTGGGTAGGAATCCCAGCTTAACCGTGTGTGGGTTTAGTGGTTCAACCCGAGGTGTAGGAGGGCCCCCTCACCTAGAAAACCAGTCAGGGATGGTTAGGTTTTGGTTCCTTGTCCCTCTTTCCCTGTTGCTTGGCCAGGCAGCATTACGAGTTCCTCTCCGGAGTTGAGCTCACTCATCCCCTTCTGCAGGCAAGCAGAGACCCCTGCAGAAGCCCCTTCAGGTTGGGAGTAGCCTCCCCATCCGCCAACCGTCCCCTCAGCTTGTGCAGCCTCATTTGGCTTGCCTTAGCGATGGCTAAGGAGGGCCCCAGTGCAGCTTTAGTTAAGGACCTCTTGTGTGAGGAGGAGATCCACGGGAAATTAGAGAAGTGGGTTCTTAGTAAAGGTAAATGCGCCTGGAAAGACACGGTTTTCCAGACGGCAGATCCCTTTGCTGCCCTTAGAGAAGCTTACGCCCTGGCGCGTAAGTCTTGGAATCCATTCGGTTCAGCGAAGGACTCGCTGGCTGCCTGGGAACTGTGGCTTGCCACCAGAGACGTTAGCTCTGCCCTTGCAGAGACCTGGGCCAAGCTAGCCACTGTAGAAAGGGAAAACACCCGGCTTCAAGCCAAAGTCGAGGCACTGCGGGCAGATAAAGTAACTTTTGCCGCCATTGCGCAGTCCTCACTCTTGTCGCCCAGACTTGGGAGGAGAAAGCTTGTGCCTTAGAGGCCGAGCTGGATCAGGCCCAAGCTGCGGCTGGTACGTGGTTGGGCAGGCAAAGGAACAGCAAGAGGCTGTTAGTCATGCGGCCTGCCATACGCAAATTGCCATACTGGAGAGTCAGCTCCAGACCCGTAAGGCCCTCATATCGGTCGTTTGTCCAGAGTTGCTCCCCTCATGTGCCCAAGACACGCCCATGGAACTCGAGCCCCTCTCTGAGGAAGCTTCAGTTTCCCCTCCCGAGAATCCAGACTGGGGTGCCCCTAAGGCCCAGTTCACCCGGTAGAGGACCATTCCCATAGGAGAAGGTAGCTCTAAGGGAGAAGCAGTTGAGGAGACGCAGGTCACCGAAACCAGAATCCCTTGGCGTGCTACCGAGGCGAAAGCTATAGCCGAACAGTTAGGTCCCCTCACCCAGTCCACCAGCATTCTCTGGCTAAATGCGGTGATTAACTCTCACCCTACAGCCAACGGCCAGGACCTAACTCAGTTGGCCCATTTGTGTCTGTCCCCCTCTGAGCTCCCCACTTTGGAGTCAGCCGTAGCGGCTCGCGGCTTGGTCAAGCTTGAGGTGCACACCTGGATGCGGGAGATCATTAAGATACTTTGGCCCGGTCAGAGTGCTAGTGTGCTCTACGTTATGGAGCAACAGGGTCCTCGTGAGAACCCTGAAGCTTCCATGGCGCAGAAGCAACTGCTGGCCATTCTGGCTGAGAAGGTCCCCCTCACAGCTAACGGGTACTGCTTTGACTCGGAGGAGTTCAAGACTCTGTTATACAGAGGCTTGAACCATGAGATGAAGATGGCCCTAGGCTTGGTGGACCCGGCCACCACGACTTGGGAGGAATTTGGGAATAGTCTCCGCAGAGTTTCGGACCTCTTGCTTGAGGCTATCGCCCTTAGACCCCCCATCAAGGCCCAGAAGCATGGCATAGGGAACTGGGAACCCGTCTCGGAGGTCACGTACTCCAACTATGGGTCCCATTCCCAACATCGGAAGTCATCATCGAATTCCGTTCCCAAAGGGAATTGGAACTTGCGCTTGGCTCCCAGACAGGACAGGCAGTGGCAGGGAAGGGATACCCATAGTCAGGCAGGAAAGGCAGGGAGTCCCCCAAACCAGCCCACTGCCCCTAAACAGCATTTGGATTCCGGACCGTCCCGGAGACGTCTGGTGGGTACGACCCCATGACTCAGGCATACTCGTCGGACAGAACCAGGATGTGTAATTTACTTCATGTGGTCGGGCTTGACTCGCAAGACTGTGAGAAGAGGCCCACAGCAGAACTGGTGGAGGCCCTAGAGAAGAAGGCTTTCGGAGACAGTAAACAGCCAGTCCAGGCCGTCACAAATGGCCCACCCCCAGCTGGTTACTATTCAACACTAGATTTGGATCAGGATTAGGGATGTCCTCGGTCCAGAAAGTTTTCTCTTAGTGTTGGGACCGCTCAGCGGTCACACACTAGGTGAAAACGAAAGGTGAAGGTAGGCACCGAGACCGAGGGGGGAACTTCTCCTGCCACCTCGATAGTATACCCCGGTGTAGCACGAGTGTGTTGCACCCTAGACCGATTAGCTGCTGCGAACCTGCACCCAATCGTGTCCAGTCTTCTGGATGTGGTGGGGGGGTCTCCAAGCGCTAACCTGGGAAGGCATTCCTCGGCCCCTAGAGTTGCTTTGTTGTAGGTTCTTGTCTTGGGGTAGCCATGCCGAGAGCGATGACCTCTTGGACATCGTTCTCCCACGGAGCCGCGAGACAATTACCTGCGACCGGAGCATGCTCCCATGGCCGCTAGTTCAGGGAACGTCTGTGTTTTCACATGCGGAGGCGATCGTGGCTACTGCCAGCCCCTCCATTTGGTTTTCCTTCCGTCACTTGTCCTTTAAGGGCTCAGGCAGCACACTGACCGTGGCATTGTTAGTTGTTGGCTGTGGCAAGACGGTCTATAGTCTACTGACGACCGCCGTCCTACCCAGCAAGGCTGTTGTTTTGGAGAACCGGGAGCAACTGCCGGCGGGAAGCACTGGTCTCTGTCTCTTTTGATATGGACGAGTGCCGCCCCAAATGGGTATGGAACACGTACATGTTTTCATGCCAAAACATCACCAAGGTTCCAACAGGTTGCGCATTCACATGCCGCAAGAAATGGTGTCCTGACACGGCTCTTCCACGCAGACATCCTTCAGGTAAGCGACCGGCTATGTATGTTGGTAGTTCCGTAGTCCGTAAGGATATAGACACGGTAGCTTATTCAGATGTACAACCCATGCTCACGACGATGGTCTTTAACTTTATCGTTGTCAACATCTCTAAAGTGCTCCCGACCTGCGCACCATATTTGAAATTGGCTTGGAATCAGTGGGAACATTGGGAGAAGCGATGGTTGTCTTTCTCCCACCCACACACTCAACCTAAGCGAGACATTCTTGGAACTGTGCTAGGAGGGATTGGAACTGGAGGAGCCATCCTTAACACCATTAATGAGGAAGTTTTGGCGAACAAATTGGGCGTAATTGGCACTAAAACTAAAGATATTGGCATATCTTCCGCTGCAGGTCTAACTAATTTGGCTAAAGGCATGGACTTAACTACTACCATTGTGGGTTGGTGTTGAGCGGGACATAGTGCCCGACCTTGGCTGCGTTTTAAAGAACACAACGCATGATCTGTCGGTTGCAATCCAATGTACGCAACTGCAAAGCAATGTGATCACCTTTACCGCTCAGGTAATCCAGGCCAGCCTTATGGGTTTACTACACCCCGAAATCCTGAGCCTGTTAAGAGAGCGATACCCAGAATCTCTGGAACACCCCGCTGCTTTAGCGAAAGTATGGCACACCACCTGGCAGAGCCTAACTCTCACGGTGGAAGTTGCCCACGAAAGGATTCTGGACCCGGTAATTGTGCATCCAGTATCCCACTTAGGACTGCCCCTCTTAGCTGTCAACGCTACTTTGATTCCCCAACCGCTTTATCACTGGTCTAATGGTTCCCATTTTTATGATCTGTCCGGTTGTTTGTTCCACCAGCACTGGATACAATGTTTCAGTAATATAGATAGCCTCAGCCACAATAACCGTTCCGATTACATGTTGGTCCCTGTAAATTCTTCTGCAATGGCCCAGATTACTAGAGAATGTTTTTGTTTAAGAACTCCTTGTGAGAGTGTGACATTAATTCCTAGTGGTGTCTCTGTTTGGATTGACCGTTACGAGGGCAATCTCTGCTTTTGTGGCCAGCATATCCAGGATTGCTTTAACCAAGATTTTTACATTAGGAAGGACAAACGTGACTATGTCTTAGAAACTGAATATGCACGCAACAAATCCGAGCTAACCGGATTCCATCTCAACACTGAGATCCCATCGTCCTTATGGCTCTGGAATCTCAGTCAATTGGCTAACCAGGTGAAGGAGGCCTCACACGCCCTCCGACAAATTGCTGTAAGCGTCGATCACTCCTCCCAGACGGTTGTAAAAACCTCTGTGGAACTAGAAAAGGAAACTAGGCATTCGTGGTGGGACATTTTTAATTGGTCATCTACCGGACAGAACATTGCCAAATATGCCATGCACCCTCTGATTGTCTTAATTATTTTCCAAATAGTGCTTATTATATGCTTGTTTGTATTGGCTTGCTGGGCCAAGAAACAGATTTACCAGCTTCAAGCTGGGAGGTACTTGTCCCCAAGGCGCATCCATTAAAATGTTTGTAAATAGTATAGGTAAAATGTAGTGTGTATGTCTTTTATGTTTGTAGAATTAGTAAAAAGCCTATCCGGCTGTCTGGGTTACTAGTACGGAGTCCAGCTTCTCCCGTATTCGGGAGCTAAGCAGTTTCCTCAGAACCACTGTTCGTACGCTGTATCTGCCTGCCCCAGACCCTCGCAGTTACATCATCAGGTCTGGAGCTTCGGCTTGGATTTGAGTGCGGGAGGGGGTAGAGCGCTTGTTGCCTTTGGGCGTTCAGTATGCTGTCTTAATTTGTTTGGCTGAGTGGGTAGAGGTAGGATGTTATAGCTTTGCAGCTACTAAGTGTCTTAGGCTGTCCCAAGGACTTCCTCGTGATTCAGCTGGACGGACAGAAGTTCCGAATCGCCTGCCTTACTTCCACTTTACCGGCCTCTCCTGGCCACACTTCTCCTTAGACTCAGTCGGTATTTATATCCTCACTGGCAGGAAGCCTTCTTGGTTATGGAGAGGACCAAAAATCAAAATTCGCACCCAGTTCCCAGCAGGCTCCAGGCCCGGAATTTGCATTAAATATTGTTATTGGTGTTAATTTTTGTCATTTTCCCTTTCTGCAGATCTATAGGTCAAGGTTCTTGTTGCCAAGGCCAGTCCTGGACCGACCCACACCCCTGGGCACTATTCCACTATTCCAGCTCAGTGTCCAGCCCAACATGACGTCTGCCATTGCACACCATTGTTGGGAACCCCGTCCAGCCGCTCCCCAATGGCCTTTTCATCATCTGCTTGCCATTACCTGGTTTGAACCCCTGCTCCAACCACTTGGTCGCTTCCAGTTCACTCTGCAAAGCTAGCAAGCCTGGGCTAGCTCAGCCTCGAACCCGGACATTTTGGTTACAACCCAGCCTGCAAGCTGCTCAGCTCTCAACGAACTCTTTTCCAGTTTGCCCGCGTTTTGGGCCCTCATTTGGAACTTTAGAACTCTATTCCAGCTACCGAACTTTTCTGTTTCCGGGGGGGGGGGTGCCTGGATATTTGCGTTGTGCCTCCCCCTGCCAGGAACTGTGCCTTTACTCACCCGCTTGGACTGTTTGCTCCTTGGAATCTACCCTTGCCTGTTTCCAACTGGACTATTGCTTCACCGGTGTTAGAATTGTGCCTGCTTCACTGCCAGGCGCGGCTTCACAAGCCCGCTGTGGCCCTGGACCGACTCCTTGCCCACCTTGCGCTCCAGAGCGATTCTATTGCCTATCATCCACTCAAATGTATGTTTTACCATTTTACTGACCTTCCATCATTGCATTGCCGCTGTTGTATCTGCTTGTTTCATTGCGTACCATTGCTCATACTGTTTCTGTTAAATTACCATTTTGTCATTCAGCCATTGTGGCATTCATGTTTGTTTGTAAATAATGTAGTTAGGTATAGGATGTTGTTAGTCAGGGAGTGGTTTTACTAGATAGCAGTGTTGTTAACCCTTTATTGCCCTAGAGTAATACGACCCTGGGAAGTAGTCCCAAAATTCGGTTCCAAATATTGGTTTTGTTGTTTAATTGGAAAATGCGCGCTATTGTCCAATACCGCCCATTTTGGGGGGACTGTAATCTCGGGTATGGCTCCCCGGGTGGGGGCTCCCAGATATCACTTTGATATCATCTAATTCAGCCTTAGCTGGACCTGCTCTCAGTCACCTCACTCCACGTGTTTGTAGTTCTCTGGACAAGCACGGACATGAGTGCGGCAGCTAATTGCTCTCACATTCCAATCTCTTTTTAGGCCAGCAACTTAAGCTTTGCTCCCAGCTTCAGGGAACTTCCACGTGTACGTTTCACAATAGCTGCACGGCTCTCAGCAGAGCCAGCCCGGTAAACAAATCATTTGCATAGTGGCTATACTATTGTCATCAAGCGTTCAGCTCATCATGTTAAATTTGACCTTTCTAAACCCTTTGTCCAGCGCCAAAACTCCTTTTGTTCTCACCTGGCTTGCCATAGCCAAGAGCTACAAACTCCCCTATAAAAACCCCTCACTTTCCAACAGTCTTCGGACTACCTTGGACTGCTATCCTGCCCTGCTGCTGGCCTTCTAAGGAAGCTCCCCTCAGCCAGGCACGCTGAGCTTTCTTCTTCTGAACCCCATCTCTCCAGTTCTCCAGGACAACGAGACCAGGTGTCGTATTACCTACCCTTACGCTCTCCCCTTCTCTCTCCTCCTAGTTAGCTAGTACGTGTGTGCTATTTATTTTCTGTTGCCTTTCAATAAAACTGTTATTTTTGGTTACTTTGAAACTTGTATGCCTATTCCCTGACCTGAAGCCGTAGACACTGGATTTTAAGATCCTTGCAAAGTTACCCTGCCTCTCGTTAGCCAACCAGTGTTCAAGCTAATTCTCCCCAATTTGGTATTTTATTTGGCAATTTGGACCCCCCAAAACACAGGGTAACAAGATCCCTAGTAAGTCAACGAGGCCATTTCCACACTACACTGTTATAGTGCTATTATTCCATTTTCAACTTCCTATGGAATCCTGGGGTTTGCAGTTTAGGAAGGGGCCTTTAAAATTCTCAGCCAGAGAGCTCTATGGCTTCAGGAAACTACAAACCCTAGAATTAAACAGGATATTTGAACGTGGACTAAAAGCACTATAACAGAGTAGAATGGAAATAGACTAGGAGAGTGAGCTCACTGATCTTCCCTCAGCTGCAGAACTGCAACCAGGTACTGCCTGGTTACCATCCACCTCAACTACTAAATAATGCTGCAGCACACCCTAGAGCTTGACAGTGGACTTGAAGGAAGAGAGAGTGTTGTGTCACATTGGCCTCTGCCTGTAGAATGTTACTTTCCAAGCACTTTGAAGTAGAAACTTGACCAATACATGCGATTCTGCACCAAGCAAAGCCAAATTTTACAACCCACCTCAGTTCTGGAAAATGAACCTTCCTGATGGAAAAGCAGCAGAAAAAGATAATTGGACAATGTTGGGGTATGGTAGATAAAAGCATTTACCTTGGCTGAAGGAGACTTGTGGCATACTTGTTGCCCAAAAGATGAGGAACCCCTGGAGATCCTCCAGCAGTACCTGCAATTCAATGTAAAAATGGAGAATTAATTAGTTCTAATTGAGAAGACAGCAAGAGACGAGGTAACCTAGTAGGATCTTTTCACCATTGTCTACAGGGTTCTTGCAAGAAAACCAGCCAGAGATTCAAAAGTAAACTAAAAATGTGTTTATTGAGAGGAATTCAATCACGCACGCACACTTGAACAGTCCCTGCCAAACTAGACCAGTTGAAGCAATCTCTCTTCAGCTAGGATGAGGAGAAACACAATTAGTGGAAAGAGTCACACTGTGTTATGGCAGAATCTATGAGTAATGATTCCCCATCATTGCAATATTATGATCTAGTAATAAACACTATTTATAGTCCTGTACAGCGCCTTTCTCTCTCATACTCTCCTTTAAACAGAAGCGTTGTGTCTGAGTTTATGCCAGTGCTGTTCCACCAGAATAATTGGAAGGAGATGGACATTAAACCCCATAATTAATGGAGCTCAAGAAATGTATAATAAACAGCTTAATTCCTGTACCATGTTAACAATATTGTTCCCTTCCGAAGCCATAGTATGGAGTAAGCTAAAGTTGCCAGATCTCAGGGTGTGGTCCTGAGTCTCCAGTTTTTCTGGGTTGTCTCCCAATGGGAAACAAGCTGCAAAATCTCCACTTGTAAGGGACTCATTTCCAAACAAAGAGAAAGGCCTATGTGCAAATCGCTATCTCAGCTAGGACAGGAGGAGCTTGCTACAATTTCCAAGGCTTAATAAACTTGTTGTTGCAACTAGCAAAGACACTGGGGGTGGCGGTATTTACTTAGCTTGCTCTTTCCCTCCAAGTCATTGTGGCACCAAGGTTCACACTCTGCTCCTCTTTGCATTCACCTTCTCACTAGAAGCAACTGGACTATAGATGAAAGGTTCCTTATTCCATTTCCCTACTGAGAAGAATAATCCCATCATTTCCCATGATTTAGAAACAGCCCCTTTAGATAAGATTTCTCTCTTAATTTCCAAATAGGAAAATGTATTCTCTCACTCTTGATCTGTGTGTGTATATTCTGTGTGTGTGTGTGTGTGTTAATATGACCAGCTTGTTACCCAAAACGTGGGTGACTCAGGGATCCACTCACAATGCCAGTACCTCCATGTGACTATGCAGAATTAACTAGCTCAAAATTAGGAGATCTTCCACCAGTGTTTATGGGGTCATGCAGGAAAGAACCAGCTGGAAATTCCAAAATAAGCTAAATTGTGTTTTATTAAAAGAGTCACACATGCATGCAAAAGATACAAGCACTCTCTCTCTCTCACACACACACAGGAGCTAACCAATGGAAAAAGAAGGAAAGATGTGGATAATTGCAATAATTACCAATCTGGAAAGCAGCAATATGGCTTAGACTGGAGCCTAAGGACAGTTCTCATTTGGGAAACTGGGAGACAGTGTGGCATTCAGCAAAGTGAGATACTGCACCAAATCACTCAAAACTGAGGGCTTATATACTTCAAAATTACCCTGTGAGTGTGAGTGTGAATCACTCTTCCAGCCAAGCAGACAATGGGAGTTGCAACACAGACAATGGAGCCTGGACTGTGCTAATGGTCTCAGCGTTTAGGTAACAAAGAGATAATGGCTGTTGTAATAGCCCTGAACTTGAGGAGAGGTCCAGGACAATGCAGGGAGACATCCAGGCGTGAGGGAACTGGGTTAAGACAATCACTGTTTGGTGGGAACATTGGCTTGACCATTGTACTCTATTGAAGAGGTTCAGCTTTTGCATAAGCCTGTTATCTCTGAGGTTGCCTTGCAATCTGCCTGACAATGACTCTGGCTGCACCTGGAGGGGCTGCAGGCTGACCTTCCTTACAAACACACATTTTCCATCAGTAATTTTCCTCTCTCTGGTTTGACTTTCCAGTCCCATTTTATAGCAATGCCAATTAATGTAGCTTTTTAATCAAATAATATTTGCCAATTAAACCAAATCAATAAAGCGGGGCACACAGGGCCACAAGCTGTCAATAACTGTGGTTGGTATTTAGAATCATAAATCTGGAAGGAGCCTCATGGACCATCAAGTCCAAACTTTTGCTGCATGTAGGATTGCCAGCTAGAGTATCCCCGGCAGGTAGCTGCCCAGCTCTTTCTGAAGACATCCAGAGAAGGAAATCCAATCACCTCTCTAAGCAATTGGTTCCATTGTCAAACCACTCTCACTGTCAAGATGTTCCTTCTAATATTCAATCAAAATCTAAACTTCAAACCATCAGACCTCATCCTACCCTCTGGGACAGCAGAGAACACACCTACCCTACCTGTGACAGCCCTTGAGGTATTTAAAGAGGACAACAACTATGTTAACCCCCAGTCTTCTCTTCACCAACCTTCTCTTCACATCACCAGGAGCTCAGCCCAAAAACTTCAGGCCTTAAGATGATCCTGAACTGTCAACCCTAGGGCACGCTGCCCGTGGATGTAGCAGGAGCAATAAACAGCCATGCTTCAATCAGACAGGCAAAAAGAAAGAAGGGAAATAACTCCATTTTGAAGCAGTAGAATTTGTGTATTTTAATACAGTCTTTGCCTCCCACTTTCCGAAGCAAAACAAACAGACGAAACTAAGAACAAATCAAAGAGATTTGGGCGACTCGACTTTTGCCAACAAGGAGCATGCTCTGAATAAGTAATCGTTTTTAATGCTGGTGGGATCTCAAGAGAATTAAGCCCTTGATCATAAATTATTTAGAAATATTAGGCAGACAGCAGCCATGATTTCAAATTGATTCATAGTGATATTAGCAAGAAGGCAGCTTTTTTAAAGGAGGAGGAGGAGGAGGAGGAGGAAGAGGAGGAGGAGGAGGAGGAAAAATACAGACATTTGAATATGAGGCACAGAATTTAAAAATGCCAAACATAGCAGGAGAAATGTGTGACTGGTTCTGATCCAAAAATCCACAATAGCTGGATGAGCAAATTTGTTTTCAAGCCCTTGATATAAAAAGTGGGGGCAGAAGAAACAGAAAAAGGAAGAGAAAATATTGAAAAGCAATAGACACAATTCCTCTGCAAGCATGGGGATGTTTAAAAATTCAGAGACAAATCTGAGGCATGTTTTAAAAATGAGTAGGGAAGTAAGGGCCAGTGGATGCGGTAGTTTTGAATGTTGAACTAGTACCCTGAAAAACCAGGGTTCAAATCCTTGGTTGCATAGTCTTCCCACAGTGGAAACTGGAGAGGGTGAGTCCTGGGCCATTTCCACACTAGACTGTTATAATACTATTATTCCACTTCCAACATCCTCTGTAATCCTGGGGTTTGCAGAAAGCCCCTCCCTAAACTGCAAACCCCAGGATTCCATAGGATGTTGAAAGTGGAATAATAGCATTATAACAGTCTAGTGAGGAAATAGCCCTAATTTACACTGGCCCCTCCACTTCAGCAAGTGCTCAGGGTGCAGAACCCTCGTGAAAGTGGAAAAAATTCAAATAAGTGCCTACCACAAATAACTCATTCCCCATGCACCCATTCCCTTCCAGTGCCTTCCTTCTCCATGCCTGGGCGAAAGGCAAAGGAATGTGGGAGAGGCACACACCCATTCCTTTGCCTTTTGTTCAGATACACCTGCATGCCTTCACCCATGCCTAGATCCATTCCCTTGCCTTTTGTTCAGATACACTCGCATGCCTTCTTACACTCAGGCAAAAGGCAAGAGAAGGGGCAGAGGTGTGTCTGACTTCCCCCATCTCCTTGCCTTTTACCCACGTATGGAGAAGAAAAGCACAGCAAGCCAGGACAGAAGGCAAGAGAATGGGAGGTGGAGAAGCAGGGAGGCACATGCACGCCTTGCAAATAACCAAATTCATGAAGGTCAAACCCACAATTGTGGAGAGAGGACTGTAGTACCTTTGATGGTTGTTTAGAAGAGGGAATTGTAGCACCTTCTGAAATTCACTCTTCTGCACAACCACTGAAGATACAGAGGCCCTCTCCAGTTTTCAATCTGGCAGACCTACACACTCAGCCATGGACATCCCCTGGATGACCTTGGGCAAGTCACATTATCTCAGTCTTGAAAGTAGGCAGTGGCAAACCTCCTCTGAATAAACCTAGCAAAGGGTCACTCGTAATTCAGAGTTATCTTGAAGGCACCTAACAACAAAGTTTGTAGTTTGAGCCCTGGTTTGTAGTCTGAAGGCTGATTGTGTGGGTAGTTTGGAATTTGAGGCCTAGTTTGTATTTTGAGGCCTAGTAATTTGCAGCACAGGGCCTGATGTCTCACATGCAATGTAATGTAATATAGTGAAAGTTCAGTGTCCAGACATTGAAGTTTCTGTTTTTCCATAAAGGGAATGTATATGTTTATATATTTGTAAGCAGATAAAAGAAAAAGCCTAAAAAGCCTAACAAAGAACCTGCTCATTTCCCATGTAAATATCCTGAGATTCCATGATTTAAGAATGCTTAAGTGGAGTGTTGATATTAACTCTTGACTGTCTGGTCTAGCTACCATAATGAACTGAGCAATCAAGTCACCAGACATTGATAATGGAGCCTAGACAAAACCCAGATTAGCTAACAACTCCAATTAATTCATCACTAATAATATCCAACTTGGCATTAGGAAATCAATAGATGGCACAACTAGGGCCGCTGTGAAGGAAGAACCTGAGAAGTCCTAAGTGGCAAGCAAATAGCTGCTTTCTCCCAGCATCTACCAGGATTAATTTTACACCCTTCCCATGTAGTCACCAACTCCCAATTAATAATTAGTCAATAACACCTGGATCATAACAAAAGGGTTCTTTTTTATTTCATTTGCACAAGCAAGGAGTAGCTGTGCTCATGCAACTAAGACAAATCACTCCAAAGAAATGGCTGCATGCAGGCAGCTATATACCTTGGTGGCGCAGTGGTTAAATGCCGGTACTGCAGCCACAAGGTTGTGAGTTCACTCCTGCCGGGCTCCAGGTTGACTCAGCCTTCCTTCCATCCTACCCAGCTTTTTGGGGGCAATTGTAAACTGCTTAGAGAGCACTTAGCTGATAGGTGGTATAGAAACACACATGCTATTGCTATTTCTATTGCAACCCTGCTGAGCATGGCTACAGAAGAAAAAAAAAAAAAAAGGCTAGTTAATTGTCTAATCCAAATACATATTATAGAAACTATGGTATGAGGAGGGATACAGTAATAATAGGAGATTTCAATTACCCGGATATATGCTGGCAGTCAAACTCTGCCAAGGCAGCAAGGTCCAGCAAGTTTCTTGCTTGTCTTGCAGACAACTTCATGGTCCAGAAGGTGGAAAAGGCCACAAGGGGATCAAATATTCTAGATCTGGTCTTGACCAACAGGGATGACCTTGTGAATGAGGTAGAAGTGGTTGGATCTTTAGGGGGGAGTGACCATGCCCTGTTGGAATTTAGCATTCAGTGGGAAGGAGAAGATAAGGGTAGCCAGACACTCATCTTAGATTTTAAAAAAGCGGACTTCTGTAAACTTAGGGAGCTGCTGGCTGGAATTCCGTGGTCAGGAATAGTGAAAGGGAAAGGAGTTCAGGAGGCATGGGAGTTCCTTAAAAAGGAGATACTGAAGGCACAGTCTAAAACAGTGCCATTAAGGAGGAAAAATGGAAGGCATCTGAAGAAACCAGAATGGTTGACTAAAGAACTCTCAGCTGAGCTAAGAGTTAAGAGAAACATGTATAGGAAATGGAAGAAGGGGGAAACCACCAAAGAAGAATTTAAGCAAGTAGCTAGGAGATGTAGGGAGGAAGTCAGAAAGGCTAAAGCACAGAATGAGCTTAGGCTGGCCAGAGACAGTAAAAACAATAAAAAGGTTTTTTTTAAATATGTCCGCAGTAAAAGGAAAAAGGAGACAGTAGGGTCGCTACACAGAGAAGATGGCGAATTACTCACAGGGGGGAGAGAAAAGGCAGAGCTATTTAACACCTTCTTTGCCTCCGTATTTTTCCAGAAGGATACAAGCACTCAACCTGGCGGTTGGGGAGCAGGGGAGGAAGCAGAGGAAATGAGGCACATAATAAGTAGAGAGGTGGTACAGGAATACCTGGCCGCATTGGATGAATTCAAGTCTCCTGGGCCAGATGAATTGCATCCTAGGATATTAAAAGAGCTGGCAGAGGTCATTTCGGAACCGCTTGCTATAATTTTTGAGAAATCTTGGAGGACAGGAGAAGTTCCAGCAGATTGGAGGAGAGCAAATGTTATCCCTATCTTCAAGAAGGGAAAAAAAGAGGACCCAAATAATTATCGCCCAGTCAGCCTGACATCAGTACCCGGAAAGATCCTGGAGCAGATCATTAAACAGTCAGTTTCTAATCATTTAGAAAGCAACGCAGTAATCACGAGAAGTCAACATGGATTTCTCAAAAATAAGTCATGCCAGACTAATCTTATCTCTTTTTATGATAGAGTTACTAGCTTGATAGATGAAGGGAGTGCTGTGGATGTAGCATATCTCGATTTCAGTAAGGCGTTTGACAAAGTTCCCCATGACATTCTTGCAACGAAGCTAGTAAAATGTGGGCTGGACAGGGCTACCGTTAGTTGGATTTGTAATTGGTTGACCGACCGAACCCAAAGGGTGATCACGAATGGCTGCTTTCGTCCTGGAGAGAAGTGACTAGCGGGGTGCCACAGGGTTCTGTCCTAGGCCCAGTGCTGTTCAATATTTTTATCAATGACTTGGATGAAGGAATAGAGGGCACGCTGATCAAATTTGCAGATGACACCAAATTGGGAGGGGTTGCTAATACGCCAGAGGACAGGATCAAAATTCAAAATGACCTGGATAGATTGGAGAGCTGGGCCAGGGCGAACAAAATGAAATTCAACAGAGAGAAATGTAAGGTCCTATACTTAGGCAGAAATAATGGAATCCACAAATGTAGGATGGGGGACACGTGGCTGGATAGCAGTACGTGTGAAAGGGATCTAGGAGTCTTCATAGGCCACAAGCTGAACATGAGTCAGCAGTGTGATGTGGCAGCCAAGAAAGCCAATGCAATTCTTGGCTGCATCAATAGGAGTATGGTGTCTAGATCGAGGGAGGTACTGGTACCACTCTACTCTGCTTTGGTTAGACCCCATCTTGAATACTGTGTCCAGTTCTGGGCACCCCAATTTGACAAGCTGGAGCAAGTCCAGAGGAGGGCGACCAAAATGGTGAGAGGCTTGGAAGCCAAGCCCTATGAGGATAGACTTAGAGAGCTGGGTATGTTTAGTCTGCAGAAGAGGAGGTTAAGAGGGGACATGATAGCCATGTTTAAATATTTGAAGGGATGCCACGTAGAGGAAGGAGGGGACTTGTTTTCTGCTGCTCCAGAGACCAGAACAAGGAGCAATGGATTCAAGCTGCAGGAAAGGAGATTCCACCTGAACCTCAGGAAGAACTTCCTGACAGTCAGGGCTGTCCGGCAGTGGAATAGGCTACCTCGGAGTGTAGTGGAGTCTCCTTCCTTGGAGGTTTTTAAGCAGAGGCTTGATAGCCATTTGTCGGGATTGATTTGACGGTGTTCCTGCATGGCAGGGGGTTGGACTGGATGGCCTGTGTGGTCTCTTCCAACTCTGAATTTCTATGATTCTATATGATTCTATGAGTACTTTATTATGTCAGCATTCAAACATTGCTCATGTTCATAGGGGTGGTCTAAATTATAATACCAGATTCCACCTTGGGGGTGTAAAATTTAATATTAAAATGAGGTCTAATGAGCTAAAGGTATCTAAAGTTCATGGCTAACACAGATGGGAGAAGATTGAAGGAATTTTTTTTTACATATAAATAACAGATACAGAATTAATTCAATTCCTAAATCAAAAGAAATGATGGAAAGGTTGAA
This sequence comes from Ctenosaura bakeri, assembly GCA_948474755.1. NCBI lineage: Eukaryota > Metazoa > Chordata > Lepidosauria > Squamata > Iguanidae > Ctenosaura > Ctenosaura bakeri. The sequence continues at coordinate 109,991 of CAOLHI010003349.1, read as the reverse complement.
GTGAGACTCACGAAGAACGACAGTTGGAGAGAAAGAGGAAGAGGAAGAGTAGGAGTCTCTGGAAAAAGAAGAAAAAGAACAGACACAAGAAGAGGAAGGCGAGGAAGAAACTGCACAAGAACAAGAAATAGAAGAGGAAGGAGAGTTAGCGGGAGAAGCTATACAGGACTAATTGGAAAACTAAGTAAATAAATTTAATAATAAAAGACAAAATGGGACTAAAAATATATTCCTGGAACATTAAAGGATTTAACTCTGAATATAAAAGAAGACAAGTATTTCATCACCTGGAGAAACAAAAAGCAGATATAATGTGCCTACAAGAGGTATGAATTAGGACTCAAGACCTGAAATATATCTGTAATCCAAAATTAGGTAGCTGTTTTTCAGCTACAATTGATCAGAAGAAAAGGGGAGTATTGATATATGTCAATTCAAGACTTGGTGCACAACAAATATTCCAGGATAGTAATGGTTGGTACCTGGCGATAGAAGTGAATATGAAACAGGACAAGATATTGATAGCTGGAATATATGCACCAAATGGAGTTAAAGGAGATTCCCCCCCCCCAAAATACACAACAAGATACAGAAATATGTACAAGAAACAGGAAATGAGAACGTTATTGTTTTGGGGGACTTTAATGGAGTCATCAATCCAAAAGTGGACAGAACAGCACAGAAATTGGTTCCCCGAAATAATGGCAAATTGCTTAAGAGCTTTTTCCAGGTGATGGATGATTTAGATCTTTATGATATTTGGAGATATAAAAATGGACAATTAGATGGATATACATTTTTTTCAGACCAACATAAATCAATGTCCAAAATAGATATGATTTTTGCATCTAAGGATTTGTTGTTGAAGACATTGAATATAGACATTCTTCCAAATCTATGCTCAGACCATAATCCCCTACAAATGACATTAAAGATTACAGGTAGCGAGAGGACATGGAGGTTGAATGAAGAGATTTTTAAGAAGGAGAAATACATTAAACAAGCAAAAATAGAGTTAAATAATTATTTCAAGGAGAACATGATATTGGAATTACCAATGAAGATAATTTGGGATGCAAATAAAGCCATGATGTGTGGAAATTTTATTCGATGGTCCACGGAAATTAGAAAAAAGAAGAAACAGATTGAACACTCGAACCTGACGAAGATGAAGGAATTGGAGAAACAGATGAGGAGAAATCCAATGAACAACAAGATTAGACAACAGATGAAGGTATGTCAAGCTGAATTAAATCAATTAAACTTGTATGAAATAGAGCAACAGATGAGAAGAGTGAGATATACTTTCTTCGAGCAAGCAAATAAACCTTCAAAACTCTTGGCTAATTTACTTTGTAAAAGAAGAGTTAGAAATATTATAACGGAGATTAGAATCGGTGATGAGAAAACCACTAAACAAGAAGAGATAAAACAGGCTTTTCATAAATATTACACAAAGCTGATGAGTAAGATTTCTATAAAAGAAAAACAAAAAGAAATGGAAGAATATGTGGGAAAGATGAACAAAATGAGATTCACTGAGGAACAGAAACTGATTTTGAATAAACCCATAACGATGATGGAGATAGTTGAAGCTATCAGAAATCAGAAGAATGACAAACCCCCTGGACCAGACGGCTTCACTGCAAAATACTATAAAATCATGGAATGTGAAGTTTCAATACCCCTGCAGAATACAGTGAATGAGATAAGAAAGGAAGGAATACCCGACACCTGGAAGGAAGCCAATGTAACTTTAATACCACAAGAAGGAAGAGACTTAACAGACGCTAAGAATTATAGACCAATTTCATTATTAAATACAGATTACAAAATCTTTGCTTCAATATCGGCAGAAAGACTTAAAAAAGTTTTACAAGACAATATACATGAAGACCAGAATGGTTTCTTACCTAAGAGAATGATGTGTGATAATATTAGGACAGTGTTAAATATAATTGAGTACTATGAGAAGCATAATGAAAGAAAATTGGCAATGATATTTGTTGATGCGGAAAAGGCCTTTGATATGATTAATTGGACATTTATGAAGATGATCATTAAACAGGCCCAAGCTGGAGACAAATTTATTTCTTGGACTGAAGCAATATATAGCCAGCAACAGGCAAAATTGATTATTAATGGAGAGAGAACAAAACAGATTGAACTCCACAGAGGAACAAGACAAGGTTGTCCCTCATCTCCGTTATTATTCATCATGACAATGGAAATGCTTAATAATGCTATAAGGGAAGAAAAAGCAATAAGAGGAGTTCAGATAAAGAAATATCAGTACAAACTTAAAGCATTCGCAGATGATTTGGTGTTGTTTCTTGACTGACCCTTTCAGCGGTATTCAAAGGCTGATGGATATATTTCAAGAATACGGGAAATACTCAGGATTCAAGATCAATAATGAAAAAACTGTGTTTATAACAAAAAAATATGAGGGAAAAAGAAGAGAAGAAACTTACAGATTTAACAGCTTTTAATAAAGGACAGATGTCTGGATCACAAAAAGAAATAATGAACTATTTCAGAATAATTATGAAACAAAATGGAAAGAGATAACTAAGGATCTGGAGAAATGGACTCAAATGCGACTATCTATGATGGGCAGAGTGGCTGTCATAAAAGTGAACGTACTTCCAAAGATGAATTATCTCTTTCAAAATCTTCCTATTATTACAAACACCAAGCTGTTCATACAATGGAAAAGAGACTTAACCAAATTTATATGGCAAGGAAAAAAGCCAAGAATAAAATGGAATATTATGACAGATATAGCAGAAAGAGGAGGCTTGGGCTTACTGGACTTACAGATATATTACAAGGCAGTGGCATTTACTTGGATAAGTGACTGGATGAATCTTCAAGACGCGAGAATGCTGGCACTTGAGGGAGCTGACTTAAGGATGGGTTGGCATACCTACATGTTTTATGGGGAAGTGGCAGTGGACAAAGATTTTGTGCATCATTATATAAGAAAATCATTATTTAAAATATGGACTGATTACAAGAATAAGAACATTAGACAGCTACCTATGTGGGTTTCCCCTCAAGAAGCTTTCTTTGGAAGATGGACTGAATCGGACAAGTGGCTGTGTTATGATGACATATTGGAAAAGACAAACTTGAATGCTTTTAAGATAAATCAAGAGAAAAATTGGAAGCAGAAGGAATAAAATTAAATTGGTTTCCTTACAGACAACTAACTGAGAGATTTCAGATGGACATCAAAACTTATTGAATAGAACAAAAGGAGAAAGGAGGATTATTGAAACTATTGTCTGAAAATCCACCTCATTTACTAGCACACTTATATCAAGAGATTTTACATCAAGAAAGGGAAGAGGAAACAGTTAAATTAGCAATGATATTGTGGGCTCAAAATGTTGGACATCCAATTCAGTTAGCATACTGGGAACAGAGTTGGCAACGGACACAGAAATTTACAGTAGCTCAGAACCTAAAAGAGAACTATTTTAAGCTTTTTCATAGATGGTACATGACACCAGAAAAATTAAAGAAAATATATAACACAGTAACAGGGCAATGTTGGAAGTGTCAGGAGAATGTTGGCACACTATTTCATATGTGGTGGTCATGTCCTAAGGCTAAAAAGTACTGGAATGATATTCATAATATGATATGTACAATATTAAGGGTTCAACTGGATAAGATACCTGAACTGTATCTGTTAAACATGACATATATGTTAGATGGAACTGGCATAAAGAAGTATTGGAGAATATTACTATATATGATTACGACAGCTCGTATTGAATATGCAAGGTTATGGAAAACTGAATAAATACCCACAATAGAGCAATGGTGGGCAACTTTTATTGAAAATCGGAATGCAGATATAGTCTCTCAGAGACTGAAAGGAAAATCAGATGATGATATCAATAAAGAATGGCAAATTGTGTGGATGGGGTTTTGACAGGAAATAATTCTTAATTCATGGTAATATGATAGCAAGAAGGAGAAAATCAGAGACATATCATGGAACATGTAAAGTTGGGTTGGAATGCAGGAACTATCTTGGTATTGTGATAAATTTGTTGTGATGCATAATGATAGTATGTCAATGATATAACAGTTTATGTAATCCAAAGAGGATAACTGTAACAATTTGGTAAATGTACAGTGAGAAATGTATGTTTTATATGGTGAATTATAATAAAATTATATTAAAGTTCATGGCTAACTGCACCACCACCCCGTCTGATTTTAACTGTTCCTTGATTACGAAGTTGCAAAGCTGATCATATCCCAGACAACTTGCACCTACACATCTGCCTGAGACTGACAGACTTCCATTGTTCTCAGTGTTGTTATCAACACTGGCAAGAATGTATTTCAAAAACCTTCATGGCCAACTTCTCAGATCTTACACTGTACAATAGTACATTTTTCTTTTAACAACAAGGATTAAAATAACCTCAAGGCTGGACTTTACTTAGCCTAACCTTTAACACTGCATGTCCCATCTTGCTTTAACTGCAATTTAACAGATTTCCCCTCACAAAATCCAAATTTTTATTTCACGCCATCACAAACCCAAAGTTCCTTCCTGACTCAGTGTAAGTCAAACAGAGATAGATGAAAGACACAACAGGATAAAACTCTAGAACTGCACCTCTGGTAGGGCGCTTTTCTTCTTCCCATTCACCAGGCTGCAAATTTTCTGCTGTAAGGTTTGCACTCCACAAACATTTGTAGGATCAGATAACTGCCCTAGTCTTTCTCCAGTTCAGTGCCTTTATTGAATTCTCTGACTCACCATCTGCAGTAATGCTTTTGTCTAGACTCCTCCATATTTGTAAATTATAAATTGTTTTAACTTCAGGTTTTAAAAACAAATTCTAAATCCCCTTGTACAAAAAGCATAAACACAGAATCTTCACTGTTTATTAGACTCATAGGTTGTTACAGCTGCAGCATTCCACAGCCTCATCCTTCAGTCAAAGAGATGGGGTGGGAACCACTCCCATTTCACCTTCTCTGAGCCTGGTCCAACTTACCTATACCCTGCCTAAAATGACACACCCAGAACTGAATGCAGCACACCAGATGAGGTCTGACCAGTGTGGGATATAGTGGGACTATTACTTCCCTCAATTGGAAACTATGTTTCTATTAATGCAGGTTAAAATAGCACCCATATTCTTCGTGTCCCCTCCCAGTCTGGGTAGTTAGCCAACACTATGGCCACACAGCTGATAATTCAAATAAACAAACAAAAAGATGTGTTACTTACTTTATTCAGTAAGCACAACAGACCAATGACATAAACAGAGTCCGGCAGAATCCCAAGCAACACAACAGGGCACAGTCACTCAATACAATTCCCAAGTCAGATATGGAGCTCAGAAATATGGCAGGCAAAATGGTCAGACAATCACTGACAACTCCTAGAGGGGAAGGGCAGGGCCTATATAGGTCAGCAGCTTAATGCAGCTGTTGCCTAAGTAATTGCTGCCATCTACAAAAACTTTGAGAGTGGCACAAATACTCCCTCTGCTGTCTACACTGGGCAAACATAGGTACAGATAAGTTGGCTTCTGTATTGAAGGGACAGGACTCTCTGCTGTCCCCTGTTCTGTCTCTGGGATTTGTGGCACTGTAATCTCCTCCTGCTCAGTGGATCCTGGCATGCCCCCTGATTCAGTCTCAGAGTTCATTTCCATGCTCTGGAAGCAGGGCATGACACTCAGCTATAGCATCACACTGCTGGCTCATGTTCAATTTATGATGAACAGTAATTCCAAGGTCCTTTTCACATGTACTGCTGAGCCATGTAGCCCTATATAAGAGCTGTGCATTTGTTTTTTGTGGGATAAATATAAAATTTTTCATTTGTCACTATTGATTTTTGTTTTATTAGTTTCTGCCCAATTTTCTAGTTCATCAAGGTTCTTTTGAATTCATGTCTTCCAATGCATTAGACCTTCCTCCTAGTTTTGTATCATCTGCAAACTTGATAAGGATTCCCTCCACCCTGTGGTCTAAGCCATTGATTAAAATGTTGAAGAATAGTGGTCCTAGGACAGAACCCTGAGGCACTCCACTCCACTCCTTCCAGTTTGAAGCACAGCCATTGATGATGGCTCTTTGAGATTGGTTTTTTCAAGCAATTATGCAGAAACGGCAGAGGAGGCCAAACTTAAAACTGTGGGTGGAGTTGCCGTGTTGTGGATTCATTAGCTGTGCTTTTCCTGTTCAAAGTGCAATCATAGTTTTGCCAGTGGAAAGCAGCAGAGAGTAACACCACAGTCTCCACCTTGACAACATGGTTAGGAAAGCTGCCGTAGAACACATGACCTGAAGAAAACAAAGAGATCACTGACCAAATCTCATAATTAAGTTTATAAGGCATGACTGCATCATTATCAAAATCTTGCCATTTGTAGAGTAAGAATATCTCCCATCTACAGTCTCTCTCATGAGCCATGACAAGAGAAAGAAGGAAGCTAGTTAAGCAATCCCCAGGGCCCAAATCACGAGGCCAAAAATCATAAGGCAGCAATCAGCTCCCTTCCATTCCCCCATCATCCAGCTAGGAACTCCCATTATGATGATAACTTTGCCTGAAAGCAAAGAAAGGTTTGGAAAGTGCAAAGCCCAGTGGAATTTGGCAAGCAGAATGGCAAATGAGGAGCGCTTTAATTAGCAAATTCAGATGCTGATTGTTTCTTTCTCCAGCTCATTAGCTCTCTTTCTCTCACCTTCCGCTCTCCTCCTGGTCTCCTCCATTTCTTTGTGTGTGTGATTTGGGTTTTTTTTTCTTTTCCCAGCACAGACTCTTCCAGGCATCTTGGGGGGAAAAGTGGCTTTTGCAAGCAAAGATATTGGTGGCATGCAAACTTGTATTCATTGGAAGTGCATATTCAGATGTCCACAGTGCCTCCTTCAACTTCCACATCCCCTTCCAATTTGAATCTCTAACTTACACTTCCCACATATACACACCTAAGCATCACCAATAATAAATTTTATGATCAACTTGTAGTGAAAGCAACAAGAGGCCATCAATACCTGCAAAGGGCAGCAAATGTGCAAGGAAAACTGCCCAACACTTTGGGTATAATGCCTGTCTTCAAAGGCAGTCTGTGGAGTTATCCACCTATCCCACTTCTGACAGCAATTGTGAAGGATATGTACATGTCCCACCAGTGCCACCAAACATGAGGACCTCCTCCTGTGCCACTACCAAAGCATCAAACATAGGGACTTTCTAGATGCCTTCATGGTTCCTCTGCAAGCTACTAGTCACCTAATTCCACCACTGGACCCCACCACCCTTGAATAAATGCTATCACTGGAGACACCATGTGTCTGAACTCAAGTATTCCAATGCCCCTTATGCAGTTGTATAGAGATGGGGGGGTGGGGGCAGTTCGCCCCTGGTGGCAATGTTTTTGGGGTGTCCCAGCTCATACTCACACGCCCACACACTATGGCCACACCCCCAAGCACTGAGGCCATGAGCCCACGCACTGTGGCCATGCTCCCCTCCCGCACCCCCTCCATGCACTCCAAGCTCTGCCGCTGCCCTTACATAGCATTTTCATGAAAGCTGGACAGTGAAGAACACTGATAAGAACAAAATCAACTCATTCAAAATGTGGTGCTGGAGAAGACAAATGTGGTGCTAAGACAATGAATGGGTCTTAGAACAAATCAAATCTGAATAAACCCTAGAAGCCAAGATTACTAAAATAAGGTGGTCATACTTTAACTGTATCATGAGAAGACCTGGCTCACTAGAAAAGATAATAATGCTTGGTAAGATAGAAGGCAGTAGGAAGAGAGAAAGACAGCATTACATTTCCTTCAAATATTTGAACATGGCCTCTGAACCTTCTTTTCATCAGGCTAAACATATCTAGCTCCTCAAGCCTCTCCTCATAGGGCTTCATGTCTTCCAGACCCTTCACCATTTTGGTTGCTCTTCTCTGGACATGTTCCAGTTTGTCAATATCTTTCTTAAACTGTGGTGCCCAGAACTGGATGCAGTATTCCAGATGAGGTTTAACCAAAGCAGAACAGAGTGGTATTATTACTTCCCTTGATCTCAACACTATACTCTTATTGATGCAGCCCAGAATCACAATGGTATTTTTAACTGCTGAATCACACTGCTGACTCATGTTCAGCTTGTGGTTGACCAAACCTCCTAGATCCCTTTCACACATATTGGTTTCAAGCTAGTTTAAAAAAAAAATCTTCCTAAGGTTTAGGTGGAATCTCTTGTAGTTTGAATCCATTGATTCATGTTCTAGTCTGTAAAACAGCAGAAAACAAGCTTTTACATGATGTCTCTTAATACGTTTAAAGATAGTGATCATATCACCTCTCAGTCATCTCCAAGTTAAACGTAGTCAGCTCCTTAAGTTGTTCCTCATGAGGCTTGGTATCCAATCCTTCGACCACCTTAGTTGGCCTTCTCTGTACACATTCCAACTTGTTGCTATCTTTCTTGAACTGGATGTAGGATTTCAGGTGAAGTCTGACCAAAGCAGAATAGAGTGGCAGTACTACTTAGGGATCACACAATTGCCCGCTGCAACAGCTCCACTGGCTTCTGGTCTGTCTCCAGGCAGAATTCAAAGTGCTGGCAGTGATATATTTAAGTCTTTTACTCCAAGTCTCAAGTCAAGCCTCAAGTCTCTACCTTCAAGTCTCAAGTCAAGCCTCAAGTCCTTGCAAGATACTGTTACTGGTTAGAAGCTCCTTGGAGATACCCCCAGATATCTTTTTGATATCAATAATTTGGCTCTCTTCTACCACCCCTCTCGACGTGTTTGAGAGGCCCCTGGACAAAGCACAGAACTAGGCTCGGCCACTAATTGCTGAACATTCCATTCTCCACCCAGGCAGGCCAGAAATAGCCAGATCCTCATTTTAGGAGACCTCTCTGCAAACACCTTCATTATGTACGCACGCTGTTTAAAAAGGACTCCCTGCCCCGAGCAGGTAAGCTGAATACTCAACTGCCATGCACTGAGCATTTGCATACTGGCTAACTCTTTGTCAATTCGGACTTAACACAATCATGCTAAATTCTGACCTTTCCAAATTCTGACCTTTGTCCCGCTCCTAAAACGCATTGTTTTCCCCAAGTATGGCATAACCTGCAGTCACATTTCTCCCTATAAGAACCCCTGATTCCAAGACCTTCCTTGGATCGCTCCCGAGTTCCAGACCACCTTGCTGCCACTTTGCTTGGCAAGCTTCCCCTCAGCTCCACGTGCTGAGCCACATCAAACCCCAGCATCGCTCTCTATCTTCTCTCTAGGCTTCAGGAACAGGTTTCGTATCACCCAAATCAACTATCCCTCTGAAAATCCCGCTATCCTACTCAAACCTTTATTTTCCTTAGTTATCTGTGTGCGTGTGTTGCTTACATTGTGTGCCTGTATTTAATAAAGATCATTCATTTATTTCGAACACGGTTTGCTTCTTGACTTAGCCTGACCCTGTAAACATTGGGTTATAAGATCCTGCTGCGTTACCCTGCCTCTTGCAGTGCCAACCAGTGCTCTTGACTAATTTCCCCCATTTTGCGTAATTGTAAGGTTATTTAGGTGTCCCTCCTGGGACCCCCAGTAAACAGGGTAACAATACTTTCAAGTCAAGTCTCAAGTCTCTACCTTCAAGTCTCAAGTCAAGCCTCAAGTCCTCGCAACATACTTTCAAGTCAAGTCTCAAGCCTAGGAGCCAACTTGATACTCCAACTTATATTCCAGAATTTCTGAACAGAGTGGAATAGAGTCAGTTTTAACAGTTTAAGCAGAGTCGGCCCTCCACATTTGCGATTTTGCCATCTGTGGCTTTGCAAGTGGGGAATTGGATCCTTCTTACTCCCCATTCCTGAAGCTCCAAAAGCTTTAGAAGGAAGGAGCCTTCCTCTTCAAGCCCATTGCGTAACACATTTGCTGTCCCCCTCTGAGAAATGCTCCCTGTACTCTGGGGGCAAGTCCTGTACTCTTCTTTTAGGAAACATTTTAGAAGGCTCCTCCAATATGCAGTGGGGGCCTGCCTCAAGCCCACTGTCTAACCCGTTTGCTGTTCCCCTCTGAGAAATGCACCCACACTTTGGGCTTGCAACAGATTGCCATGTGACCAGTAGGCAAAAAGGGATGGAAGCGTTGTTCAAAGTAATAAGGTTTCCGGATGAATGTGTTATGTTACTGAACCAAGGGCAGCAAGTCAGTCACTAAAAATATACAAGTCTCAAGTTGAGTCGAGTCAGTGCATCATTTATTGCTGAGTTGAGTCACTGAAGTGACTTAAGTCTGACTTCAGTCCTAGTCAATTGACTTGAGTCTACATCACTGAGTGCTGGTGATGACCTTCAAAGCCCTACATGGCTCAGGTCCAGGTTATTTGAAGGACCATATCCTGCCCTATGAACCAGTCTAGCTGTTGAGATCTGCTAGAGAGGCCCTTCTCTCTGTCCCACCACCCTCACAGGTGCATTTGGTAGGAACACAGCAGACAGAGCTTTTTCAGTGGCTGCCCTCAGGCTCTGGAACTCCCACCACAGAGAGGTCAGACTGGCACCCTTTCTGCCTATCTTCCAGAGACAACTAAAGACATTCCTATTCTGGCAGGCATTTAATACATAATTAGTATGAAGAACAATGCTGGTTATTTTAACTGTCATTTGTATGTTGTTTTTAATATGTATTTTAATATTTATTATTACTTAATATTACTAATAATATTACTAATTTTAATATTAATAATTTTAATCACTATTGTTGTTTAATGTGCATTTTGAATTTTGTATACTATAGTTTTAACCATGTTCTCTTTTAAGTTTTGTAAGCTGCTTTGAGTCATCTTGAGGAGAAAAGCGGGGAATAAATAAAGACAATAGTAATAGTAATAATAATAACAATACTACTTCCCTCCATCTGGACACTATAATCCTGTTGATGCAGCCAAGAATTTTATTGGCTTTGCCAAAGTCACATCAGTCTCCTTGCCACATCCCCAGGGTTTTTATCTCTTTGGGCCATTTTTTAACAACAGGAAGAAAGTAGATGTCATTTTTAATTCACTTCCTGTTTGGGAAAAGAAAAAAGAAAAAAGCTTTCTCCTGGGCCTAAAATGATCTGGGTTCAAAATGGGTTGATTGCAAGTAACAGGCTCCAATGCAATTTCCTAGTTCTAATAATGTTTCTCTTAGCTTGTTCCAGTAAAGAGAGGAAATTTTTTTTCTTTTTTTGCCAAAATGCACTAAATGTCAAAAGAAAGAAAGGAAGGGGAAAGAAAATGTAATTATAACCAAATATAACTAGGTTGAAATCTGAAAGGTTTTTTTTTAAGAAGCCTGCTGAGATTTCTTTTTAATGAGACAGTTTGGGGACTGGGGGTGGATCAGAAAAAGGTTTCCAATGTGCATAATTAATGAAATACAACAAGCGGGGGGGGGACTATGTATTCAGGCAGAATTTTGGAAACTGGCTCTTAAGGAATAGGTTTTTAATAAGGAGAGATGCTATGCTTTTTTTTCTTGGTGTGCTTGTTATATTAATCTAGTTGCCTTTTATTATTAACAGTTGGTCAGTTGTGTTTTAATATTATAATTTACTAGCATATTTACCCAGTTTTGCCTGGGCTTTTCTTTTCTCATAGGTAATACTTGTTAGAAAGATTTGAGATCCTTTGTCTCTAATTCTCCAAACTGTCTTGTCCAGTACCTATAACTTTTCCCCATATTCCCCAATCCAATCTGTATTCAGAGTTATTAACATGCAGAGGTTGGGTTCCTGAGGGAACACACTGCCCTCCTCCTTGTTGCTAGGCCTCATGTCCACAGCAACTGCCCTGTTGTAGAGACACAGTTGACTAGGGCCCAAGAGCTCTCTGGCTGAGAATTCTAAAGGCCCCTCCCTAAACTGCAAATCCCAGGATTCCATACAGTCTTCACAGGCAATCAATCATATGAGTCTTAGGGAGCCGAGTATGTTTAGTCTGCAGAAGAGAAGATTAAGAGAGGACATGATAGTCATGTTTAAATATTTGACGGGATGTCACATCAAGGAGGGAGCAGGCTTGTTTTCTGCTGCTCCAGAAACTAGGACAAGGAGCAGTCAATATAAACTACAGGAAAGGAGAATCCACCTAAACCTCAGGAAGAACTTCCTGACGGTCAGAGCTGTTCGGCAGTGGAATCTGCTGCTGCCTCCTCCTCCTTCTTTGGAGGTTTTTAAGCAGAGGCTGGATGGCCACTTGCTTGAGTGCTTTGATGCATGTCAGAGGGTTGGACTGGATGGCCCCTGTAGTCTCCTCCAACTCTATGATTCTATGGTCTTATCTAATCTTTTTGTTAGCTAGTTAGGATCGAGACTCTCCAATGCATATGTAATCATAAAATTCATAGTAAACTTTTCATAAGCTTGTAACCTGAAACTGCCTGGCTTGTTTTGCTTTCCAAATCAATCTCAGTTCAGGGAAACCACACAGAGATTGGGACATGTTTTTTCTGCTACTCAGCTAAAAGAAGGCTGACTCCTAACAGTTTTAGCTTTCATAGAATTTCCCCCAAAGGGCTATCGCCCTGGGAAACTCTAACTCCCAATATTGTGGAATGTGGGTCATCAGATCTGATGGGAGGCTTCTGACCAAGTTAAAATCTTGCTTTGTTTTTGTGCCAAGAGAAACGTCATCTCCAGACAACATAGTCCCCAGTAACTGTCATTCCTGTTAAATATGGCAAAGCACTGTGCCTGCTTGTGAGCCATCAATAATAGTTTAACAGTTTAGTAATCCAAACAATTAAACTGACAGAATCCCAACCTGAAGTAAGTAATGAAAGCAAGTTGGCTCCTTCCTATGTCCCAGTGTCATTAGAAGGAAAGGTCTTTGCATGAGCCAAATGGAAGGCAATCAAATTCCCAAGCCAGGCTGATAGAAAAGGCTAGACAGGACATGTTGAATGCAGTTGGGAGATAAAAATCTACAAGGGTTTTATCTGTCTATATAAAGATGCCCTGAATAACAAACAAATCCAGGCAATGACCCCCATGTATGCTTCTCTTGCAACTGGCGTCTGTGCAGCCTACTTTCTCTGCATGCCTGCTGTTCAAAATAAAACTATTGATCAATAGCCCTTTCAAAACATGAAAATCAATGCCAATAGCACAGCTCAAAAGATTGAGCTGACAACAACAGTGCTCTGTTTTGTCAGTCCCAGAGGAGAAAAAGACTGTGTCGCTTCACACCAGGCCATTCACAAAGAGGCGTCCGTATGGCCCGATTTCTCCACAATAATGGATTTTAATTTGTGTTACCTCACCTAACCCACCTAAAAACTATGTCCTGAGGATCATAATTATTTTATATCAAACATAGTGAGCCATAGAGATCTACTGGAAGGACACGTAGGCAGTGGAGCTATGGAGATAGATCAAAAGAGTAGCCTGTTTTCTGTCACGCATCCTAGGTGAATCTTGCAAATGGTTCACACAGACCATCCCAGACTCACACAGACCATTTGAATGGATTTGCAGTGATAACAACACCAACAGGAGACAACAGGTCTCTGGGATCAAATTAGCATGTCAAAAAGCCAGGGATGTGACACCTTGTAGGTATGCATCCCCGGATGAGAAACTCATCTTGCAGGAAACTACAAGGATGTTTGGCTGTATTTTCTTTGAACTGCAAAGCTGAAATCCATTTTCATAAAAGTGCAGCCATCTGTTCCCCAGGACATGTTTCAGCTCTATAACTAGCCCCCTTTTCCTCTTCCATTTCAGAGTTCTCCCAGACTCACAAACAATGCTGCTGGTAAGCTCCCCCCAGTCTCAAAAGGCGTGGCTGAGATTGGCTTTTCGCTCATTTTCTCCCAGCTGAAGACTTCTGGATTGGTACAGTATTACCCCAAAACCTTTATCTCTCTCTCTCTCTCTTAATTTTCACCTCTTTCTAAATTTCTGTAGTCTTGTATGCTTGTTGGAGTGAGTGCATCTGAGTGATTGTATGGATTTTAACATCCATTTCAATAAAATAGTTAGATTTGAACAGTTAGCCTGATTCTCTGTGATCCAACTCTGTAAACACTGGGCAAAAGATTATTAATCACCCTGCCCTCTTTGCATTGCTAAAGGGATGTTCATAGCTAATTTTCCCCACAAGTGATAATTTTGACAGGTGTTGAGAATCCCCTTAAGGAGCACCCAGCAAGCAGGGTAACATTTGCTTGACCAAATAAAGATGGTTTGGGGTAAGGAAGAGGATAAAGGGGTGGGGAGAGAGACAGAGCAATGTCACAAAAAATGTTGTTGAAATTCACACCCACTGGGAGTCCATTTCAAATGGATGTAATCTATTTATGGCCCTCGCAGAGACGGAAAATACAAGGACAGAAATTGCAATGCTATTGCATAAATACAGAGCCTAGAAATTACACATTACAAGTAACCTTGTTGCCTCTAACGAGTAGGGCTTTAATTGTTCGCTAAGTTTCTTCTCAAAGAAGGCAATGAGTCATTTAACAATTTTCTCCACATTTTTTGAAAGTCTTTGAAAACCACACAGTTTACAAAGGCTATTTGCGATTCAGATCTTATTCTGCACAAAATTTGCATGGGCATGCTGTGTACAGAAACAGCATTTTCTGTGCAGAAAATATTTCTACACAGAAATATTTCACCTGGTTGCTGCATTTTAGACACACATATTGTTGGTTTTGAAAAAAAAGTTTGCTGAAACATGTGCAACTAGTCTTCTTTTTTGTAGTGCAGGAAACTATCCTTGTTCTTTCTATGTTCTTTCTGCCTCTGGTACCAAATTTTCTGTAATGCCCAAGAAGGCATCAACTTCATTAACTAAAATCGGGGGCTTGCTGGAATTGAAGCCACTTTGCCTACATGTGCAAGGATGGGGTAAAAATGCATTCTGTTACCTAAACAGCTTGTCATAATTTCTCTCAAAAGATAATTGCTCTAGTGTCTTTCTCTTGCTCCCATTAAAAACCTGCATAGATAAACAGCCAGCTTAACAATCAGACCATCACTGAAACCAGCCGCTCCAGATGCAGAAAAATAATCTCATGTTCGTGTTACCTTGAGACACTTTGCAAAAACTCCCATCCAGCCATGGGATTAGTTTTAAAGTGAACCAACTCAGCTGATGAACAACATCAAGGCCCTTTTCGCATTAAGGTTTCTAGCACGAGCGGGGGAGGGCAGCTCGCGCAAGAAGCCTTCTCCGGGAGGCTACCGCTTCCCCCCTCCTTCCTTCTGCAGGCGAAGGAACGAGGGGGGAAGTGACAGCGTCGCGTGAGCCGCCCTCCCCCCCGGGCGAATCAGGAGCCTGTCGCTTCCGCCCCCCCGCACGCGCGAGAAAGGAGCCTGTCCCATCCTTCCCCCCCGTGCGCACGAGAAAGGAGCCTGTCTCATCCTTCCCCCCGCGCGTGCACGTGCAAAGCAGGAGGCTGTCGTGTCCATCGCGCTAGCGCCCTGCCCCGCCCCTTCCTTCCGCAGGGGCGGAGGGAAGGAAGCGCGACCCGGCCGCCTCCCCGACGCTCCGCACAGGAGGTAAGTGCGCGCGGGCGCCGGGAGCGTTGCGCGAGCGCGGGTGATTTTCGCTTCGAAGCGAAAATAAAAAAAACCGCGATCGCGCCGCTTCAGCCCCGTGAGCCCGGCAGAAGTGGGAGTGCATCGTGCGGAGCGACGCTCCCACTCCCGCGAGGCTCACGGGGCTGTCGCACGACAGAAGGCCCGTGCGAAAAGGGCTCAAGATTCCCACTTTCCCCCCTCTTAATATAACTCTTCTGACATCCAACTTGAACAAGCCCTGACCTTTCCAGCAGAAGACCTCCAAGAAGAGGATGGTCTTCTTTTCTTGTTATTATTTGTCCTCAAGTGGACTTCAGTGTATGGGAACCCTACAAATGTGAGGTATCCAAGATCTCCAGACATCAATTTCCCCGCTCAGGTCTTGCCGACTCAGAGCTTCAGCTTCTTTGATTAAGTCAACCCATCTGTAATGCAGCCTCTTTTTTTCCTACTGCCTTCCACTTTACCAAGTATTATCATATTTTCGAGTGAGTCACATCTTCTTCTGATATGTCCAAAGTACGACAGCCTCAGTTTAGTCATCTTCACTTCTAGTGAGCATTATGGCTTGATTTTTCTCTAAGATGCATTTATTCATCTTTTTAACAGGGTGTAGTATCTGCAGAACTCTTTTCCAGCACTCCATATCAAATGAGTTCATTTACTTGGAGAGCTGGGTCAAAGCTAACAAAATGAATTTCTACAAGATAACTGTAAGGCCCTACATTTAGGCAGAAAAAATGGAATGCACAAATATAGGAGGGGGGAACACATGGCTGGATAACAGTACGTGTGAAAGGGACCTAGGAGTCTTGGTGGACCACAAGCTGAATATGAGTCAGCAGTGTGATGCGGCAGCAAAGAAAGCCAATGTGATTCTTGGTTTCATCAATAGGTTGCATCAATAGGAGTATGGTGTCTAGATCGCAGGAGGTAATGGTACCCCCATCCTATATTTGTGCATTCCATTTTTTCTGCCTAAATGTAGGGCCTTACATTTCCGTCTGTAGAAATTCATTTTGTTAGCTTTGACCCAGCTCTCCAAGTAAATGAACTCATTTGATATGGAGTGCTGGAAAAGAGTTCTGCAGATACCACACTCTGTTAAAAAGATGAATAAATGCATCTTAGAGAAAAATCAAGCCATAATGCTCACTAGAAGTGAAGATGACTAAACTGAGGCTGTCGTACTTTGGACACCTCAGAAGAAGATGCATTGGTTAGGCCTCATTTGGAATACTGTCCAGTTCTGGGCCCCTCAATTCAAGAAGGATATCAACAAGCTGGAGTGTGTCCAGAGGAGGGCAACCAAAATGGTGAAGGGTCCAGAAGCCATGAAGCCCTTTGAGGAGCAGCTTAGGGAGCTAAGTATGTTTAGTCTGCAGAAAAGAAGGTTAAGAGGGAACATGATAGCCATGTTTAAATATTTGGAGGGATGACATATCAAGGAGGGAGCGGGCTTGTTTTCCCTTCTCCAGAAACTAGGACAAGGAGCAATGAATTCCAACTATAGGAGAAAAGGTTCCACCTAAACTTCAGGAAGAACTTCCTGATGGTCAGAGCTATCTGGTAGTGGAATCTGCTGCCTCAGTGGAGTGTGGTGGAGTCTCATCCTTCTTTGGAGGTTTTTAAACAGAGGCTGGATTGCCATCTGTTGGGAGTGTCTTGATGTGTGTTCCTGCATGGCAGGGGATTGGACTGGATGACCCCTGGGGTTTCTTCCAACTCTAGGATTCTATGACTCTATGACTTCTTGTCAGCCTTTTTCACTGTCCAGCTTTCACAATCATAAATACAAATCAGAAATACTGTCATGATTCTGATTTAAGTATCAAATATCTCTTTACCTTTGAGGGTCTTATTTTGCTCCTTCTTCTGCCAAAGACTTACTTTTTATTCCAAATATGGTTGCCAGATTGAAAATCAGAAAGGGCTCCTTCATCTGTAATGATTGCATAGAAGAGATTTCAGCAGATATTGCTTATTATGCACAGTTAACAAGCAACAACTGCTGAAAGCCCTTCTTCTGAACAACAATAAAAGGTCCAGGAGCCCTCCCCTGTTTTCTATCTGGAAGCAGTAGTTGGCATAGACAACAAAGTATAGATAGAGATCTTTGTTGATATCACAATATGAATGAAGATTTGTAGCTTAAAATATAAGATTCTGCACCACAGTCTGTATTTTGTAACTTTACAAATCTGTCTGTAAATCTGTTGTGGAAATGCAATGAAATCCAGTTAGTGAATTGCAAAGAACATCTGCGCAATGGCAAGTGTGCTCTGATCTTAGAATCATAGAGTTGGAAGAGGTCCCAGGGGCCATCCAGTTCAACCCCCTTCTGCCATGCAGGAACTCACATCTCAAAGCACTCCTGACAGATGCCCATCCAGCCTCTGCTTAAAAACCTCCAAAGAAGGAGACTCCACGACACTCCCAGGCAGCATACTCCACTACTGGATGGCTGTGACCATCAGGAAGTTCTTCCTGAGATTTAAGTGGAATCTCCTTCCCTGCAGTTTGAATCCATTGCTCGTTGTCCTTGTCCCTGGAGCAGCAGAAAACAAGCCTACTCCCTTTTCGACGCGACATCCCTTCAAATATTTAGATATAGCTATCGCGTCCCCTCTTAACCTTCTCTTCTTCAGACCAAACATCCCCAGCTCCCTAAGCTGCTCCTCATAGAGCTGCATGGCTTCTAGACCCTCCACCAATTTGGTCACCCTCCTCTGGACATATTCCACTTTGTCAATATCCTTCTTGAAATTAGATGCCCAGAACCGGATACAGGATTCCAGATCAGGTCCAACCAATTTAGAATAGAGTGGGACCATTACCTCCCTTGATCTAGACACCATACTCCTATTGATGCAACCAAGAATCAGCATTGGCAAGGTCCACTTGACAAGACATACATCCCATGCTGAATTTCATCCAAGATTGGTAGCACGTATTCAACACATCCATGTAAAGAGTGACTATTTCTATTCCAGTGTTTGTGGTTCCATTCTCTCTTTGTCTTTTCCTCCAGAAATTCCTGTGGCAATAGCTTTGCCCTCTGTCAGACCCTGAGTGAGAGGAGACCCTGGAGAGCCACAGATATGAAAGAATCCCTACCTCCATGTGCTTTATCAGTTTCTCCTTCCCTCCCTCTCTTCTCCTCCCCTCCTTGTTTCTCTCTCTCTGTCTCTCTCCCAATATATTGGAAGCAATTTTCATCTCTAGTAAAACATGTAAACACTCAGGGAAGGGACAGATGGCAAATCTATCCAGAGAGTTCAGATTTACATATTAAGGGGAGGGAGAAGACAGAGGGAGACGGGCTGACCCACGTGGTCCCACATGCTCTTTTGCTGGCAGTGCTGCACTGCAGTAACTCAGAGGTTATCCAAAGGGGGTGGGAGGAACATCTCTCCTGCAATAGCAACTTCCTCAAGTACCCCATTGGGCCCCATTGCTTGTGGGCATCCAGAGCCATCCATCTTGCAATGCCTCCAGGCCCGTTATATTATGAGTCAAGAAAAGCTCTTTGGAGATTTATTCAGAGAATTGGCAGGAACAGGCCATGAATCAACAATTTGGTTTGGAAGCTATTAATGTCCAACATTTGGCATGGGAGAGATTGGATTCCAAAACAGAGACTCGCTTTCTATCAATAGCAGGCAGAACTTTAGCAGTCCCTTAAGGTCATTTTGCTTCAGACATGGATAACTGTGAAGGCAGAGGGGGGTCTTTCACCTGCCATCACATGGGCTGTAATGTCACTCCTGGCACAACAGGAAGTGACATCATGTTACTTCTGGTTCTGAAAGTCAAACCAGAAATGTTTGACAATTTCTCCAAGATTGGGGGAGTGGCAGTCAAAGGGACCCCAGCCACCATGTTTACACCATAGTTTAAATGATTTTTCAGTGGTGTGTGTCTGGGACCTTTAGAATTCTCCTAGAATCATAGAATCACAGAGTTGGAAGAGAGCCCAGGGGCCATCCAGTCCAACCCCCTGCTATGCAGGAACCCACATCAAAGCACTCCCAACAGATGGCTGTCCAGCTTCTGCTTAAAAACCTCCAAAGAAGGAGACTCCACTACATTCCATGGAGGCAGCCTATTCCACTGCTGAACAGCTCTGACCAATAGAATTTCTTCTTGAGGTTCTGGTGGCATCTCTTTTCCTGCAGCTTGAAACCATTGCTCCTTGTCCTAGTCTCTGGAGCAGCAGAAAACAAGTCCGTTACCTCCTTGACATGACATCCATTCAAATATTTAAACATGGCTATCATGTCCCTTCTTAACCTTCTCTTCTGCAGACTAAACATCCCCAGCTCCCTAAGCTCAGAGGGCTTCATGGCTTCGAGACCCTTCAACATTTTTGTTGGGTAGCCCTCCATATTTTAGTTATGGGACATGTAGTAGGAGTTAAGTAGCAGCTTGCTTGAAACAAGGTATGAGAACCAGAGACCATTAGATAAACAAAGCTAGGAATGTAGTGATAAGTGCTGCCAGGCTAAACCAGAACTTCAAGGTCTCTTGCAGGTGGGATGAGGAACTCTTTGCCTTTTATGTTTTGAATTTCGCTAATTGCTTCCAGTTCACTCACTGAAGTCCTGCATTATGTATCACACTCCTAATAAATAGTGTTTATGCACTGTTATATTTGTGCGTGTGAATTCAGTTCCTGACAATTTTGGTCGCCCTCCTCTGGACACACTCCAGCTTGTCAATATCCTTCTTGAAACGAGGTGCCCAGAACTGGATACAGTGTTCCAGATGAGGTCCAACCAATGCAGAATAGAGTGGTACCATTGCCTCCCTTGATCTAGACACCATACTTCTATTGATGCAACCACGAATCACACTGGCTTTCTTGGCTGCTGCATCACACTGCTGACTCATGTTTAGCTTGTGGTCTACCAAGACTCCTAGATCCCTTTCACATGTACTATTGTCCAGTCAGGTGTCTTCCATCCTATATTTCCTGGGAGGCTTTAGCAGCTGGAAAACAAGAAGAGCCTCTTGGGCCCTGCTCGTTGCTTGAAGCTCATGGGGTGGAGGCAGTTGATGAAGAAGTGAGTTTCAGATGCAACACAAGGAAGAGGGAACCTCACATGAACTCTATTTACCTTGCTTCTGGCCCCATTGAAGAAGGAAGGCTTGTGCATGAGGGCAAAAGGTAAAGGAATGAGAGGGGGAGCCCCAGAAGGGAATGAATGAGGATTAAGGGGGTGGAGAGTTATTCACAATTTTTTCCTCTTTTATGAGGGTTCTGAACCCTGAACCTTCATGAATGTGGAGAGGCTACTGTATATTACAACAAAGAAAAATAAGTTTGTTTCTTTCTCTGATAGACCCCAGGTGGTTGGGCATGGAAAAGGTTGTTGTTCAATTTCTGCCTTTCCAATTTGATTACTCTGCTAGAGAGATCTGATATTATTTCTCATGTTTCCAAACACCAAGGGCTGTGTGTAGCCCATGACTCCCAGACCATTTCCACACCACATTGTTATAATGCTATTATTCCACTTTCAACCTCCTGTGAAATTCTGGGATTTGTAGTTTATTGGGAACAAAAAGCTCTCTGGCTGAGAATTCTAAAGGCCCCTCCCTAAACTGCAATGCCCAGGATTCCATAGTGTGGAGTGATTTATAGGATGTTGGAAGTGGAATGATAGCACTGTAACTATGTAGTGTGGAAATGGCCACAGTTTGCCACCCTGCTTTGCATCATCATTAATAGAAATAGTAGTATTCCTACTATCACTGCTACTATATGATTAGTCAGTATGCTGTAGTGGTTAAGGTCCTGAACTGGGACTAAGGAGGCCTAGTTTCCAGTCGCAACTGTGCCATGATGGACTTTTAAGATGATACGAGAGAAGACAATAATGCTTGGTATGTCTGGCCTCTCTGGTCTTTCCTTTGTCCATGTCACCATCATTTGTTGGTTTCTCAGCTTTTGTACACGGCTTCTCTCCTAGTCTAAAAGTTTGAAACCGTTTGCCTAAGGCTTACTCACTGGTTGTTAGCACTTCAAACTAAAGTTTATTGGCATTTTGGTCCACCCTTTTTGGCTTTTAACTATGGCCACCTCTGTTTCTCAAGAATTTTTCTGAAGTTGAATTTCACCCTCAGGCTAGAAGATATTCCCCACTTTATGGGTAGAGGCACCTGGGTGACCACTGCTGGAGGCTGGATACTGGGCTAAGGAATAGTACTGACAGCAGATTTGGGGATTGTTGGTGTGATATTGTTGTCTAACTGGAGGCAGGAGTTGGCTCTGCAGACTAAAGGTATTTCCGCCCTACACTGTTATAGTGCTATTATTCCACTTCCAACCTCCTATGGAATTCTGGGTTTTGTAGTTTCCTGAGGCCAAAGAGCTCTCCACCCCTGAGAATTCTGAATGCCCCTCCCTAAATTGCAAACCCCAGGATTCCATAGGATGTTGAAAATGGAATAATAACACTGTAACAGTGCAGTGCAGAAATGGTGTAAGTAAGGTCTGTTTTAGAATTCCCATCTCCATACTGTGCTGAGTTCCAATACTGTGGCAGACATGGCCCCTGCCACCAGGCAGATTGATTTTAGAATCCTTCTTAGCATCACATCCAAATATTATCAGCTGCCCAGTGGTATAAGAAGGGTTGTTTTGTATTTAGGAAGTCTTGACAAACAGTTTTGCTTTAGCTAAACAGTTGAAAGATACACAGGCAGGAAGAGAGTAAACTCTCCTATTAGCAACTTACTTTTACCATACTCATATCTGTTAGGATGGGAGATAGGTCACAACTGTGCAGTTCAGTTTTCTTTTGTTCTGCCCTATATATGTGTCCAGAGGAGGGCAAACAAAATGGTGAAGGGTCTGGAAGCTATGCCCTATGAGGAGCAGCTTAGGGAGCTGGGGATGTTTCACCTGATGAAAAGAAGGTTAAGAGGTGGCATGACAGCCCTGTTTAAATATTTGAAGGGATGTCATGTTGAGGATGGAGCAAACTTGTTTTCTGCTGCTCCAGAAACTAGGAGATGGTGCAATGGATTCAAACTACAAGAAAAGAGATTTCACCTAAACATCAGGAAGAACTTCCTGATAGTAAGAGCCATTCAACAATGGAATAAGCTGCTACCAGAGAGTGTGATGGAATCTTCTTCTTCTTTGGAGGTTTTTAAACCGAGGCTGGATGGCCATTTGTTGGGAGTGCTTTGATGTGGGTTCCTGCATGGCAAGGGGTTGGTCTCGATGATCTTTGTGGTCTCTTCCAACCCTAGGATTCTATGATTCTATATCCTCAGGGATTGCACACCAATGCAGATCTATCCAGATGCACTTTGGACATTCTTACCAGTGTTCCTTTATGCATCTTTGCAATTCAGTAAAGGGATGTCTTAGTGCCTCTGTTATGTAGCTAGTTGTTATCATGTTGTTGTTGTGTGCTTTCAACTCACTTCCAATATATGGTGATTCTAAGGCAAACCTATCATGCAGTTTTCAAGGGGCAGAGAGTGTTTGACATGCTCAAGGTCACCCAGTGGGTTTCCATGGCTGAGCGAGGAATCAAACCCTGATCTTCAGGTCATGGCCCAATGCTCAAACCACTACACTATGCTGCCTCTGGCTAAGTATACATAAGGTTACATGACATAACAGGTCATATTGGATTGTCGTGAATATAGGCAATTTCCCTTTGTTTACTACTTAAAAAGTCATTTTAGTAGAAAGCATTTCAAAGTGAAAAGTGAGAGGTATGCCATGGCTTGCCTATAGTTGAAAAGAATCTCCCTTTCTGATGGATCTTAGTCTAGTCTTCCATGTGGCAGCTATTATGTTGTTAGACCTGTCCACCAGAATGCCTCTACTAAGGACAGTGTCTGGGGGCCAAATTCCTACCTGGGACCTTCTGGAGACTTCATGGGCTGTCCAAAATACAAAGGAAGGAAGGAAGGAGATATAACCAGAAGGAAGTCTGGTTTAGTTCTGAGAAATAAGTAAATGTTGATGCTAGAACAGTACAAGGAAGGCTGTGGTCTATTTAAAAGGTGAATTGCTCCTCAAAGAGGCCTCCAGTAGTGGCAATTTGCTTTCTTTGGCCAAGACAAAATGTCGTCTGGGGGTGAGGGGAACCACAAAAACAGCCTTGAGTGCTACACATGCCCCCCCCAGGGTTCCAATTTGTCCAGCTCTGGGTTAAGCGAATGGAATTCACAATTACAGATACGAATGCATAACCTAGGGTAAGCATCCATAACTGATTTGTATTCACAGTCCTTACATATTTAATAATGTAGGGAATATGTAGGGATCATAAAACTCCTTCAGTCTTGTCTTAACTGGTGTCAGCTGCTGCAAACAAGGGAGGTCTGTTCTCCTCTTGATCAGGATGCAGCAGACTAGCATTTTCGCCTTGCTCATGCAAGTAATCTCCAGTGCAGGAACAATTCCAACAGAGATCTTGTTTCTGATTGTTGCACTGGAAAGCACTAGGACGATGGGGTGGAACCAGAAATCTGCTGCTCCAAACAAGAAGAGAAGAGATCTCCATTGCTCACAGTGGCTGCTGCATCATAAAGTAGGATAGGGGGGAGGTCAGGCCATGACATGCTTCTTAGGCCATTTCCACACTACACTGTCATAGTGCTATTATTCCACTTTCAACATCCTATGGAATCCTGGGGTTTGCAGTTTAGGGAGGACATTGAGAATTTTCAGCCAGAGAGCCCTTTGGCCTCAGGAAACTACAAACCCTAGAATTCCACTGGATGTTGAAAGTGGAATATAACAGTGTAGTGTGGAAATGGCCTTAATTACATAGGTAACTAAGTGGCTGATCTAGAAACTGATCTAGAATTGTGGCTATTATCTTAAGTAAAACTACTTTGAGCTTTCCATTCGACCTATGCTCACCTCTTATATGCCTTCTTCTATTTTTATGTTTAAAGATGTCAATCAAAAATTTCTTGCTCCCTTCTTCTTGTTCTTCCTTTTATATTGTTGAGCTGGGATCCTCAAGCTGTAGAACACGTTGCAATCTTCTAGAAGCTGGCTATTCCCAAGGCGAAACCTGTCACATCCCACCCACCACCCACCCCTGCAAGTTATAAGAATCTGTTCTGTACAGTGCAACCAGCCAGGATGCAGAGTGGGATGAACATTCATTACTGTTCATCTTCTTGCAGAATAATGTTCAAGATCCTCTGGCGAGAACAGAACAGCAATCAAGACTCTTTGCAATGCAAAGACTTTCAGCAATTTTATGCCACTTAGAAAGACACATGGGTTATTCTTTGCTGCAGCAGACATGGTCTTCCTGCATGCAGTTAGAAAGCACGTTTGCTGTGGAAGAGACCATGTTTTGCATAGCAGACACTGGGCAAAATCCAGCCTCAGGGTTGTATACTGTAATTCACTGCATGCAGAGCTGCCACATGACAACAGAACCAAGACACCAAGATGTTACCCTGTTCTCTGGGGGTCTCGGGAGGGGCACCCAAATAACCAAAACACAAACACAAAGTTGGGGAAATTAGCTGGAGCACTCACTAAAGCTAGTGAGAGGCAGGGTAACTTAGCAGGGATCTTGCAACCCAGCGTCTGCAGGGTCAGGTCAATCAAGCGGTCAGACAGTTTTTAAAATAGCAAAAACGATGTTTTATTGAAGGACAAACAAACAGAAAAGACACCACAATCACACACACCTAACGGAAGAATTGGAAATAGGGATTTTCGGGGAAAATGGGTGATACGACACCTTTCTCGTAGTCCTGAAGAAGTTGAAGATTGAGTTCGTTGGGGTGCAGGGAGGAAAGCTCAGTGCGGTTCACTGAAGGGAGCTCGCCAGACAAAGCGGCAGCAAGGCGGTCTGGAACTCGGGAGCGATCCAAGGTGGTCTCGGAATCGGGAGGTTTATATAGGGTGAATTGTGACTGCAGGCCATGCCTTACTTGGTGAGAACAATGTGAGTTTGGAGCAGGACAAAGCTTTGGAAAAGGTCAAGTTTAACATGATCGGCTTAGCGCAGAATCAACAATAGTGTAGCCAGTATGCAAATGCACAGTACTTAGTCCAGCTTTGTAAGACTATCGGCTCAGAGCCGGGTGCCTTTGTTAGTGTCACGCTTAAGCAAAAGGGTGTTTGCAGGAGAGGTCCCTGAAGCAACGGAGTGGCTCTGTTCTGCCTGCCTAGGTGGAGAATGGAATGTCCAACAATTACCGACCACGCTTGTTTACATGCTTGTCCGGAGGCCTCGCAAACACGTGGAGTGGAGTGGCAGAGGAAGGCTGAATGGTTTTGATATCAAAAGAGATATCTAGTGCTATCACTGGTTAGGCCTGGGCCGAAGTAACAAAGAGCACGACACAAAAGCACAATCCAATGGGCATGCATCTTCAGGTGCATCCATGCACATCCATGCACAATGGTGCAACATGTACAACTTTGCTTCCACAGCCTTGAACTGAATGTGGCCATTCCACATCCATCAGAAATGCCCAACTGCTTCCATCAAGGAATTTTATTTACTTATGTATTTTATGTTCATTTCTCCTTGATGGGACCCAAAACAGCTTATGCTGTAGGTTAAAATGAAATAGCTAAAGCAATCTGAAGACAAAAATTTGAAAAGCATTTGACAATAATCTATTTGACAACATTTAGAGAAGTTTAAAACATATTAAGAGCTTTGTTTACATATTAAAACTAGCCCACCCATTGCACCACCCAACCAGTTCAAAGCTAAAGGCTTGATTCAATACAAAGGTCTTTGCCTGCAAGGAGGGGGAGGAAAAGAGTGGGAACCAATGGAGCCTCTCTCAGAAGAGAATTCCATACCCTGGGAGCAGATGTATAAATGTGATGACAGTGGGACCGAGAGAAAGACCTCCCCTGAAGATTTTAAAATGTGGGTAGGCTCATATAGAAGAGGCAAATATTGGAGAATGCCCAACTGAATTCAAAGAAAAAGGGAAAGATACGTCTCTGAGCATAATGAAATTTTTAAAAAATTCTTGAGCCTGTTCTTCTAGTTTCTTGTCAGTCTAGAAAACGGAATGAGATTTTCACCTCCAGAATTTCTGCTGGTTGATAGCCCCTATAGAAGGCCACTGAAATATATATGTTGGCAGAAAGGCATTGGGCTTGTTCTAAAATTAAACACACACACACACATACCACCCACCAAGCACTTGGAGACATTGGCCCTCCCTAAACTGCAAACCCCAGGATTCCATAGAATGTTGAAAGTGGAATAATAGCACTAAAATAATCTAGTGCAGAAATGGCCATTTTCCATAGGTTCGTATAGGGACATAGGATCTTTCAGACAGCCTAGATCTAAGTGGTATAGGAACTTATACATAATAAGACACAAAAAGGATTCCAGCCATTGTTTCCTGTGCAGAACATGTGGAGGTTTGGTGTAGAAAAGCCACAGACCTTTCTGCACGGAACGCTTCCCTGAAATACTTTGCAAGGCATGCACACCTCTAGAGAATTTCATAGAAACCTTCGTTTTCTCCTGCTGCCGTGAGGAAAATACTGCAGAGAATACTCATCTTTGAACAAGAGGGCGAAGAATGACAAGATTTATATTCTTAGTCAGGACAAAAAGCTAAGCTATTTCCACTGGGATAGCCTGTGTGTTCTGCAACACAACCAACACTTGCAATGAGCAGCCAGTACTGCCCCCTTGTGGTGCTGGCTGGAATCTCTTAGTGGGTTATTATTTTTCTCAGAAAACTCAACGGTACAAACCTATGCTGAAGATGCCATGCATCTGGAGGGACTACAGGGTATAATGAAAGGCAGGCCACATTTCCACAATGTGGTGTACAATGGCAGTGGTGGCTTCCAAGCCAGTGGGTGGTGAATCCATTCCTGACTTCTAAAGTGCTGTCCAAAGTGCTGAAGTGTATCTCCCCAATAAAGTCAGTACTTTGGATAGCTTCTTTGAAGGTGAGACCAAGGTTTCCATCCCACAGCTGAAAGCCATCAGACGCCAAATTTGCAAAGGTCAAACCCACAACTGTGGAAAGAGGACTGTAGCTTATTGCAGAATGTTTTCCAGCTCAGCTGCAGAGGTCTGCCAGTAAAGAAAGTCAACACAATTCTTGGTTGCATCAATAGGAGCATGGTGTCTAGATCGAGGAAAGTAATAGTACCACTCTATTCCACTTTGGTCAGACCACATCTGGAATCCTGTGTCCAGTTCTGGGCATCTCAATTCAAGAAGGATATCGACAAGCTGGAACGTGTCCAGAGGAGGGCAACCAAAATCATGAAGGGTCCGGAAGCCATGCCCTATGAGGAACATCTTAGGGTATATTTAGTTTGCAGAAGAGAAGGTTAAGAGGGGACATGAGAGCCATGTTTAAATATTTGAAGGGAGGTCATGTTGAGGAGGGAATGGGCTTGTTTTCTGCTGCACCACAGACTAGCAATGGAGCAATGGATTTAAACTGCAGGAAAAAAGATTGCACCTAAACTTCAGGAAGAACTTCCTGACGCTCAGAGCTGTCCAGCAGTGGAATATGCTGCCTCAGATTGTGGTGGAGTCTCTTTATTTGGAGGTTTTTAAGCAGAGGCTGGATGGCCACTTGCTGGGGGTGCTTTGAGTATATATTTTTGCATGGCAGGGAGTTGGACTGAATGGGCCCTGTGGTCTCTTCCAACTCTATGATTTTATGATTCTACCTTTAGTGGCACTGTGGTTACCCCCCAAAATATATCATTCTCTCAAGAGCTTAAATACCCTGAAGGCACCAGATCCTGTGTGATCTTGGAAGACAAGCAGGGCCAGGGCTGGTTCGATGGGACTGGGTGGAAGCCACCAAGAGATGCCAGCAGTTGTAGCCTGTATTTTATAAGAAGGCAATGGTAAACCGCCTCTGAATATTCCCTGCTAAGAAACCCCACAAAATTCATAGGGTCAGCATAAAACAACAGGTGACTTCAGGACACATACACACACACACACACTACTGACACAAATGGGAAGACAAAAAGCTCATGGCGTTTGTATATCTTGCCTTCCACAGTGGCTAGAATAGCAAAATGAGGCTCCGTGAGTGGTTGCCTTATGTCCTGGCTGCTATTTTATTTTATATTTATTTTATACAAGCAAATAGGGAATTGACACCAAATGCCTCTTGCCATACAAGATGCTAGGGCTTTGTTAAGTCCAACCTAACTGTGAGCCCCAGTATTCCATGGGTGGAGCTATGTCAAGTGAAATGCTATCAAACTGCTACAAGTGTGTAATGTGGCTATCCCTCAGATCTAGAAACAGGTCAGAATAAAATGATTTAGTCTGTGGACTGATGAACCAATGATGGAAGAATGGGTTGTTAAAGTTGCAGACTTAGGCCAAGTTGCAAGATTGACACGGATTTTAACAGATAGATTGACTGAAGATTTTTTGAAAGGCTGGAAACTGTTTGTGGATTTTTTGAACAATAAGAAATCTAATGATGTCATAATCTGTGTTTATGATATTAGAAATTCTAGTAAGTTGGATGTACTTAGATCTGAAATGGTAAGACATGGGATCCATTTTTCCTTTCCATTACTGTTTGTATGAGGGAGGGATAAGAGTTCTTTTGTGTTTCAGTTAGCACAGCTAGCATGTAAAGCCAGCCTGATGTCATGGTTTAAGCACTGAACTATGACCCTGGAGACCAGGGTTCAAGTCCCCATTTGGCCATGGAAACCCACTGAGTGACCTTTGGCACATCACACATTCTCAGCCCCAGAAAACTCTGTGATAAGTTCATCTTAGGGTTGCCACAATTTGAAAGCACACAACAGCAACAACATGTTGGGATGCATTTAGGGTGATCTGTCTTTTAATAAGTGGCTTTGTTTTTACATCTTAGGCCATTTCCGCACTACACTGTTATAGTGCTATTATTCCACTTCCAACCTCCTATGGAATCCTGGGGTTTGCAGTTTAGGAAGAGACCTTTAGAATTCTCACCCAGAGAGTTCTTTGGCTTCAGAAAACTACAGTACCAAAGGAGGTTGAAAGTGGAATCATAACACTATAACAGTGTAGTGCGGAAATGGCCTCAGTCTTAGATTAATTCAATTTAGTTTAGGTTTAGTTCTAATTATATATGTGTATTGTTTGTGTCTGGATTGTTTCTTTTTTCATATTCTTTTCTTTTTCTGTTTCTGTTTCTGTTCTTTTTCTTTTTCTACATACTAATCTTTGACAAAAAGAACAAGGTGGGAAAGTGTCAACAAAAGAATTTTTAGTTGGAAAAAAGTTATTCAAAGAAAAGTATCAAATCCAGGCCTAAACCCTGATGGAAATGGGTTTAGAAGAGGAGTGGGCACCTCTGGCAGAAGTAGGGTGAAACAGTCATCTCATGAAATACCCATCATGGGCCACACTAGCCCCAGAAATGCACCTGAATCCTCTTGTGGGTCCAAACTAGGGTAGAACGATTGACTCAAAGGCATATAGTCACATTTTACGCACTACACTGTTATAGTGCTGTTATTCCACTTTCAACATCCTGTGGAATTCTGGAGTTTGTAGTTTACTGGTACCAAAGAGCTCTCTGACTGAGAAATCTAAAGGCCCTTCCCTAAACTGCAAATCCCAGGATTCCACAGAAGGTTGAAAGTGGAATGATAGCACTATAACAGTGTAGTGTGGAAATGGCCATCTTAACTCACCAGTCAACAACTGACTAAATGGATCTACTCTGGTCAGGACTAACAATAAGATTCAGGCAACAGTCTCCAAAATGGCAGGAAAAAATGATTTTAAGAAATCAAAAGTGGAAGTGTCCAAACATCTATTTCTAGTTTTTGGAGGTTGTTTTGAGAGACACTGAAAGTTCACACAGAGCTCCTCCATTTAAAAAAGAACACCATTAGTTGGAGGAATACCTATTTTTGTTGATTTTATCTTAAGCAGAAGTAGTAATGGGGGGAGAGCCAGCATGGTGTAGTGGTCTGAGCAATGAACTGTGACTCTGAACAAATCTGGCCAAGAAAACCCCATTACAGGGTTGCCATAAGGCAAAAACAACTTGAAGGCACACAACAAAAAGTACTGAATGACTAATGTGTTCCATTCTCATGAATAAAGGTTCAAAGCTGTGTAGGCCAGTGGCTTCTGTGTCAGAGAGATGAAGACTTCAGTCCAGCCTTTAGTCTTAACCTGGAGCTATTCAAGATGCTGAACACTATCTCCCAGATAGGTTTAAAACAGTTCTTTAAAATTCACATTAAACCCTAAAGTGGGTTCACCACCCCACTAAGCTAGACTCCAGCCATTAAAGGGTGTGGGGAGGTTGAGCAGGTTTGTGACATCTGAAATGTTCTTGA
The DNA here is from genome assembly GCA_948474755.1 of Ctenosaura bakeri. Taxonomy (NCBI): domain Eukaryota; kingdom Metazoa; phylum Chordata; class Lepidosauria; order Squamata; family Iguanidae; genus Ctenosaura; species Ctenosaura bakeri. The sequence continues at coordinate 79,082 of CAOLHI010003349.1, read as the reverse complement.
CTTCCAAATTGTAAAGTTGGACAGATGTGCTGCAGTATAGAAAGTAAGGGGTCTTTTTAGAAAGCATTGAGACCTGCTCTTCTGCCATCCATTTTCATGCCACGTAATACATTTGCCCCTTTATTTGAACTGCACCGACGTTTAACTCCCACCCAACCTTCCAGCTGCCCAAACTGGCAGTCTGTACCACAATCATTCAATTATCTTGGTTTTCTTCTCCAGAACATATGAACTCTATAATCCTCTTGACAGTCAACCTTCTGAACTCCAGAGATTCTTTCATCATGAATCCACTGACCTGAAAGTCAGGCATCTTCCATCTTTCTCCATCTCTTCCTAGAGTTGCATTTCCCTTTGTCAAAGAAGTTGACAAAACTGCTTAGCAGGACCTTTTTGCTCACAGCAACTCTGAAAACTCCATATCTGCTGTTATTTGCATGTCATCTCCCTTTAGCAAGAGACAGAAAAATTAAAAGCTCTCTTATCCTCTTTCCTTGAAGAAAACTGTTAATGAACCCAGTCTGGAATCCATGAAATATGAGGAATGGCTTAGGGATTTGGTATGTTTAGTATGGAGAAGGGTAAGAGGTCGCCTGATAGCCATGTCCCCTGCTGGATTTAGAGGTTGTACTGTGGATCCTGCCTCAGAGCCAGGAACCTTCGATTCCTGCTGGATAACCGCCCATCTCTATGTCCCTTTATCTGGGCTACAGCAAAGGCAAAGGCATGCAACTTCCACCTTTTGAACGTGCGCAGGATCTGGAGGTTCCTGGCTGTAGGGGTTGCCCATCTGCTTGTCCAGGCCTTGGTTATCTCACACCTGGATTATTGTAATGGCTTATTAGCAGGTTTGCCTTCCTGCTCGCTTCTTCCTCTGGTTTTTTTCAGAACAGTGCTCTCCGGGGTTTTAAAACTGCCAAAATATACACCTGCTTCTTCTCCCCGTAGATCCCTTCACTGGCTACCAATTTGGGCCAGGGCCTGTTTCAAACTTTTGGCCCTAGTATTTAAAGCTTTGCATTCCAACCTCCCTCAGTACCTCACAGCTCAGCTTCCATGGTATGTTCCAATCAGGAATTTGCAATTTGCAGGCAAAGGATTATTGTCTGTTCCACCAACAGCTCTGTCAAGGCTGTGAGCCTTTCTGACTCTGCATTTGTGGAACAGTCTTCCTTTGGACCTCCTGCTAGAGGAGGATCTCCCCCGTTTTTGTAAATGATTGAAGACCTTCCTCTTTAACTCACCATCTTAAGCCACTGAGTTGTGTTTAAGGTGCTGAGATGGGTAGCAACTGGTGGGGTGTTGGGGAGTTCATTCCATATAATGTTGTGGTTTTCTGTTTTAATGTCTTTGTCCCTGATTGTATATGTCATTGTTCCACCCTTTGGTGTAAAGGGATGATGATGATGATGATGATGATGATGATGATGATGATGATGATGATGATGATTCATTATTTCTAGCTTCAGAAAACAGTCCATGGGCTACATGCAACCCTGCAAGGCTGTTTGTAAGCTTCCACAGTGATCCCCCATACCAAAAATTTACAGCAAATGAATGTGGTTGGAGTATTTTTTTCCCAGAGCTGTTCATGAATTAGGGAGCTGGGTATGTTTAGCTTGAAGAAGAGAAGGTTAAGAAGGAACCATGTTTAAATATTTGAAGGGATGCCATATAGAAGATGGGGCAAGCCTGTTTTCTGCTGCTCCAGGGACTAGGACACAAAGCAATGGCTTCAAACTTCAGGAAAAGAGATTCCATCTAAACATTAGGAAGAACTTCCTGACAGTAAGAGCAGTTTGACAGTGGAATATACTCCCTGGGAGGGTGGTGGAGTCTCCTTCTTTAAAGGTCTTTGAACAGAGGCTGGATGGTCACCTATCAGGAGTGCTTTGATGTGGGTTCCTGCATGGCAGAATGGGGTTGGGCTTTATGCAGAATACAGAAGGTAAGGGGTCTGTTTAAAAATCGTTGAGATCTGCTCTTCTGCTCTTCTGACCTTGTGGTCTCTTCCATCACTATGATTCTATTGCAGTTTATCATATTGGGCGATATTTCAGTTCCTGAGGACAAATTCTGTAGCTGTCACTACTGGGAACTGGTGGCTCCTGTGTCAAAGGTGCAGTGAATCCATGCCAGATTTACACTTAAACTTTAACGGAGCTGTCCGTGGTGCTAGACTCTACTCCAAAATAGGTTCAGCATGTTGGACAGTTCCTTAAAGTTCAAAGGCCAAAGCAAATTCACCACCATGTTGGCACCAGGTACCAGTGGCAGATATAATATTGGACCTTTTCCCCAACCCAGGGATTCAAGCCAGTCTACAAAAATACAAACAGAAACAAATAGAAGTTCGCATCACTAAGAATATATCAGAATGAAAATACAGTGGGCTTTCCATCTTTGTGGGTTCAGTACTTGTGGATTTGATTATTTACAGGCTATTTTATTTTATTTTATTGATTTATTTTTAAACAATCTTACTCTGTTTGCCCCTGCCATGGAAAAGATATGTTCTCTCTAAGAACCTCTAGGCTCTCCGGTGTGATTATATGGTCTACTGCCAGAAGTGGACCATAGAGCCACACTGGAGGACCTAGAGATTTTTAGAGAGAACACTTCTCTAGGCATTTCTAGGTGTGCCAGCTTGACTCTATGGCCCATTTCCTCAGGAAGTAGACCATAGAATTGCCCTGAAGTACCTAGAGATTCCTAGAGCTGATTCAAGGGGGAAAAGCATTTGTGATTTTATTTTTATTTGCATTTTTTCACTTTCACGGCAGTCTTGCACCCTCCAACCTCCATAAAAATGAAGATCTCACTGTATATTTAAGGTATCCAAAAAAAAAATCAAACCAGTTAAAAAGCACATCCATTAAAAGACGACCAATGCAGACAGTACAGCACGTTATTAAAAACTCTGATCCATAAACTGTCAGTTCCCAAAGGTTTGTTGAAGCAAAAAAGTTTCCTGTAGGTGAGGTGTTCCGAGACATTGTTACAAGAATCTGGATTCCTTTGCATAGGAAAATACTGAGAATTTATTTTAACATATTATGGCTAGTAAGACTTCTATTTGCCTGTGTTTTGTTCAGTGCTTTGGCTCTTGATCAAAGAGTTTTATTAAAAGATTCATCAGAATTCTAGTCCTCAAACTTATTACAGTGAAACAAATCCCTCAAATAAGCAACTGTGGCTCAGGAGGAAGGTCTGTAGGAAATAACTGCAGTTACAGTTATCCACTATTACTTTACCTTCCCAAGTCATCTTTGCTACCACACAGCTGCCTTCAGTCATTTCAATCTTCTCACTCTAGTTATTAGTCCTCCTCTAAAAAGCTTTTTTTAATGTGAAAGCACATCCCGAATCTTAAAAACTTGCTTCATCATATAGGATACATACGTAGCCAGAAAATTAATGGTTGGGACCCCATATCTTTTTTTTTATTAAATTTTTATTGATTATAAAGAAAAAACAGAACAAAAAAGTAAAACACCATGTGATACAGATAATAGTGGGGGGAAAGAAATTTCAACAAAAGCAAGCTTACATTATTATTTCTCTCCAATACCATTACAATCATATACTTATTCAGCATATTCTATATCATACTACTTATATACTTTTGTTACCTATCTCTAGATCTCATTCTCATTATACTCATTATTATTATAATAATTTCATTCTTAATTCAATATTTTCCCCTTACATTTAATCTATCGCTATTACTAAATATAATCTTATTACTTAGCATATCAAACTATTTCTAAAGGTAAACCCACTCCCCAAAGCCGATTATGTTTCAACTTACTTTTTTTTTGTTATAAAAAAAAATTAAACAATACAAATCCAAATAAACAAAACACCACATAATTAACAAAAAAGGTGAAAACCCACCCCCCAGAGCCAACTTTTTATTTAATCCACTTTCCAAAATTTCCATTCTTCTTGTGCAAGGGTAGCTTTACCATCTCTTATCAAAGCTTTTTCCAAGAATATTTTTCAAATTTCTTCAAAATCATTCCCTTTTACAAGACCTTTCATAAATCTAATTCTATAAGTTAATTTATCATTAACTGCAATTTTTCACACTTCTTTATACCATTCCTCTATTTGAACTTTTTCATTTAATTTCCATTTTTTTGCTATTATTAACCTCGCTGCAGTTAACAAATTTGTTATTAATTCTTTCATTACCTGGGTACACTCAACCTTATTATATATAGACAACAACCCTATATTTGGACATATTGGTATCTCAACTCCTATTATCTCTTTTATTTCTTTAAAACCTTTTGCCAAAATTCCATTATCCTATTACAGTTCCACCACATATGCATATATGTACCAATTTCTTGACCTCTCCAGCATAATCTTGAGTATTTCTCATCTATCTGATTTAATTTTACTGGAGTCAAATACCATTTCCAAACTATTTTATAATAATTCTCTTTTATTCTTATCGATAATTTTTTTAAATGATGTTATTTCCAAATTTTTCTCCATTCTTGTATATCTATATTTTGTGATGTCTCTCCCTCCCACATTTTTCTAAGATAATCCTCTTCTTGTTCTTTTGCCAATATTTTATATATTTCACTTGTAATACTCTTTAATATTTCATTTTCTTGCATATTTTCTCTTTGAATAATAATTTGTTCAAATTTAGTATATTCTTTAAAATCTTTAACATATCTTTTCATACTCTTTGTCCATTGCTCTAACTGTATGTAATTTAACCAAGATATTTTGGTTTCCTACAATCTCTCTTTTATTCTTTGTTAATCATTATTTTCATCCAATCTTTTAATCTATATATTTTTTGTTTTTTTATTTCTTTCTCTATTATTTCTCTTAAATTTATTGGAAATTTTTCCATCATTACTATTGGAGTTAATGTTGATATATTCGGTAACAATTTTCTTTTATTTTTCTTCCAAATTTCTATTATATTTTTTATAAAAGGATTTTCTATCTTTTCTATTTCTTTCTTTAAAAAATTCCTGAAAAATATATTTTCCAATTTCATCTCAATATCCATATCTTCTATCTCTAACCATTCTAAGTCACCTTTTCCTGAGACTCCTTCTGTAATATACCTCAGTTGATTTGCATAATACTGCCATTTTAAATTTGGAAGTCCTAGGCCACTTTCTTCCTGACTTTTGTAGTTGGGACCCCATATCAAGCACATAGGGTACCTTTGCATTTTCAGAATGTTGCTATGGTTGAACAAAACCACCCCTATAGTAACTTGTGATGTTATGCAACCAAACCAGCATGCAAATAAAATCACGGAGTTGGAAATGGCCTCAACGGGTTTCTAGTCTAACCTCCTCTTAGTGCAGAAATCCAAAGTAAAAGCACTATAGAAGGATTGCCACCAAAACTCTGTTGAAAAACCAGTGATGTAGACTCAAGTCAATTGACTCAGACTCAAGTCAGACTTAAGTTGTTTCAGTGACTCGACTTGGACTTGACTCAGCAATAAATGGCACATTGACTCAACTCAACTTGGGTCTTGTATATTTTTAGCAACCAACTTGCTGCCTTTGGTTCAATAACATAACACATTCATCCAGAAACCTTAAGACTTACTGGTCTGTCTCAAGCCCCAAGTGTGGACACATTTCTCAGAGGGGAACAGTAAATGGGTTAGGCAACAGGCTTGAGATGGGGTTGAGGTCTGCTCAGCAGCCTGTTCCTACTGCATATAGGAAGAGCTTTCTAAAACTTTTCCTAAGAGCAGAAGGCAAGACTCGCCCTCAGAGAGCAGGGCATGTATCTCAGAGGAGAACAGAAAATGTGTTAGACAATGGGCTTGAGGAGGAAGGATCCTTCTTTCTAAAGCTCTTGAAGCTTCAGTAATGGGGAATGAGAAGGATCTGGTCTCACTTCTGAAAAAGTCTCCAGCTTTGCAAATGGGAAGTAAGAAGGGTCCTATTCCCCACTTCCGAAGCTGCAGATGGCAACATCACAAATATGGAGGGCTGACTCTACTTAAATTGTTAAAACTGACTTTGATTCCATCCAGAAATTCTGGAATATACATTGGGGTATAAAGGTGGCTCCCAGACTTAAGATTTGACTTGAAAGTATCTTGCAAGGACTTGAGACTCAACTTCAGACTTGAAAGTAAAAACTTGAGATTTGACTTGAGAGTTAGAGTAAAAGACTTAAATACATCACTATGAAAGACCTTCAGTGAAGGGAGGCTGGAATCCACCACCCTTCAAGAGACTGCAGTTCATTCCTCTCTTGAACAGTTCTTACCATCAGGATGCTCTTCCTAATGTTTAGGTGAAATCTTTTTTCTTGCAATTTGAATCCATGCACAAAATGCATCATCGGCAATGTGCATCCATGTGCAATGCAAATGTCTGTCCATATGCAATGTGCAGTCATCTGTGATGGTGCCACATGCCTAATTCTGCTTCCACAGACTTGAACTAAATATAGCTACTCCACTTCAGACAAAAAAGTTGCCCTGTTACCATAGCGGAACATGTGTAAGTTACCACCAGGATGCTGGCTGCATTCTTGCATGGAGTCCTGAGCATCTTTGCAAAATCCATGCAGCTGAAAACTTAATTCTCACCAACTTTCTGTTTGTTTGTTTCAAAGTTCTGGACCAGTTTAACAGGGGCTAGCTTTAATTAGTTCTTACTGTCAAATACTGGAGCTTTTGTGCCTGAAAAATGAGTCCACAGACAAAGAGATGAAAAGACACAGTGGGAGAAGCCAACAAAGGGAGATGGGGGAAAGAGGGAAAAGGAGAATCAAAGAATGAATCTGAAGTCTTGGAGAGCAGAATTTCTGAAAAGTTTCCAGATGATCACAACTTCTTTTTTCCTTTTATTTCTTTTGTAAGCAAGGCTTTTTTTGATCATGCTTCTGTTGACCAAATTTAATGCTGCCTTCTGTTGTAATAAACACAGGGTCAAAGGGGTTTTCTCTTCCCTACAGACATCGAGAAAATTCATTTCCATCCTGTTCTCAGAGTGTGCTCCATTTGGGTTGCCATTTTGGGATTGAATTAGCACATATGAGAGTGGGGAATTGCAAGGCCACAGAGTGGATTATGCGTACTCCATCACTCTAGCAGCAACTGGTAATTAAAGTTCTGGATTTGCCCCAAACATGTGTGCCAAAAAAGTTTACCTCGTGTATTGGCAGACAATTTGCTTTGGAAAGACACACATGCTTTTCTTGACTGCTCACAGGGAGTGATGCAATTTTGAAATACTTCATGCTTCCTTTACTATTATTATCAAACATGAAAGAGAAAACAAGTTCCTGATTTTTGGGAGAAATGCCCAAAAATTTCATCTGGATTCTTATGGGTTGTGGCTAAGATCCTGTATCAGGGTTGCATATGTAAATCTCTGCATCGTGCCATGTTACACTTGTCTTGAATGGCAATGTTGCACACTCTGCCATGTTCTATCTGGGGGAGGCCTCCCCAAGCAAAGAAAGTGAAGAGGAAAGCCAAGATGATGATGGTGACAACAATGGTCATGATGATGTTGTTTTTGTCTGTTTAAGACTGGTGAGTACTCAAGTGAGCTTATGTACAGTCAACAGAAACTGGCAGGGAATCATAGAATCATAGAATTGGAAGAGACCCCAGTGGCCATCCAGTCCAACCCTCTGCTATGCAGGAACACACATCAAAGCACTCCCAACAGGTGGCCATCCAGCCTCTGCTTAAAAACCTCAACTCCATTGAGGAAGCAGTTTCCACTGCCAGACAGCTCTGACTATCAGGAAGTTCTTCCTGAGGTTCAGGTGGAATCTCCTTTCCTGCAGCTTGAACCCATTGCTCCTTCTCCTAGTCTCTGGAGCAGCAGAAAACAAGCTTGCTCCATCTTCCATATGACATTCCTTCAAAAGAAAAAGAAAACCAGACCTGTCCCAAGGGTTTCAAGCAGACGCATGGTGCAAGCAGTCCAAAGGCAAAAAAAAAAAAAAAAAAGCAAGGGAGGAGATGCTAGCAAAGTGGTCTAACAAGCCTCCTTTGAGCAAATAATTCCCTTAAATCCTACAGAGTCGCTGGGATTGCTGGGATTGCTTAAGGTCCATCACCAACCCACTGACACAGAAACAACCAAGCCACGACTGAGGATTCTTTTAGCAAAATTGCAGACTTTCATGAGCTCATCATTTTAATATTTATTATTTCAGTATGTATCAGGCTCATCATTTATATATGATTTCATGATTTTAGTTAATATTATTAATTTTTGTTCTATCATTTTATTAAAAAAAAACCAGATAGGTGCCCTGTAGGTTGTGCCCTTAAAGGTATTCTCAAAATTCTTTTATTATTGTGATTATCCTTGTTTTGGGTTGCCCAAAAGCTGCCTTTCAACTGCTGTAGCCACACCAATGAAATAACTTTCTCTTTAAGACAAACAATTTGAAATCTGACTGAAAGTGTGTTTCTCTGCAAAGAAACTGTGTCCTCTCGGTCATTAACACTGTCAGTTGTTCTGAAACATTTGAGGACAAGAATTACCAAACAGCCTATTATGCATGGGATATTTTTGGATCTAAAACAATTGCTGTCATTAAGCTATTTGCCAACTGTCTCATTCTCACAAGGACGACACAAAGGAGGCTACCTGAGAACTGGGAAGTCAGATGAATTGCAGAGGCTTCCGTGTCAGGTATGCAGTGAATACACCCTCGATTTTCTTCCATTGAACTGTCCAAGGTGCTGAACCTCTTTGGGGACTAAGATTCAGCACCATGGAGAGCTACCTGCAAAACTCTCTGGTGCAAGCAGAAATGGCAACGGTGATCCTGTTTCTCACTGCTGCATCAAAGGCCATTTCCGTACTACACTGTTATAGTGCTATTATTCCACTTTCAGCCTCCTGTGGAATCCTGGGATTTACAATTGAGGGAGAGGCATTTAGAATTCTCAGTCAGAGAGCTCTTTGGCCTCAGTAAACTACAAACCCCAGAATGCCACAAGAGGTTGAAAGTGGAATAATAGCACTATAACAGTGTAATATGGAAGTGGCCAAAGACCACTGATGGGAGGGAGTGGAAATACCACCCTGCTGCATCCCAATTGATAGGAGAATAGCCCTTTGTTGCTCACAGTTGCTGCAGCCCAATAAGAAGGATTTGAGGTGAGGGTGAGTTAGGAGGTGCTATTTAAGTATAAGTAGTTTATCTAGAATCTTGGCCAACACTGTACATTTATGTTGGGATTCAGGTCTACTGTGACAGGAGGAACAGATCTCCATCACTCACAGTGGCTGTAAGGCAGACTGAAAGACTTGCTATCCCTTCGTATTCCCTATGCTATTGAAAATGTAGAAATCATGAATATAAATCAGTTACGAATGTTTAACTCTAGGTTACAGACTCGTAACTGAGATCATGAATTCTAGCCAATAACAGCAACAACTACTACTACTTTAAGTCTATAATAAAACCCAAAGCAGATTCACTGCCCCACTATGTGGAACGCGGCAACTATCCCTGCTGGTAACTAACAGTTTGCTACTGGATCAGCTTGCCACATTTGCCAATCTTATTTCATCTTTATTACTGTGTCCAGTTCTGGACACCTCAATTCAAGAAGGATATTGACAAGCTGGAATGTGTCCAGAGGAAGGCAACCAAAATGATGAAGGGTCTGGAAGTCATGCCCTATGAAGAATGGCTTAGCGAGCTTGGGATGTTTAGTCTGCAGAAGAAAAGGTTAAGAGGGGACACGATAGCCTTGTTTAAATATTTGAAGGGATGTCATATTGAGGAGGCAGTGGGCTTGTTCTCTTGTTTTCTGCCGCTCCAGAGACTAGGGCAAGGAGCAATGGATTCAAGCTGCAGGAAAGGAGATTCCATTTGAATCTCAGGAAGAACTTCCTGATGGTCAGAGCTGTCTGGCAGTGGAATATGCTGCCTGGGAGTGTTGTAGAGTCTCCTTCTTTGGGGGTTTTTAAGCAAAGGTTGGATGGCCATCTGTTGGGAGTGCTTTGATGGGTGTTCCTGCATAGCAGGGGGTTGGACTTGATAGCCCCTGAGGTCTCTTCCAACTCTATGATTCTATGATTCTATGATCTAATATATAAACATCAAAGTTTGTCTATTTGTCCATGTCAGGCAGAAAAAACCCTCATATGATTGGCTGTCAGCAAGAAGACCTCTTATGATTAGTTGCCTGAGAAGATTCTATGGAATCCTGGGGTTTGCTGTTTAGGGAGGGGACTTTAGAATTCTCAGTCAGAGAACTCTTGGGCCTGGCCGACTGGTATGGCTACGAGGCCTAGCAGCAAGGAGGAGGACAGTGTATTAATTCAGGATCCCAACCTCTGTATGTTAATAACTCTGAATACAGATCGGATTGGAGAATATGGGGAAAAGTTACAAGTACTGGACAAGACAGGGTGGGTTTGGAGACAAACCTGTGTATTTCAACTGCATCTAATTCCTAAGGTAAGGTAAGGTAATTCCTAAGGTATTTCTAACAGGTATTACCTATGAGAAAATAAAATCCCAAACAATGCCAGATATATACGTTAGAGTAGTATATCATATAATTGGAGTACTAAGGAGAGGACAGGCAGCAAGACATAATGCCAAGTGTACTTTACCTTCTTCCAGATATGAAACTGGTTTGGGATCTGGCCAGTGGGGCAGTGAATCCACTCCAGGTGTTCATCTGAGCATTAAAGGAGATAACCAAGCTGTTCAACCCTCTCTCCAAACTGGGCTCTGAATTGGTCCTTTAAAGTTCAGATTAAAATGTCTAGATCCGTTTAGAATAAATAAAATATACAAAACAAAAGACAAAAAATGTTGGAAGTGCGATCATGAAAATGGTACGTTTTACCATGTTTGGTGGACGTGTGATAAGGCGAAAAAGTACTGGAAAGAAATTCAAACATTGATTTCGAAGGCCTTAAAAATTAATATCCCATTACAACCAGAAATTTTTCTATTAAATATTCTACAGAAGATAGATACAGAGAAAAGAAAAAAATTTTGGAGAATATTATTATACATGATAACAGCGGCTAGACTTCTCTTTGCCAGCAAATGGAAAAATGCACACACTCCTCTAATCTGTGAATGGAAAATAAAAGTGATGGAATATCGAGAAATGGACAGATTAGTAATGAAACTTCAGGATAGAGACCAAGCTATTAATGAACAAGAGTGGAAGCAAGTAGAGGAATTCTTGCTCCCAAAATAAGATAAATTCAACAAAAGTGATTTTGTCATGGCACGGACGTTTGATGATTACAAAAATGACATGAGACAATACTTTAAGAGGCGAGGAAGCTGTTAATTACTAACAGGAACTAAAGAGAAACCTGATTTTATGCATTTAGTTTAGATTTACCTTGGAGTAAGTAAGGAAGTGATAAGAAGAAAAGAGGAGGGTGAGAGGGAAATATACAGATCTTAAACAAATTTGATTATGAAAATGGGCAATAGGAGCAGAGGTCTGTATATTAATATGTGCTTACTTTTTTTATGGAAAAATATGCTTGGAAAAAAAAATGCAAACATGGTAATCGATTATGGAAATGAATGTTTTATTTTTCTTAATTTAATAAAATTATAAAAAAAAATAAAAAAAATAAAAAAAAAAGTTCAGATTAAAATGCAAAGTGGATTCCCCACCACATGGGAGCCACAAGCTGTGACTGGATGTCACGTGCTCTTTCCATGCCATGATATGTATGTAGGATGTGGAAAATGTGTATGTATGTAGGATGTGAAAAAGGATGAATGGGAAAATTCTTAGACACAAGGTGTTACCAAATGGTCAGCACTGTTTATCAGATGAGGCAGTAAATAGCATTTAGCCAGCCCAGCCGAGAAACTTTTGTTTGTCTTTTAGGATAGCAATCAATGTGTGATTTACTAGAATAAGACTGTAGGTTACTAGGTTAGGGATGGTAGCTAATCAAAGGCCTGGGCAGGAAATTCAAAAGATCAATGTAATTAATAAAGAGGAGCTAGTTCAACAAAAGAGAAAATGATCTAGAAGTTAAGAGGAGTGTGAACCTGGAGAAGTTACCAATAGGCATCATGTATGGAGGGTAATGAACTATTATGTTTTACTATATAACCAGATGAGTGATGCAGATGATTGACTCCAGCAACAGTTGTTAATTGGCCTCTTGTGTTCCAATAAACACCATGGAAAGCATACATGTGTATTCTTGAGAGACATGGAGTAGCAAGATACAACACTGAAACTGGCATGTGAAATGCAATGATAGCAGCTGGCAGCCTCGAAAGTGAAGCTGCACTCTTGTGTTCAATGGGTTTCTGACTGGCACAACATCCAGCCCTGTGGTGTTACCTGGGCTTCTTGGAATGACTAAGAAATTCTTTTGCCAAAGAGATTTGAAGTGCCTCTTTGCACAAACGAGGAGTACACAGATCCATTCATGCAACCTGGAGTTAGCAGTGTTGCAATAAGCTACTGGCCTGTGTATATCCTCTGCCCAGCCAGGGACCTCTTATCTTTCACTAAATGATAGAGACTAGGGATGGGATGAACCCAGAATTTTTCGAATCCAAATCCAGATCCAAATCCCTGGAAGGTTCTGGGAATCCACAAATCTCACGAATCTCGGATCTTTCAAATCCTTTTTTAAAAAAGAGTTTTAAAAGGGAAAAAAGGATAATCTTCGGCAAGACACACTCTCTCACCCTCAGCAAAAGCCTAAGCAAAGGCAAGCCTCCCTCTTAAGAAATCTGGCCAGGACAATTGTCATAGTTTAGCCTCAGGATCTCCCCAGATTGAAAATGACAGGAAGGCCCTGTTTACACAGGAAGGAAAATGTGGATTAATCCCACATTTTCCTGCCTATATAAAAAGGCCACATACTACAGTACAGAGATAATCCAGGTCAAAACTGGATTTTCTTTGTATAGCTCCTTATGGCATCCTGGGGTTTGTGGTTTGATGATGCACCAGCACACTTCGGCAGAGAAGACTGTGACACCTTGTAAAACTACAGCCCCCAGAATTGTGTATGAAAGAGCTTTGCAAGGGAGTGATGCAAAGGAATCTTTCAGCTGTCTTTGAAATCTCAAGCCTGTACCTTCCAGTCAAGTGCTGAATTTAAATATTAAATATTCAATTTAAATATGTTAGAATACAACCCTAGCTGTAATTTCTGAAATTGTTAGCAAAGGTCATTATTACTCCAAGGGAAAGCTGGTCACCCAGCTTTTCAGGTGTCCTGGTCTCCAACAAACTATTTGGTTGGTGGATTCGAAAGATTCAGTTTGCCTATTTTGGCACAGGGATTCAGATTCGAGGATTCGGTTGGTCCATCCCTAATGCAGACAAACAGGAACACAAGATAGATGAAAACCCTCCTTGCCTGGGGCTTAAGAAGGAGCAAGTGCCAGGGAGCTCATGGTCTGGTAGGGCAGAGCAGTCACAAGAGAGGCTAAATGAAGAAGGTATAGTCAAAAGGTCTCAGGCTTTCCAAAGACACTCGTGGAAAAAGCAGTCAAAAAGAACAAAGCTGAGCAAACAGAAAGGCAAGTTGATACCTTATTTTATTATTATTATTTATTTATTAAAAAGAAAAATTAATACATTACAAAACAAAATCATAGGTCTATAAATTTTTCACATTTTTAAACTAAAAAAAAAACGCTTAACTTGTATATACATATCCTAATATTTATCCCTCATAATCCTTATCCTTCCTCCCTCCCCTTGTTAGAACTACTTTTATCAATTTTATTTCTATATTGTTATCCCAAATAAAATGCACCCAAAAAAAATCAATTACAACCATTGCCTCTACTTCCTGTTAGATTAACATAACCGTACTCTTCCCTCTTATCTTAACATTATATTATTGCAATCCGTCTATTCTCTACAAGTAGATACCTTATAGCTGGCCCAAGGGATCAAAATTTCCAAAAAGCCAAATATATGTTGATCAGTTGTCCACAATGATTGAACACTCTCTTCTGCTGCTTGGGAATTTACAGCTGACTGACCTTGGCAGCCAGGTGACAAATTGCTTTGTGTCCACTATTTAAGAATTGGGAAGCCTCAGGACTGTGGGCCTCATTTGATCCACAGGAAATCCCTAAGAGTTCAAAAGCTTCTTCTACAGCAGAAGGTGGGGAACTTCTTTCTGCTCAAGGGGCAAATCATTTTCAGAAATATCCTTAGGAGGCCTCATTCCACAAGTGGGCAGGGCCAAAGGGGAAAGGAATGGTGCCAAAATTCCAACATATTTGAGCTTAAAGTTCTTCCTGCCAACAGCTAAGCCATAAGACCAGTGCTTAAACTTTTTTTAGAATGGTAAGGAAAACGTGCAATAGCTGAAAACACATCAAATGGTGGTATCATGGGGTGTGGTGATCTGGAGAAGCTTGGAAGGTCAGACTGGGGCTCGAAAAGGTAAGATTTAACATCAGAGCCTGAGGTTCCGTCAACCAGTACCGCATTTATTTCCAATCAGTGGTTAAAGATTCAGAAAGGGTATAGTATTGGGTGAGGATAAAGACATTGCCCACACAAATAAAAATCCCCCCTCCCTAAAAAAAATTTGAGCATTGCAGAGTGAGACATTGAAAATCATTCACACTTTGACTTCTTTTAGTTGCTGTGTTTGCATTCCCTTGGTAATTTTGCCTGTCTCTTGCTTTGGATACCTAAGATATAGAGTGTGCTTTCCATTTTCACTAGGGTTAGGGGCACAGAACCCTTGCAAAAGTGGAAAAATCATACACATCAAAATGTGTGTGTCTGCGGGAAGAGGGCCGAGGCATGGTAGGGAGAGTGAGCACCCCGGATCAGGGAAAGGAGAAGAAAAGGGGGGTGGATCAGCATGGTAACTGTTACTGTAGTTTAGGCCTACTTGGAGATACCCCTAGATATCATTTTGATATCAATAATTTGGCTTTCTTCTACCACCCCTCTCCATGTGTTTGTGAGGCCCCCGGACAAAGCACATAACTAGGCTCGGCCACTAATTGCTGAACATTCCATTCTCCACCCAGGCAGGCCAGAAATAGCCAGATCCTCATTTTAGGAGACCTCTCTGCAAACACCTTCATTATGTACGCACGCTGTTTACAAAGGACTCCCTGCCCCGAGCAGGTAAGCTGAATACTCAACGGCCAAGCACTGAGCATTTGCATACTGGCTAACTCTTTGTCAATTCGGACTTAACTCAATCATGCTAAATTCTGACCTTTCCAAAGCTTTGTCCTGCTCCTAAAACTTGTTTTCCCCAAGTATGGCATAGCCTGCAGTCACATTTCTCCCTATAAAACCCCCTGATTTCAAGACCTTCCTCGGATCGCTCCCGAGTTCCAGACCACCTTGCTGCCGCTTTGCTTGGTGAGCTTCCCCTCAGCTCCACGTGCTGAGCCACATTGAACCCCAGCATCGCTCTCTATCTTCTTTCCGGGCTTCAGGAACAGGTTTCGTATCACCTGAATCAACTATCCCTCTGAAAATCCCACTATCGAGAGATCATCAAGATGGCGTAGCGAGCAGTTGTCACCTCGCACAGCTGCAAGACTGACGACCGGCGCTCAGAATCGTCTGCCCGTTTTGATAGAGAAGAAACGGGGCAATTTAATCCTTTGGGAGAGGGAATTTGAGGGGCTTCAATTCCAACTGGACTCAGCACTCAGTCCCCAAGAAAACTTCGATGAGGAGTGGGGCAAGAGAACAGCCGATTGGTCGAGGAGCCACCAGATCTTGGGCAGCCGCCATGTCGCAGTAAAAGCTACGCCATGAATGGCTAAACAAATAGATGGAATTTCAACAAGTAAGTTTTTTCCTTGCTGAAACTCAGGAAGCATAGAAAATCTCCTTCTCGCTGTTAACACCCAAGAAATACAAGAATAAATAACTAGGAGAAGGTGTTGGGGAATTAATGTATATACTTTGAATAATCGTGTTACTGTTATATTGCAAGGACACTGAAAAACAAAGCAAAGGGGTTTGGTAAGCGTTCCCCGAAGTTATTGCGTAAGTGATATTGGGACTGATTGATATTGGTGAAACGAATAATATGTATAGATACAAGTTTTAGTGTAAACAAGATTAAAACAAGATTAAAAGTCGAAATAAGATTTAAGACTTAAAGGATTTAAAGATTTGCCTTTGGGATAAGAACCACTGAACACCGGAATGGACTTGAGATGCCAGAAACATAAAGTAGTTTAAAGAGGAACCCACAACAAATAATATTTCTTATGATTGGAGGGGACTCTTAACAAAAGCGTAAGAACAGAAACTGTTGACAAGTAAAATAGAAAAGAGAAAGCTGAAGAAGGAAAGCTTTGGAGGAGAAAAGGTGCCGGAAAGAAAAAGAGAAAGGAGAAAGAAGGAGGAGGAAGGAAGAAGGAGACAGCGAGTCGAAATGTAAAACTGGAAACAAGACAGTAAAACTAGAAAATACGAAAGCAACGAGGCAAAGAAGTTGGAGAGAGAGTTGAATGGACAGAAAGGAAGCAATGAGAGAAACAAGGTAGCAACACTCCGTCCAGATCTGCTAATCATATATACTGTACTATATTTGATTTTCTAGTTGCTTAAGAAATATTTGAAACATTTGTATTTTTACTTTATAATGTACTTGAGAGTAAGACTGTACTGACAGTGGGTTTGGTATTAGGGGCGGAGAAATCTTTGCTTGATACTGAGTTTGATGTAAAGATTCTTTTGGTGTTAAACATTTTTTAAGCTGTATTGTATTGCCTCCCATATGGATTAAACTTTAAGTTAAACTACAAGTATTGTAAAGTGTTGCGAGAAAGTTGAACTGATAGAGATAAGCTACAAGGTTAAGGATTAGCACTAAGTAGGAGATAGCTTCAAAGACAGTAGATTGCTGGCACTGAGTTTTTGTTTACATATTCCCATTTTCACAGCTGAAACACTTTGACAAGAAGCAGAATAGTTGTTAAGCAAGGACTGGAAGAGAGCAAATGTTATCCCCATCTTCAAGAAGGGAAAAAAAGAGGACCCAAACAATTATCGACCAGTCAGCCTGACATCAGTACCCGGAAAGATCCTGGAGCAGATCATTAAACAGTCAGTTTCTAATCATTTAGAAAGCAACGCGGTAATCACGAGAAGTCAACATGGATTCCTCAAGAATAAGTCATGCCAGACTAATCTTATCTCTTTTTATGATAGAGTTACTAGCTTGATAGATGAAGGGAATGCTGTGGATGTAGCATATCTCGATTTCAGTAAGGCCTTTGACAAAGTTCCCCATGACATTCTTGCAACGAAGCTAGTAAAATGTGGGTTGGACAGGGCTACTGTTAGTTGGATTTGTAACTGGTTGACCGACCGAACCCAAAGGGTGATCACGAATGGCTGCTTTTCATCCTGGAGAGAAGTGACTAGCGGGGTGCCACAGGGTTCTGTCCTGGGCCCAGTGCTGTTCAATATTTTTATCAATGACTTGGATGAAGGAATAGAGGGCATGCTCATCAAATTTGCAGATGATACCAAACTGGGAGGGGTTGCTAATACGCCAGAGGACAGGATCAAAATTCAAAATGACCTGGATAGATTGGAGAGCTGGGCCAGGGCGAACAAAATGAAATTCAACAGAAAGAAGTGTAAGGTCCTACACTTAGGTAGAAAAAATGGAATCCACAAATATAGGATGGGGGACACGTGGCTGGATAGCAGTACGTGTGAAAGGGATCTAGGAGTCTTCATAGACCACAAGTTGAACATGAGTCAGCAGTGTGATGTGGCAGCCAAGAAAGCCAATGCAATTCTCGGCTGCATCAATAGGAGTATGGTGTCTAGATCGAGGGAGGTACTGGTACCACTCTACTCTGCTTTGGTTAGACCTCATCTTGAATACTGTGTCCAGTTCTGGGCACCCCAATTCAAGAAGGATATTGACAAGCTGGAACAAGTCCAGAGGAGGGCGACCAAAATGGTGAGAGGCCTGGAAACCATGCCCTATGAGGATAGACTTAGAGAGCTGGGGATGTTTAGTCTGCAGAAGAGAAGGTTAAGAGGGGACATGATAGCCATGTTTAAATATTTGAAGGGATGCCATGCAGAGGAAGGAGAGGGCTTGTTTTCTGCTGCTCCAGAGACCAGGACAAGGAGCAATGGATTCAAGCTGCAGGAAAGGAGATTCCACCTGAACCTCAGGAAGAACTTCCTGACAGTCAGGGCTGTCCAGCAGTGGAATAGGCTGCCTCGGAGTGTAGTGGAGTCTCCTTCCTTGGAGGTTTTTAAGCAGAGGCTGGATGGACATCTGTCGGGAGTGCTTTGAGGGTGTTCCTGCATGGCAGGGGGTTGGACTGGATGGCCCCTGTGGTCTCTTCCAACTCTACATTTCTATGATTCTATAAGGATATAAGGACATAGCATCATCTAGTGGATATATAGATTCTAGAGCTTTATCTTAGTGACTCACTTTAAGCAATATAAGAGTAATTTATAAGCCCAGTAAAGAACAAGCATAAAACAGTATACAAAATAGTATATAAATAGTATATAAAATAATATACAAGTAAAGGAATATATAATACTAAATAGATTAAATACTTCATTAGAATTCAATAGATTTAATTAGGATAGGTTATATAGTAATAAAATAACAAGATAACATTAGAGTATTAGGGGTAAAATCTTATTCTTAGATCGGATAATTTAACTTAATATAATTTAATCTAACAGTTCAATAATATAATATTTAATTTAGGAAAGTAGATATATTTATAGAAGACCTGTCAATCTAATTTAAAATTTAAATTAATTAGGTAGGGCAGATTAATATATAGAGGACCAAAGATTAATATATTAATGTAGTGCCAAATAATTATTTCTTGATAATATAGTGCATACACACTAATATATATTAGGAGCTTAAAATATTTAACAAAGCTAATAGATTAAATTAAGGAAATATTGATTAAGAAGATTAGGAACTAGTCAAGTATAGGGGATGGCAACACGAAGAAAAGTAGTGCAAACCCAAATCCAGACGCTTCCACAAAGAAGGGCCTCAGGAGAAATGGACCCTTATAAACTTCTTCTGGAAGAAGTTAAGAAAATCAGACTGGATATGCAAACAGAAATAAAAGAACTTACGACAGAAGTTAAAAAAGAAGTCAAAGAAATGAAGAAAGAAATGGAAAATCTGGCAGGCAGACTAGAAAATGTCACAAAGGATGTGAGAAATATGAATAAAAATGTTGAAGAGATACAGGAAAGAACAAAGATACTCGAGAAAAGAACAGGTGACCTCGAAGGAGCAATCGAGCAGGCGGGAAGACGGAACACACTATCGGAAATAAAATATAGGGAAAAATGTATTAAAATCAGAGGTCCGTAAGAATTGGAAGAAGAGGACCTCTATAACAGAGTTGTTCCAGCATTGGCCAGATTTTTAGATTGGTCAACTGAACAAATGGACATAGAAGTTGACCGGTGTGAAGCTGGAAAGTCCCCATGCGCTGCTGGGATGTATATTCCAGCCTGTTATGAATTTTAGCTGTTAATTCATCTTCGCTGCCACCATCCACTGAATTCTGGACACTTGGACAGTACAGTGGGACTCTGTCCAACCATGTACCTCCCTTAGCTTAAGGATCTTCCTTTTCCCCCAGTCTACCTAGCCTGGCGTGGGAAGGAGAGAAACAGGGTCTTTTACAGAAAGTATTTATTAAAGGTATGCAAATAAACAAGGCAAATTACCACACATGGGAAGCTCCCTCCTCCCAGGCACGCTTAGTTACAAAAAGAACAGATATGAAAGCACAGACACATTCTTTAGATCAGCCAGCTCCAAAATAACAGAAAAGTCCCTAACGCAACTAGATAACTAGTTCTAGTACTCACAGATGTTCATAGCTTAGATGTTCTATGAGGAAGACGCCAGGAGGTGAGGCTAGGCCTGCAGCCTGCTACTGGCACAGAACCCCCCTCCAGGAGGTTCCTGGGTTGTTTTCTCTTTGTTATCTCTTTGTTATCTCCCAGCCACATGGCCTCGCAAGAAGTTTTATAACTTCTCCTTGGATGCATCTGGAAGCATCCTGAAGATGCTCACCTCTTTCCTTTTTGATTGGTCAAGTCTCACCCTGTGACCTATAATGGTGACCCACATGACCTATGATGCTGACCCACATGACCTATGATGCTGACCACACACTAAAATGTAATCTAATCCCAACACCTTATTAACCCTTGGTTTACCTGAGGAGGGAAGTGTTCCCCTTTTAGCTAAGTCTAGATAATGGGAAGCCCCATTATCACAACCGGGTCTTCAGAATTAACTTGCTGATCACCCGTAAAAGGAAGGTGTCGAGAGACATCGTTGTGTATCTGGTTCGAGAAAGAGTTAAAGAGTTGATAATCCAACAAAGTTATACAAATAAATTGATAATCGAAGGAACAGAGTTGAAGATTTTCAAGGATGTCCCATCGGAAATATTAAAGAAGAGGAAAGATTACGCCTTTTTAACTCAGGAATTGAAGAGAAACAGAATCCCGTATAGATGGGGGAAGTTTGAAGGAATCATATTTATGTATAACCAAAAAGGACAGGTGATTAACACAATATATAAAGCAGAGGAATTTTCAAAAAGATTTAAAGAAGAGGAGAAGAAAAGACTCGAGAAGGATTCAAAAATAGGAGAGAAGAGAGAAGACAAGAGAAGGAGAACACCAGGGACCGAAAGGAAAGAAGGTCTAAAGACTGCCACAAAGAGATCAGAAGGTCGACTAAAAGAACACTTTCAGCAAGAACAATGAGAATCAGAGAAGAAGAGTAAGAGGAAGCAGACCAAGAGCAAGAGCAAGAAGAAGTTGAGCAAGAAGAATTTGGGGAAGAGAGATCATCAGAATCAGAAACAGTTGAAACAGTTGAATAGTATATACACAAAATTGGAAGAATGAGGATTAAATTGATATCGTGGAACATCAGAGGATTAAATTCAATAATAAAAAGGGAAAGGTTATTCTGCTATTTAGAAAAACAAAAATGTGATATCTATTGTATTCAGGAAACCCATATAACAAGAAAAGGAAATCATGTATTAAAGAACAAAAAAATTGGGAAATGTATTTTCATCAGGGATTGAAAAAAAGAAAAGAGGGGTGGCGCTATATGTGAGTCCAAAATATGATGCAAAAGAAGTTATAAATGATCTCCAGGGTAGATATGTAGGAGTTGAAATTAAAATGTTAAGCATGATGGTGTTATTAGTGGGTTTATATGCCCCACTTGAAAATAAAAATGAATTTTATGAGAAATTTTTGGAAAAAGTAAGGGAAGTTGATTGTCAAAATATCATAATAATG
Organism: Ctenosaura bakeri; assembly: GCA_948474755.1. Taxonomy (NCBI): domain Eukaryota; kingdom Metazoa; phylum Chordata; class Lepidosauria; order Squamata; family Iguanidae; genus Ctenosaura; species Ctenosaura bakeri. The sequence continues at coordinate 57,772 of CAOLHI010003349.1, read as the reverse complement.
GGAGATTGGAATGGAGTTATTCAACCGGATTTAGATAGTACAATAGTAAAAAGGAAACAAAGAAATGAAGGAAAATTACCTAAAGCCTTCTTCAATATGATTGAAAACTTAACATTAGTAGACATATGGAGAAGTTTGTATGGAGAACGAAAGGAGTATACCTATTTCTCTGAGGTATACAACACATGGTCAAGGATTGACATGATTTGGTGCACTAAAACACTTGTTGGACAGATTCAAAAAATGGAAACCCTGCCCAGGATTAGATCAGATCACTCCCCATTACTTATAACAATAGATGATCGAAAGACGGAGTACAGATGGAGATTAAATGAGATATTACTGAAAGACGAGAATGTAATAGAAAAAGGTAAGATAGTACTGGAAAGATATTTCGCAGAGAATTTAAATAAAGGAACATCTATACATATTGTCCGGGAGGCTAGTAAAGCTGTAATGCGGGGCTACTTAAATCAACAAGATATAATCTTTAAAAGGGAAAAAAAGAAATTTTCTAACTGCTGGTTAAAGAAATCCAGCAGTTAGAAAATGTATTAAAAACCACACCTGGAAATATTAAGATAATAGATCAAATAAAGGTACTACGAAAGCAAATAGCAATTCAAGATACCCAAGAAATAGAAAGAAAATTAAAATTCATAAAGCAGAAAAACTTTTTTTTTGGCAAATAAAACAAATAAGTGGTTGGCGTATAAAATTCGAAAAGAGAGAGAAAAACGACTGATATTTCAGATAAATGAAAATAGGAGGGTATTATGTAAACAAGAAGATATAAAAAAGGCGTTTGAAAATTTTTATAGAAACCTTTATACAGACCCTGGGATAACTCAAACTAAAAGAAATAAAATGGAGGAGTATTTAAGTGAAGGGATGATACCAAAAATTACAGAGGAACAGAGGGAACAACTAAACCAGCCCATAACTAGGGAGGAGGTAATCCAAGCTATTCAGAAACAAAAGTTAGGCAAGGCGGCAGGTCCGGATGGTCTTAATGCACTTTACTATAAAACTTTTTATGAACAGTTAATAAATCCATTGTGGGAGGTAATGAACGGATTAAGTAAAAATATGCGACCACCGTCTTGGGGTGAAGCTAATATATCTCTGATCCAAAAAGAAGGTAAGGACACAAAGGAACTCAGTAATTATAGGCCTATTTCATTGTTAAATGTAGATTATAAAATATTCGCCACAGTACTGTCTGAGAGGTTAAAAAAGGTCATGTAATAATCTTGCTGGGGAGATTATTAAAAAATAACATATGAACAGTCTTGAATATAATAGAATATTTCCATAGACACAATGAAAAGAGAATGACTATATGTTTTTTAGACATGGAAAAAGCTTTTGATAGGGGAAATTGGAGCTTCTTAGAGCAAACAATAAAAGCTATAAATTTGGGTCCCCGATATGCAGAATGGATAACAGCTTTATATAACGATCAAAAAGTTAAAGTAATAGTGAATGGAGAGACAACACAAAGTATAAATATAAGTAGAGGTGTCCTTAGGTGTCCTTAGAAAGTGGCAAAAATTAGAACTATCATTATTGGGTAGAATTGCGGCAGTTAAAATGAATTTACTCCCAAAAATAAATTTTCTGTTTCAAAACCTTCCTACAATTATGAACGAAAAACCTTTCAAAGAATGTAATCGAGAATTAAGAAAACTTATATGGAATGGGAAACGACCAAGAATAAAATTTAAAGTATTGGAAGATAGTAAGGAAAGAGGTGGACTGGGACTACCTAACTTAAAACTGTATTACCATGCAAATTGCCTGGAGTGGATGATAGAATGGAGAGTCCTGAGAAACACCAGATTGTTAAATTTAGAAGGGGAACAGTTATACTTCAGATGGTATGCCTATGTGTGGTATGACAAATTACTTATAGATAAAAAATTTAGAGTCCACTATCTTAGAAATGCCCTATTAACCATATGGTTAAAATATAAAAGGAAACTATATCCAAAAATCCTGCTCTGGGTATCGGTCCATGAGGCCTTTTATAAAAAGGAAATCCCAAAGTTGGACCATTGGGTAACATACAAAGATATTCTGAAGATACATGGGGATAGTATAACATTTAAATCTAAAGATGAATTTTTTGCCCAGGGATGGCAGACACATTGGCTACTCTTTACGCAATTATTAGATAGGTTTAAAAAGGATAGAGAAGGCGAGGGATTTGAAATAAAAGAATGAAAATTTGACGGGATTTTAAAACCTAATGTAAAACACAAAATTAGTGTAATATATAATATTCTATTGACTCTAGAAACTGAGACCGAAGTAGTCAAACAGACAATGGTAAAATGGACACAAAATTTGAATTGTGAAATTATTATGGACCAATGGGAAAGCTCCTGGAAAACTACGTGGGAATTGATAAAACTGGCTAGTATGAGAGAAAACCACTGTAAAATGCTTCATAGGTAGTATATTACCCCTGTTCAGATAGCGAAGATGCAGAAAAATCAAAGCAACACTTGCTGGAAATGTGGTCAGAAAGGTACGTTCTTCCATATGTGGTGGCAGTGTGACATGGCTAAAACTTTCTGGGTCGGAATACTTAATAAAATACAAGGCGTAATAAAAATAAAATTTCCATTATCTCCTAAAATTTATCTTCTTAATATGATAGAAGCTTTACAAATAAATAGATCCAAAAAGAAAATAGTCTTCTACATGATTACGGCTGCTAGATTATGTTACGCACAGGTATGGAAAGAGAAACAGTCCCCAAGGCTTGAAGATTGGCTATTAAAATTTTTTGATATTGCAGAGGCTGACATTGTAATAGAGTCCCTGGAAGATAAAGGAAAAAGGGAAATAATTGAAGAATGGAAATTAGTTTCTCCTATCTGGGAAGATCATTGGAGTAAAAACGCGGTAACTTTTTTGGAATCAATATTGAATATGGGTTTTAAATGACATAACGGAGATTTCTTATCTGATTGGAAATTCTGTGTCCTAAAAACAAAAAGATGGTAAGGAATGTAAGGATTGTAGTGTAATCTAATGAAGAAATAGGAAGGTGTACTTAGGAAATTGAATGTGATTTATTGGATAAAATGTTGGTCAGTTATGTTATTTGTGAATTTAGATATAAGATCTACATTTAAATATGAATTAAATTTAATCATGAAAGATAATATGAACAATTAGAAATATTATAAAATATTATAAACAATATACATAATATGAATTATTTTATATATATATATATATATATATATATATATAATGCATATGTTATTGTCATCGCCAAACTGACTGTTTAAACATATATGTTGATTTATCTATTATGTTTTCTGGCAAGACTTAGAAGGAACTTACAGATAAGGAAGCGTATGTTAAATTGAGTTTCAGCAAACGGGGGAGGGTATAAAAGGGGTGGGGGATAAGTATTAGGTACTGTGATGGTTTTGTTTTTCTGTTCTGTGCATGGATTCTGGGTAGGCTTAAGTATGTATAGTTTGGGATTAGTGGGTTAGTTTGTTATGTAGATTTGTATTTGTCTAAGTGTTTGTGCTTGTTTAAAATAAAAATAAAAAATTTTAAAAAGAAAAAGAAAATCCCGCTATCATACTCACACCTTTATTTTCCTTAGTTATCTGTGTGCGTGTATTGCTTACATTGTGTGCCTGTATTTAATAAAGATCATTTATTATTTGTGTCTTCACTTGGCCTGACCCTGTAAACACTGGCTTACAAGATCCTGCTGCGTTACCCTGCCTTTCGTAGGGCCAACCAGTGCTCTGGACTAATTTCCCCCCATCTTGTGTAATTGTAAGGTTATTTAGGTGTCCCTCCCGGGACCCCCAGTAAACAGGGTAACATAGCCCTATACTTCCTCTCTCTCCCATCTCTTTTCTTGGGTGTGGGGGCACTGAAAAGGGTTTGCAGTGCTGAGAAATTGGGCTGTGGTCCATCCTTAGCTGGCTGGTGGAGAAAGAAGAGGAGAACCAGAGGTGGGTTTTTAAAGGGTTTTGTAGCCTGATAGGAACTGTTGAGAGGGAAGGGTCCCCCAGAAAAGAAGTGCCTGAGCTGGAGAGGTGGCAAAGAGTGGAGAAATTTGCAAATACAGTCATCCCTCCACATTCGCGAGGGTTAGGGGCACAGGACCCAGTGAAAGTGGAAAAACCATGAATAACTCTAGGCCCTCCCAAACCATATTTAACACAAAAAAAGTATGATCACCCTATTCAACCCACTGTGGTTTCCTTTGAGGCATCAGGGTTCCTTCCCAAGGAAGAAGTGAGGGGCTGATGGGGCTTACTGCACCCTCCACTGCTGCCCCACATCATGTTTAATAAGGACTTACAAGTCTTGTCCACAGTTTCTCAGCCTCACAGGGCTTGCAGTCCTTATTAAAAATGGCCTAGGGAGGTAGCAGGGGTAACAGCAAATCATCTGTGAATAGTTAGATCTGCAAAAGTGAAATCCACAAATATGCAGGGCTGACTGGAATCAAATCTGTGAAAATGAAACCCACAAATGTGGAGGGCCAACTGTATTTCTAAGTGCTCAGCTGAGGTTTTAAGCCACTGCTATACTAGAAATTGGGGGATGGAAGGAAAATTTAATTGAAAAGCAAAATTCTTACTTGGGAGTGGCAAAACCTTCCGTTTGCCTCCCCTGCCTTGTAGCTACACCCTGGAGAGGTAGACTTACAGAGGTATATGAGAGGTTATTTATAGCCTGAAAGGGAATCACATGGACTGAGCTCAGTTTCGTGGACTGATCGGCCTTTTCCACCTCCCCATCAGCAGTTTTAGAGGTGGGAGAAGGGAGGAGGCCTTCCAAATAGAACATTTCATTCCCAGAGAGACACGGTAAATGGCTGCTCTTCCTTGCAACTCTTTCCACCCAGAGCATTTTCCTCATTTGCTTTGAATTTATAGCTTGTCCTCACTAGCCTGGGGCTGGAAAACCATAAATGAGAAAGCAAATATCCTGTTAAAATTCAAACAGTTTATAAAGGATATAAAGTATTACAGATGTTATGAGCCACAGTCAGCCACAGTGACATTCTTCCGACTTCCTTCAGTGAAAGAACCAGCACTGTATCCCTGCCTTGGAAGGACTCTGGCAGTGGCAGAACTTGGAGTGTGTGGAGGGAGGATGGGAGGGGAGGGGCTATGGTGTGAAGGCCTGGCCACTATGCATAGGTGCCTGGCCAAGGCAAGTGGGGGTGTGGCCAGCGTGTGTGAAGGCGTGGCTATGGGCCAGAACACCACAAAAACATTGCCACCTGGGGCCAACTGCCCCTATCACCCTCCCATCCCTATGCAACAGGACCCTGGGAGAGATTCTAGGGTACACTGGAAAGGTTTTTGAGAGTCCTTCTGTTGGTCTAGAATGGGGGTGGGCAAAATGTGGTGCATGGTCCATGGCAATACGTTTTAATTGGCTCTGATATCAAAATCAAACCTGGTCAAACTGTCCAAGGGAGAACTCTGACTACGAACGTGAGAAAGAAAGGCAGGTCAGCCTAAGACACCCTCTAGGTAAGGCTAAGATATTTGTCAGGCAAACAATCTCTGTTCCTGTGGACAATAAGCTTAAAGTAGAAGCTGGAGTTTCCCAGAGTACACAACTGTGAGAAGCCCACGAGGACACTGATTGACAGATAGCCATCCCCTGTGCACCTGGACTCCTTCCTCTTGCCTTGTAGCACCCACAGCAGACAGCTATTACAACACCCATTATGTCTTTGTCACCCAAACACTGCAAATATTAGTGGGTTGATAGCCCATTGTCTGTGCTGCAACTCCCATTGTCCCACACCTGGAACTGTACATATCTTCCACTGCCACAGCCTATTTTTTGGGTATAAATATCCCTGATTCCAAGATGCCCAGCACAGTATCTCCAAGGTCTACCTGTCACTCTTTTTGTCTGGGTCCTGAACAAAAACTGTCCTTATGTTACCCTGATTTCTGGGGGTCCCATGGAGGACCCTTCACTGTGCTCTATATAATGGAGGAATGGGAATTAGCCAGAGCACAAGCTGTAGCACTACAAGGGGCAGAGTAACCTAGTGAGATCTTAAAGCCCAATTTTTACAGGGTCAGACCAAACCAAAAACCACACCAAATTGTTAAAGAAGTGATTTAAATTTTATTTTTATTAAAAATAAGTCACTGTGCATGTTCGCACTTACACACTCACTCACTCAAGAGCTAAAAAGAAATAAAGGAGAGGAAAATTGACAGGGGATTTCGGAGAGGTATTTTTGGGGTATACTGCACCTGGTCCTGAAGACAGAAGACGGAGACAGCAGCAGAGTGAGAGAGGAAACTCAGCACGTGGAGCACTGAGGGGATTGCCAGACAGAGCGACGTGGAGCCAAGAGGAAACCGGAGCAATCCGAGGAACCGCTCAAAAACAGGGGTTTTTATAGGGGAAAATGTACCTTGGGGGCTAATCCTTTCCTGGGAAGAACAATGGGTTGAGGAGCTAAGACAAAGTTCCGAAATGTGCATAATTTGGAGCACAAAGCTCCAAAATGTCAGAGTGCTTAGTTTGATTAGATTTGCTGGGGTTTGTCAGAAGCAGTACGTAAATAGCTCTTGCTTGACAGGCTGTTTGTCAGGATTGCTAATCCTGTCAAGATAGCTTCTCGGGGCAGAGAACTCTTTGCCTAATTTGATGTGTGCGTGTCTGGAGGGCTCCTGGGGCTATGTGACAGATTGATTACTGGCCAGACCTGGTATTTCCTAATTGCGCTGTTCGGCTGTGCCTCCCTGTGTGCTCTTCCGGGGGACACTTTCAGACACATGGAAATGATTTTGATATTAATAAATATTAAATTGTAGACCCCGGGAAAGGGCTAACTACCACAGTAACACTTAGGTCCTACCTAAATCAAGCTACATTTCAGCTTCTTCACTACTCTTCTAGAGTGGTAATTATAACCCCAAACACTGAGCCCCTTATCCGTAATTTTTCCTCCCTTTATCTTTCAGTTAGCTCTTGTGTGAATGTATGACTGTATGTATCTTGTGTGCATGTATGATTTAATTCCTGTCAATAAAAAACATTTTTAGCTTACTTTTGAATCTTAGGTTGGTTCTTTTCCTGCATGAGCCCGTAAACATTGGTAGAAAGGTCTCGCTGAGTTGCCCTCTCATTCGCCTCCTGATTTTGAGCTAATTAATTCCCCACTTTTGCAAGGAGGCACTGGCATCACAGGGTGGCCCTCATGGCACCTACATTTTGGGGTAACACGACTCTGGTTAGAACTCACCTGGCATACTGTGTCCTGGAATACTGTGTACAGTTCTGGGCACCACAGTTCAAGAATGATATTAACAAGTTTGAACACACCCAAAGAAAGGCAACCAAGGTGATGAAAGGACTGGAAAACCAGCCTTATGAGAAACAACTTAGAGAGCTGAGTATATTTAGCTTAGAGAAGAGAAGACTGAGAGGTGGCAAGAGAGCCATCTTTAAATATTTTGAGAGGTTGTGTGGAAGATGAAGTGAGTTTATTTTCTGCTGTTCCTTGAGAAAATGAAATTATATTCATTACAGCCATTCAGATTACAAGACAAGAGATTCCACCCAAGTATGAGAAATAACTTCTTAATTGCAAAAGCACATTTACAGTAGAATAGTCTTTCTTGGAAATCTCCTTCTTTGGAGGTTTTTAAGTAAAGATGGGATCTTTCAAGAGTTGTGCATTTCCGCCTGGCAGGGTCTTGGATTTGATGGCCTTTGTGGTCCCTTCCAGCTCTAGGATTCTCCCTGCATGTCCATCGACACACCCAAATGGTACTTTTCATGCACAACTCCACTACCGTGACCACAAACTGACTCCTGATGACCAACTGCTTCTGTAAGAGAGCTTACACACGTGTAAGACAGTAACAGCATTCTAGCCACCGACTCTTTTCCACAGTTGCAGATGGCATAAGATGTGTGGGTGGTGACAAGCCCACTCTTTCTGTAGGGACAGTTGTCTACCACACCTTCTCACTGAGATCCCTAAAGTGAGAGATATCAATCCTGACTTGTTTCATCTTTGTGCAGTAAATAACACAACTTTTTTTAGAAAAAAAAATCTCAATGACACAAGTTGTTATTAGAGACAGATTTCTTCATAAGCATGGCAGCAATCTCTGAAAAAAATTCCATTTTTCCAAGTGTTTGGTGTGCATTTCCTTAAAGTGTTCAGTATCAGAAAATGAGCAAATGGTTACCCTACAATAAAAGGAAGAACAGGCAGTGGCTTGCTTGTGTCTTTGTGAACAGTCACTCTGTCCTGTTGTGCCTAATTTGTGTGTCCATGCTTACAGCAGGAGTGGGAACCCTACAGCCCTCCAGATCAGCATTTCTTCGACTATCTGATGTGGAAAATAAGTCATCTGTTTTTCCTCATGTCCCAGGAACTATTAGAATCACAGAATCAGAATCACAGAATCATAGAATTGGAAGGGATCCCAGGGGCCATCCAGTCTAACCGCATTCTGCCATGCAGGAACCCATATCAAAGCACTCCCTTGGACAGATGGCCATCTAGCTTCTGCTTTAAAACCTCCAAAGAAGGAGGAGATCCCACCACACTCCATTGAAGCAGCATATTCCACTGCCAGACAGCTCTGACCATCAGGAAGTTCTTCCTGAGGTTCAAGTGGAATCTCCTTTTCTGCAGCTTGAATCCATTGCTCCCTGTCCTAGTCTCTGGAGCAGCAGAAAACAAGCTTGCTCCCTTCTCAACATGACATCCCTTCAAATATTTAAATATGGCTATCCTGTCCCTCTTAACCTACTCTTCTGCAGACTAAACATCCCCAGCTCCCTAAGCCACTCCTCATAGGGCATGGTTTTCAGACTCTTCACCATTTTGGTCTCCCTTCTTCTGGACATGCTCCAGCTTGTTGATATCCTTCTTGAAATGAGGTGCCTAGAACTGACACAGTATTCCAGATAAGGTATAACCAAAGCAAAATAGACTGGTACTATTACTTCCCTTTATCTAGACACCATGTTCCTAGCAACACAACCAAGAATCATGTTGGCTTTCTTGTCTTCCCTATCACACTGCTGGCTCATGTTCAGCTTGTGGTCCACCAAGACTCCTAGATCCCTTTCACACAATCCAGCCACCTGTTCCTCATCCTATATTTGTGCATTCCTCCCCCCGAGTGTGGGACATTGCATTTCTCTCTGTTGAAATTCATTTTGTTAGCCTTGGGCCAGCTCTCCAGTCTGTTAAGGTCATTTAGAATTTTGATCCTGTCCTCTGGTAAATTAGCAACCCCTCCCAATTTGATGTCATCTGCAAATTTGATCATCGTGCCCTCCAAGTCATTGATGAAGATGTTGAATAGCACTGGGCCCAGGACAGAACCCCGTGGCACCCACTAGTCATTTCTCTCCAGGATGAAAAGCAGCCATTGGTGAGGAGCACCCTTTGGGTTCAGTGGGTCAACCAATTACAAATCCATCTACCGCTAGCCCTGTCCAGCCCTCATTTTACCAGCTTCTTTGCAAGAATACTATGGGGAACTTTGCCAAAGGCCTTACTGAAATCAAGACATGCTATGTCCATAGCATTCCCTCCATCTATCAAGCTTGTAACTCTATCGTAAAAAGAGATAAGATTAGTCTGGCATGACTTATTTTTGAGAAATCCATGTTGACTTTTAGTGATTACGGTATTGCTTTTTAAGTAATTACAAACTGACTGCTTAATGATCTGCTCTAGGAACTTTCCTGGTATTGATGTCAGGCTGACTGGGTGATAATTATTTATGTCCTCTTTTTTCTCCCTTCTTGAAGATGGGGACAACATTTGCCCTCCTCCAGTCTGCTGGGACTTCTATTCTCCAAGAGTTCTCAAAGATTATTGTGAGCAGTTCTGAAATAGATACAATGGATACAAGTGTTATCTTACTTGTATCCATTGGCCACAAGTGTTTCTTTCTTTCCTGGAAATTCACTGCGAACAGACAATGACTCATGGACTGGCCCCAGTTCACAGACCACCGCTTTGGGAAGCAGTGCTTTAGATCAGAGGTGGACACATTCACCTAATCAGGGGGTCTCCCCAAGCGTCAATTTTCTTTTCCTTTTTCAGTTTCAATTTTTAAAAAAATCCAAAATGGCCCAACATGGCCTCTAGGTGCAGGTGGCATTTTCACCATGTTTTGGAGGCTGACATAGACTCTCAGGAGTCTAAACAAATTGCAAAATTGTTCAAAACCAAGTAATACTTTTCACTGAACAGTCTCAACAGCTCCCCCAAACCCAATACAGATCTTCCTAATTCCCCTCCTCCTAGTTAGTTTTTACTCTATTTCTAAAAAGCAAAAAATGTATACGACCTGAAGAGAAACCACAGTATGGTTTCACTCTGTTCCTGACTACCCTCATTAACTCTTTTACAGACAAACCTCTAGGTCAGGGGTGTCAAACTCAATTTCATCTAGGGCCGCATGAGCATTATGGTTGCCCTCAAAGGGCCGGTTGTATCTGTAAGACTATATAAATGTATCTGCTCTTTTATCATATTAAATAATGGCCTCTGCATTCAACTGTTACTGGTTCTAGTAATAACTAGCTTTGAAACTAGAAGTCTAGGAAAAATAATGGCAAGCAGATATTCAAGTGTACAATTTATTGAAAAATGAGTTTTGAAAACAGAAAGTTATGTTTTTAATCATCAGACAAATATTACCAAGCACTGTTTATTACATTAACTTTGCTTAACTTTTTGGTCCCAGTTGAGACCCTCTCTGTGCCTCTTTCTGCCCCCCAGGCTCTCTCTGTGCCTCTTTCTGCTCCTGAGCTGCATAGAGCCTTGCCATAGTAACCCATGGCAACACTCTGACCGCGAGACTTGGACAGAGGAGCAGTCAGAAGTAGAAGTAGATTGCAAGTGCTGTCTGCTGAGTCCCTTTTCAGAATACCAGCAGCCAGGGGCCTGCAATGTGGGGATTGGGCTCACCACGAGGAGTTCCGCAGCTGTGGGAGAGGTGAAAGAGTCACATGAAATGGCCTGGTGGGTCAGATTCAGCCCAGGGCCTTGTGTTTGACACATGTGCTCTAGGTTATAGCCTCAGACCCACACACACACACAAACAACATTCCATGAGCTATGATGGCTGTTTCTATCCAGGTTTGCCCAGTTTCTCATGTCCCAGGAACTATCCAAGGTTCTGAAGCCAATTACCAGATGAGGTTCAGCAACATGGAGAGCTCCCATAACCCTCTTGAGAAATTCAAAACAGCTCTTCTAAAATGCAGTGTAGGTTCTCCACTATCCCAATATAAAGTTGCTACTGTTCACACCTGGACAAAGACTTTTCAAAAAGTATAGTTTGCTCAGATTGCAGAAACCATGACAAGTGGGGAAGAGCCTGTGGTCGTTTTGGTGACCCTGAGGTGAAGGCTGACATTCTGCTTGGGACTGACATTTTCATAAATGACTTTCCCTGTGCACAAAATTGAATCAAGTAGTTTCACAACATCCATATCCACCTAGGAGCTGCCATGCCATGACACTGCATCAGTGATGCACCATGGCCTGATGGGCAATGGGCACCAGTGCTTATCAGGGAACAGTCCCAATAAGCATCTGGACACTAGCTAGGAGGTCATGATAAACATCAGAAGTGTTAGATGCACATTCGAGCACTCTTTCCAATGGCTGGATGCAGATCTTGACAATTCATTAATAGGGTTTCATTGCTTTTCTGTAACTTAGCTTCAGATTTATAAAGTTACAAAATGTGTACTGTGATGTAAGATCTTAGCTAAGATCTCTTGAGAAGGCTGGAAAACCCAAGATGGTCAGTCTCTTTGTGCGAGTTCTTTGCTTCCCTACCTATAGTACCCAAAGCTCCGTAAAAGCACAGGAGGTTCTGTAGGGATGTTAACAGAAACTTTAAATCAGATTCTGGTGTGCTGGCATTTTGCAGTTCTGGAATAGTTTCCAGATTAGAACTAGAGAACAGAATCAGTTTTGGAGCTGAATTCCAGAGATAAACGTGGATAATTTGAAGATTCATTTTTTAGAAAAACAGCCTCAATTAATTGGACAGTTGATAGTGTTGTTGTCAAGGCTGTTGTTATTTTAAGTAGTTTTATACTTAAGGAGTTACATAAACTGTAGGTGGCAGGCACTGTCTTAAAAGACATACATACAAACATACAGTTCTCTCAAAAAATATTATAGAATGCCTATATTGAGATGCTTCTGCAAATCTCTGCATACTTAATAGACACATGAATTGATTAAAAAACGGGGGGATGTGTGTGTGTGTGTGTGTGTGTGTATACACACGCATGTGTGTAAAATCCCAAGACATTGTACTGGCTTCTGCATTGAGTTGTACCTTCAGTTGTGCAACACTGCCATTTAGCACTAGGGTTGTGTAGCAATCAATGTATAAAACCACATGTAGAAATTTATACCATGCAACCCTGATGTGAGATTTCAGCCTTGAGTAATGTGCTAGGCACATAGGTGAAAACCCAGGCTGATCCCTATCTCGGTGAAAGTTCCAGCAAAGAGGGAGCTTGGTATGTTCAGTCTGCAAAAGAGAAGGTTAAGAGGGGACATGAGAGCCATGTTTAAATATTTGAAGGGATATCATGTCGAGGAGGGAGCCAGCATGTTTTCTGCTGCTCCAAAGATTAGGATGAGGAGCAATGGATTCAAGCTGCAGGAAAAGAGATTTCACTTAAACCTCAGGAAGAACTTCCTGACTGTCAGGGCTGCACAGCAGTGAAAGATGCTGCCTCAATGGATTGTGGTGGAATCTATTCCTTCTTTGGAGGTTTTTAGCAGAGGCTGGATTGCCATCTGTTGGGAGTGCTTTGATGTGGGTTCCTGCATGGCAGAATGGGGCTGGACTGGATGGCCCCTGGGGTCTCTTCCAACTCTATGATAGAGCTCTATAGATTTCCACAGGGGCATATTCTCCTCCAATCTGAAAAGAAATAAATAAAGCTACACCCACACCATTCCTAGTTTATATTTCAGCTGTCTCTGCTTTGCCCACGATGTGTTCAGATTGCAAATGAAGGTTATGGGAGAATTAGATTCCATTTCTGATAATAATCATAACTTCCCTCTCTCCGCAGCCAGGCAAGAAGTGGGTGGGGGAAATAGAAAGGATTAATGCAGTTGCAGGGTGGATGTGTGAGAAGTAATTAAAGCTTCCTGGATATGTGTTTAGCCCCAGAGGAGACCCTCGAAACAGGCTGGGTGCTCATTAAAGAGGGATAATTAGAAATCCAATGCCACTCATGAAGCACTTTAAATCCCCGGTGCTACATTCTCCCTGATCAGAGGCCTCCAGACGCTTCGCTCACCACTCCAACCACCCTAACAAACAGGAGGGAGTGTGGGCTGCTAGGAAATTTCAGAGGCAACATCAACAGCACCCTGTTAAATTGTATCCAAAGAGCGGTCTTCGAAAATCCCAGTCGGGTGGGAGAAACAAAGCGGGAACTGAACAACAATATGGGCATCCAAGCTTGTTCTTAGCTGAAGCTCAGAATCCTCCAGACTATACAGTATATGTGTCAAACACAAGGCCAGCGGGCCAAATCCGGCCCACCAGGCCATTTCATGTGGCCCTTGCACCTCTCCTGCAGCTGCAGCACTCCCCCTGCCTGGCAAGCCCAATCCCCACCTTGCGGCTTCCTGGCTGCCAGTATTGCACCTGCAATCTACTTCTACTTCTGACTACTCCTCTGCCCAAGTCATGCCATCAAAGCATTGCTGTGGGTTGCCATAGAAACCCTGTGAGTGGCTCATAAGAGTTGGATAGAGGAGCAGTCAGAAGTAGAAGTAGATCATGAGTGCTGGCTGCTGGGCCCCTCTTCAGAATACCAGCAGCCGGGGGGGCGCAATGTAGGGATTGGGCTCACCAGGTACAGAGAGGGGCAGAGGGGCAGAAAGAGGCACAGAGAATCTAATGCACTGAATCAAATAGAGGCCATTATTTAATATAATAAAAGAATGGATACATTTATATAGTCTTACAGATACAACCGGCCCTTTCAGGGCAACCATAATGCTGGTGTGGCCCAAGATGAAACTGAGTTTGACACCCCTGCTATACAGGTATACCTCAGTTAGCAAAGCAGATGTGTTTTATGGGCATGGCTTCTTTGGCAGAAAATATGGTAGCACAGACAGAAATAACATGGAAAGAATAGGATTAGGCTTCAAAATTTAAAAAATTAGAGCAACAGTTCAACACCTTTTGACACCCTCATTATCTAACAATTTGCTCTTTTGATGCTTCCAAATTAAGGACAAATTCTATTAATTCATGTGGATTTCTCTCTTTCATCAGTTCTTCTTGCATATAGAGGCTTGCTTGGAATCACTTGCATGCACACGCAGCTTGCAAAGCAAACTGAGAATGGGGGAAAGGGCACCATGCCAGCTGAGACACTTTGCAAGCAGCATGCACTTGGTTGGTCCCACATGAATCTCCAGAAGTCATTCATGCTCCCTGCAGTACAGTACATGAGTTCCATTTTTCAATCAAGTCCCTTTCCTGGCAGTGCTCCACTCTCTAACCTGTCCAATAAGTAGAGGAAGCCTGTATTTCATCAAATTTCTTATTGAAAACTAACAACATGCATATGTTAGATGAGATAACCAGCTTAAGGAAGCCTAGCATTGTTGTTGTTCTGTGCCTTCAGGTCGGTTCTGACTTATTGGCGACCCTCAGGGGAACCTATCATGGGGTTTTCTGGCGCTGAGAGTGTGTGACATGCCCAAGATCACCCAGTGGGTTTCGATGGCCAAGAAGGGAATCAAACGCTGGTCTCCAGGGTCATACTTCAATGCTCAAATAACTACACCACACTAACTCTCATACCTAGGCAAAAACATTTTGTACCTTCTAGAAACCACTTGAAAGCTTCTTCCAAAATGCATCCAGGGATGACTTTTTCTTTCCCCTGACTCCACTTTTCTTATACGTTCCATTTCACTGGCCAAATTGATAGATCTATGCTTTTAAAAATATGCTGGGGGTAACGGACAAAGCAAGCTAATCTTCATTCTTCTTTTATCTCCTTTTGACCCTTCACACATTAAAGGATCCTGGAGAGAGTTGTAGTTCACCTTGCCTGCTGCAGGCAGGCATATACACAGGTACAGTTGGGTTAGCTAAAGTAGAATTCTATTCTTTCCCAGTTTAAGCTTAAATGCATTGTTCATCGCAGACATACTGCTATAACCTGATATCAAAAGTCTGTCTTCCTCCCACTCTCCTTCACCATCCTTCCAACACTGACACTGTTACAAAAAAACCTTTCAGCTAAGTTAGTCTAAGGGGGCACTGAAAGACTATGAAAAGGAGCTTCTTTGTCAGAGACTTTGTTAAGTGAAGTATACCCATAGTTGATACTGAAAATTGACACATGTCATTGCTATAAGATAAGCTTTACTACTAGTAAATTGAAACAGGAGGCTGTCTACAGCTGAGGAAAGTTGGTACTGGCCCACATTACCTTGGAGATCTTTGTAAATGTTAAATAGTGCAGACAATCCCACACACACATACCCAACTTGCTTAAAAGGTGACTCACCCCTCATGAAGGCTTCCAGAAGAAGCAATTCACCTTTGCAATGTCAAGAAAAGGGCAGTTATAGGGAGGAATCTAAAAGATGCAAAAACAGCCTGGGGGAATATGCAACCCCAACAGTTTGGCCACCTCTGTTTTACACCTTAGCACCAACAATTTCCTGTTTGATATTTATGAGCTCATAAGCCAGACTCACGAGCTTGTAATTTTGGGGTTTAATGTTTATGGTCATTAACAGAGAAAGGTGATCCCTAAAACCTACCACTTAAGCCAGCCAGTGCCCCAACTGAGAGGTTTCCAAAGCACTGGGAAAATGATGGCTGCAGCCCTCTCTTGGTTGCATGACACATTGAGACACACGTTGCAGCAGGGTCCCAAAGGGTGCTACTTCAAGACCAGAATAGTGCTAGCATCAGGCACCAACTTGCAAGAGGCAAAGGAGATCCATTCTGCCAGCAACTGATGCACAGTTGAATGATGTTTCCATCCGATTTGGGAGGTGGGGGTCAAGTTAGAAGAGGTTACTTCACTAAGTAGTTGGTACAGAAAACTGGTCATAATTTTTAATTATGTATTGGTACATATAAATTAGCACTTGTCATTTTATGCAAATCAGGGTGCTCTTTTGCTCCCTCCTTTGGGCAACTAATGCTTTTTTGGTGAGGCTGCGTAAGAAGCCAGCCTAACAGTGCACAGGGCTGGCATATTACCCTAAAATGTGGGTGACTCAGGGGTCCACTTGTGATGTACCTCCATATGACAATGGGGAATTAACCAGCTCAAATTAGGAGGCCAGCAAGAGGAGTAACTTAATAAGATCTTTCTACCAATGTCTATAGAATCTTGCAGGAAAGAACCAGCCAGAGATTCCAAAAATAAGCCAAAAATGTGTTTTATTGAAAGCTCACTCACACATGCAAAAAAATCCAAACACTCACACAAGAGCTCATCAAAGGATAAAGAAAGGAAGGTTGTGGATAGAAGAGTTTTCAGGGAATGGGCAATAATTACCAATCCAGAGAGCAGTGAAGAGAGCAGTGATTTGACTTAGACTTGTACCTAAGGACAATATTTGGTCAGGAATTGGAATGACAGCATGGCAACCAGCAAGCAAAGTACTGTCTCAAACTGCTCAAAATGAAAGGTTCTTGTACCCAAAATCTGCCCTGAGGGCATGGGTGTGAATGGTTCTCTGGCCAAGCAAACAGTGGAGGTTGCTGCATGGACAATGGGGTCTGGATGGAGTTAATGGTCTTAGTGTTAGGTGACAAAGAGTTAATGCCTATTTTAATAGCTTTGTACTTGTTCAGAGGCATGAGGACAATGCAGGGAAAAGTCCAGGTGTGAGGGCACAGAGATGAAACAATCAGCATTTTGGTAGGAACTTCCGTTGACCATTGTATGCCCAGAGATCTTCCAGGTTCAGCTTAAGCCTATTATCTCTGAGGTCATAGTAAACTAAATTAAATCATATTTTGCCAACTAAACTATATCAGCCCTGAAGGGTGCACAAGCCCGTAACAGACAGTGGAAAGCATCATAGACTGGGGTGCAGAAAACAGGGACAAAATGTATTTGTAAAACTGGCCATAAACTTTGAAAGGCAGCAGTTAGCATCAACATGCTGGCAATATGTAAGGCAGTTTAACTCATGAGCAATGCCTTCTAACCAACACAGATGTTGCTTCCTAGCTCTGAACCCTTCTTGAATCTCAGCCAAAGTCTTGTTGGGCTCTTACACCTGCATACATTCCCCTGTTGAAGTGGCTGGACAATTTTATCCAGCGTGGAACAGCTAGGTTCATTTTCAGATTGAGAAAACAGAGCTGTGCATGAGCGCCTTTCATTGTAAATATGCATTGTGCATGGATTTACATTGCTCATGGATGCCCATGTTACTGCGGTCCACACCTACCTGGAGATAGCACTCGATATCTCCTTGATATCAAATAATTCGGCTTTCCTCTACCACCCCGCTCCACGTGTTTGTGAGGCCTCCGGACAAGCACATAAACAGGCACGGCCGATAATTGCTGGACATTCCATTCTCCATCCAGGCAGGCCAGACAGAGCCGGTTCAACACTTCAGGGACCCCTCTGGCAAACACCTCATTGCTTATGCGCGATACTAACAAAGGCTCCCTGCCCCGAGCAGGTAACCTGACAAAGTTGTACTAAGCGCTCCGCATTTGCATACTGGCTACACTATTATTAATTCGGCTCTAAGTCAATCATGCTAAAGTCTGACCTTTCCAAAGCTTTGTCCTGCTCCTAAATCGCATTGTTCTCACCGAGTAAGGTATGGCCTGCAGTAACAATTCACCCTATAAAACCCCCCAATTCCAAGACCTTCCTCGGATCGCTTCCGAGTTCCATCCAGCCTTGCTGCCGGTCTGCTTGTCAAGCTCCCCTCAGCTAAACGTGCTGAGCTTCTTCTTCACACCCCAACTTTGCTCTCAAGGTCCAGGACTACAAGACAGGTGTCATATCACCCATTTCCCTCTAAAAATCCCTATTTCAAGTCTATCTCTGATCCTCTAGTTAGCTGTGTGACTGTGGTGTCTTTAATATTTGTCTGTATTTAATAAACATCATTTTTATTATTCTAACCCATCTGACTGCTTGACTGACCTGACCCCATAGATGCTGGGTTGCAAGATCCTGCTAAGTTACCCTGCCTCTCGCTAGCTTTTGTGAGTGCTCCAGCTAATTTTCCCCAAAGTTGTGTTGTTGTTTGGTTATTTAGGTGTCCCTCCCAGGACCCCCGGAGATCAGGGTAACACCTATGCTCATTGATGGGCATTGCATGGATAAGCATGAATGTTGGGCATGCAAGTTTGGTACCTTGATTCAGTTGTACAGCAATGCCATTCAGCACAAGGGTTGTGTAGCACAATTAATGCATAACTACATGTGTAGATTTTGCACTATGCAGCTCTGATGCATGATCAGCCAGTTTCTCTCTGGTCTACAGAGTCTCTTCATGTCTTCTGTCTCCTTCACACAATACAGGCCAAATCTCTTTATTCAAGCCTCAACAGAGTCCGGCGTCCTTTTGCTATCTACACTGTCATTGTTCTCAAGGCAACAGAGGCAAAGCAAGGAAGCAAATGGAGGATCACATTACAGGCTCTTTAGGCCAAAGAGCCTCCTTTTCTGAAGAGAAATGGACTGTACGGTACATTAGGAAGAGCAGAGAAACAGGCCAATCAGTCAGCCTCAGAAAAGAATCAGGCAAAGTAAAAAGCAGAAAGAATTAAGGCGGTAGGGCTGATAGTGGGGGAGCAGTGGATCCACTTCGTTCTTTTGGATAGCTGTAAAAGAGCTGTTCAAGGAAAGGGGACCTATTTTCAGTGTAGAGTTCAGCATCTTGGCTAACTCCCTAAAGGCCCAGGATACAAACTGAAGCAAGTTCACCATCCCACTGACAAGTGAGCTACCATCTCTCACCGGATGGAGGCACTCAGCAGGAACAGGGGGGCCCACTCTATTTAGTGCTTTCTGCTGCCTGTCACTTAGCATGCAGCATAATGATTGGCAAGTGGGGGGGGGTGCATCCATTAGATTGGGATGGGAAAACTCAAAGACTGAAGCTGAATCCAGTTTTCCTAGGGGCCCCAGTCTGGCAGTCTAGGGTTTTCCAGGCTGCAACATCCCTTTCTCCACGATGCTATCCTTTGGCAGTTTCTCAGTTCTTGTACCATTGTTGGTTGCAGCCAAATCCCCAAATACCTGACTAGTTTAGCTTAAAACTCAAAAGCCCCAAAGACCTGACTAGCTTAGCTTAAAACTCTTGGAGCCAGTAATTAAGCATTAAAAGAAGGCATTTCAATCTGTTAGAATAGAGTGGGAGGGGAATATTGGAGATCTCTATATTGTACGCAGGGTTCCATAAAGTTCTATCCAGGCATCCATTCACACTACAAAATTGTATTGCTTCTATTCCACTTTAACTGCCATGGTTCCGACTTGTGAAATCCTGGGGTTTGTATCCCAGGGTGGTTTTTTTTAATGCGTTATTTTGGTGTTTTTTATTGTTTGGCTATTGTTGGATTGATTTTATGGATATTCACCCACTTCTTCAGATGCAGCATAGAGACCATTTCCACACTAGCCATTGCAGTGCTATTATTCCACTTTCAATATTCTATGGAATCCTGGGGTTTAGGGGTTTTGCAGTTTAGGGAAGGGCCGCTGCAAACCCCAGGATTCCATACGATGTTGAAAGTGGGATAATAGCACTGTAACAAGCTAGTGTGGAAATGGCCAGAGTGATAATAAATGCTCAGGTATAAATCATATTCACACAGTTTTGGGAGTGGGATGGAATGTAATAGGATCCAGAAAGAAGCAAGTCATGATCCTTGTCCTAAATTTTCAAAGGGCCACATAAGGTGATATAGGTCTTTCAGACCTTTGCAATGGCCAGTGAGCATTGAGCTGCGAAAACAAGAAATCTACTTAACCAAAAGTCAGTTTGTCCCTGAGAAGATTCCTTTTGTTATATGTGTAATAGCGAAGACTCTTGTATTAATATATGCAGTGTTCCATGAAGCCATTGGCTTTGTTCATACTTCTGCTGGTGGATTGGAATTTGTGAATATAATTCAACTGAGCAGTTTCTCTTTCTTGTCCTCTTTTATAATTTCTCTGTTCAAAGACCATAATCTGCAAATTAGGGCTTAGGGAACGGCTTAGGGAGCTAGGGATGTTTAGTCTGCAGAAGAGAAGGTTAAGTGGGGACATGATAGTCCTGTTTAAATATTTGAAGGGATATCATATTGAGGAGGGAGTGGGCTTGTTTTCCACTGCTTCAGAGACTAGGACAAGGAGCAATGGATTTAAGCTGCAAGAAAGGAGATTCCACCTGAACCTCAGGAAGAACTTCCTGACAGTCAGAGCTGTCCAGCAGTAGAATATGCTGCCTCCATGGAGTGTGATGGAGTCTCCTCCTTCTTCAGAGCTTTTTAAGCAGAAGCTGGATAGCCATCTGCTGGGAGTGCTTTGATATGGGTTCCTGCATGGCAGAAAGGGGTTGGACTGGATGGCCCCTGGGGTCTCTTCCAACTCTAGGAATCTATGACTCTATGATTCTATGATTTACTATGTGTCCAGGAAGACTGAAGTGTTCCATAACTGGTTTGGGGATATTGCCATTTCTAATGTCAGACATGCATCCATAGTAAAACTGCTATTACCATGTTTACTGTACATGCCAGAATGCACAAAAACCGTCCTTGCTATTTTTTGGACTATAATGCCTAGACGCTTCTCTGTCAAGCATCATGGCCAGTGTCCTTCCTCACTGGGGGATTCTGGAAGCTGCTTTTTAAAAAGTAACATATCCAACTCGTGACACATGCACACACACATGTTGGCCACCCATCTGCTGATGCTGCAGAAGGCAGCGGGGAGGCCGGTACCCGCATCATAACAGCAGGTGGTTTGGACTCCCAGGTGTGCCTGGCACGAAAGATCCATCAAATTGCTAATGGCAGGAGTGATTTTGAGATGCAAATTGGAACAGGCATCACAGAGGTGGCAGAGGAAGCAGTAGGGAGGGTGGCACAGGGAGAGGTGTGACGAATCCAACCACCTCTCTTCCGTTGAGATCCCTGTCAAGATATATTTGCATAATTAAGGCTTAAATTAGTCCCTCTTCTGTCATAACTATTGGAATGCTTGCAAGGCATGAGCAATGGTGTAGAATACTAAAATTCTCCATCCCCAAGAGGTACCCAAGAGAAGCGGAAGAATTCAGAAGAATGTCATTGGTGAAGAGACCAAGAGAGGGGGAGACTTGCCTTCTGTGTTTTCAGACATTTCACAAACAGTCCAAGGAGGGCAAAGCTGAAGAAAGTTCCCCTTTTTTTTGGACCACCATTCCCAGAATCCCATCTCCACCAAATATTTGGCATGGACCGTCCCAATTTATCCTCTGGTGTTCCACTTTTTCAGTTGCTTTTAAAATGTTTATCTCTCCCTTTCCCTTCCGTCCTCAGTTTACTTCAATTGCTGCAAACTGAGTTCAAAGTATAAAAGTAGTTAGCATTCAGTTAACTCAGCACATAGGAGGGGGCAGCATCTTGCCTTTCCCAGGAGGCTCAGGCAAAAGCAAACTGCTGCAGCCACTCCTAGCTTGTGTGTTCTTCCTCCTTAATGTTTGCCATCTTGACCATAGTTGGATGTTGTTCAGCCACGTATCTGCTGTTTTCCATCTGTTGGAGGGTAGAGAATTCCTCATAGAACTTTTGATATTGCAGGATATTTGCTTTGATGCACATTCGTTTTCCTCTGGTTTTGAAAAGAAACCAAAAATCCCTTCACCAAAAAATGGTGTCCAGAGCAAGGAAAGCGAAAGAACTTCTGGGCGGTTCAGGCTATAAAATCTAGAAAGGATTTTATAAAATCAGGTTAAGAGGAGACATGATTTAAATATTTGAAAGGATGTCATGTTGATGATGGAGCAAGCTTGTTTTCTCCTGCTCCAGAAACTAGGACACGGAGCAATGGATTCAAACTACAGGAAAAGAGATTTCGCCTAAACATCAGGAAGAACTTCCTGACAGTCAGAGCCCTTCGACAGTGGAATATGCTGCTGCCTCAGTGGAGTATGATGGAGTCTCCTTCTTTGGAAGTTTTTAAGCAGAGGCTGGATGGCCATTTGCTGGGGGAGCTTGGAGTGTGTTTCTGCATGGCAGGGGGGTTAGCCCTGATGGCCATTGTGGCCTCTTCCAACTCTATGTTTTTATGATTCTAAGAGAATGAAGGCCTTCTGACTTGAGGAAGATTCAACCCCTACAGAATCCTGTGATGTTGGCACTGTTGATTATGATAACTCTTGACTAAAAATCCAATTGCCAGTTCCAAGTAGAGTAGACAGTCAGAAATTTTGTAAGTCAACACTCAAGTAAGTTCCATTAATTCATTGGTTCTACTCAGGTTGGAATGGGTCATAGGACCTGGGTCTTCTTTTTTTCTTTCCTTCTCCTCAAAATGCCAAAATCAGTTGAAAGAAGAAGCTCTTCTCTTACAATGACTGGTGAGTTCTCAGATTAGAACCTGTAGTACCGTGTTTTGCCCAGAACCTACCCTTCTCTCCTAGTTTTGTAGGGAGAGTCCCAATTAATCTTCAGTCATTCCACTGCTTTTAAAATGACCTGGTTTTTCTCTGCTTCTCTTTTTCCCACTTTGTCCTCAGCTCCTGTTGCTCAGAGCCTTTCTACACTACACTATTATAGTGCTATAATTCCACTTTCAACCTCCTGTGGAATTCTGGGGTTTGTAAAGAGGCCAAATCGCTCTCTGGCTGAGAATTCTAAAGGCTCCTTCCCTTAACTGCAAAACCCAGGATTCCAAAGGAGGTCGAAAGTGGAATTATAGCACTATAACAGTCTAGTGCAGAAAGTTCCCCAGTTCAAAGTGCAAAAGTAGCTTGTACTCAACCCAGGAGAGGGAGAAGAAGAAAGATTGAAATCTTGTCCTTCTCAGCAGGCTCAGATGAAAGCAACTTCCTGGAGTTTTTCCTGACTTGTGCATTCTTCCTCATTAATAACTTTGGGGCACACTCCGAGGTTGCTCAGCCACACATGTGCCAGTTTTCACCTGTGAAATGTTGGAGGGTATGCTACAAGGCTTTGCAGAATGTTTTAAATGACAAGTGTGAGCCATCGCTGCATAGCTGCCACCAGCTTTCGCCTCCTTCTCAGCACCACAATACAGGAAGGAAGAACAGAGGCAAACTGCGCCACCTTCCGAGGACAGAAAGGCGAAGAAGAGATTTCAAATCCACTGACAATTATCATTCCTTTTATTACGCCTGGAATCTGAAAGGAAAGAAACTCACAAAGGCCAGCAAAGCAGAGATATATTGATTCAATCATGAATCGGGATGATTCGGCCTCATGCTGCTGTCATGACAGTAACCATTTTTTTTCTGTGAACTTTTTCTGGGATGTATAAATGCATCTACCATGCACCACATTTATTGAGCTCATTCAGTCAGAATCCTGTTGGATACAATACCTCAGTGTCATTAGCCCAGAGCCCATTCATAACCACATGAAATCCACAGGGTTGCCACATGTCAACAAGCAACATGAAGGCACATACATAGAGAGCACTTTCATTGCCATGGCAACTTCCTTTGGAACCCTGGAAGGGATATTTAGACTTCTTAGCCAGAAAGTTCTAGTTTAGTGGCTTCCAATTTTGTTTCGGGATTTACACTCTCAGATGCCCCAGTCAGCTTGGCTAATCATAGAATCATAGAGTTGTAAGAGACCCCAGGGGCCATCCAGTCCAACCCCATTCTTCCATGCAGGAAGACACAATCAAAGCACTCCCTTAGACAGATGGCCATTCAGCCTCTGCTTAAAAACCTCCAAAGAAGGAGACTCCACCATACTCCCAGGCAGCAGCATATTCCATTGCCAGACAGCTCTGACCATCAGGAAGTTCTTCCTGAGATTCAGGTGTAATCGCTTCTCCTGGGAGCTGAATTCATTGCTCCTTGTCCTGCTGGTCTCTGGAGCTGTGGAAAACAAGCCTGCTCCCTCCAACATGACATCCCTTCAAATATTTAAACATGGCTATCATATCCCCTCTTAAATAGTCAGGAATTCTGGGACCTAAAGGCCAAAACCTCTGGAGGACCAAAGTTTGGGAACTATTGCTCTAGTGCCTGCCTAAATGGCAAATATCAGGATTCCATGGAACATTGCCATGGCAGTTATTTGAAATATGGCACTGTAATTTTGTAATATGAATGGTCCCTCAGCATATATGGCAGCAGCAAGAGAGAAAATGCCATGGCAGTAGCAACCATGAACGGAAGAATCAGCTCCTTGGGGCAGGCAGATAGAAGAGGCTGTAGCAATTTGCTTTTGCCTGAACCTCCTGGAAGGGGAAGATTTTCACCCTCTTCTCCTGCCCCTCCCCCGACTTAGGACCTTTTGGCCAACATTGTTACAGTGCTATCATTCTACTTTCAACATCCTATGGAATCCTGGTACTTGAAGTAGAGGGAAGGTGTAGCTCCTGTCAAAAGTGATTTATGACCCTCAGATCTGATTGATTTATGACCTGTCAAAAGTGATTGATTCATCAACCCGTCAAAAGTGATTGATTTATGACCTGTCAAAGTGATTGATTTATGACCTGTCAAGAAATGATTCGACCTATCAATCTCCCTCCCCCGGAAGTACTAGGGCGGGACATCCGGGGAGGGGCCTGACCTCTGCACCCACGTGGTCCAAGCCGTCCAATGGGGCGGTTTCTAACTGGGTTCCCAGCTGCTTAGCGGAGCCACGTGACCCCCTCAGATCCACGCGGGCCAATCACGGGCGACTTCCGACTTGGCGCTGCCATTGGTCCAGCGGGGCCGTGTGACCCCTCGAATAGCCCGCCCCACCACCCTCGACCAATAGGGACGGGATCCTGGACCCCTCAGAAGCACGTGTGTCAAACCGGCCAATAGGAAGGCGCCCTTGGAGAGATATATCGTGGGGAGAGAAGCGGCCATTGTTGCATGCCCGGACAAGTCCTGCGGAGACAACATGGAGGGTACTCCCCATAAGCGAGGGAATGAGAGGTGCCCCCTCCCAAGGTATGATGGTCCTGTGGGCTTTTCTATGCCTCTTGCACCTTTGAATATTCAACCTATAGAAGACCGTCGCCGTTTAATCACCCTGAAAACGCACGCGGTCCTGCGCGCTATACTTGGCCTCTTTCACCTTTCGATATTCCAACCTAGAAGGCAGTTGACATTTGATGACCCTAAAACGCACGCTCCACGGTCTTGGGAGATGGATACTGCTGACCAAGACCCATTTCTTGAATGCGATTGCTGTTGTAATTTAAAAAGAGTTATCCAGAGGATAGGGGGAGAAGGGATTTGAATACCCCACGGAGCCCAGATGAAGTGGATGGTGTAGCCACTCAGACTGAAGAGGCGATGGAGGTGGGAGACCCCGAGCCAACTCTACCTACGCTGGTTGAAGAGGAGATGAATGAAAGCATGGAAATTGATTCAGGCTATGAGAGCTTAAAGGTAAGAGCTTTATTATTATTATTTTTAATATTGATGGGTGGGTTACCAGTTGCCAAGAAGAAAGGGGAATAAGTTGTTTTCTCAAAGCCACCCCCATCAAATGTATCTATATTATTTTCTCTCCCCTCGGTTCTCCACACAGGAAGACCTGCACGCTGATATTGCTGAGAAACAACCTGACAAGAGTTGTGTGACTGTAAATGTTCCACCGACTCCCGAGGAGTGAACATGTATTTCTTGTCTTTCTAACAATAAAAACGGTTTTTGTTACGCCTGCGTGTTCATACTTATTTAGCCGGGAAAATGGCAGGGCATGAAAAAATCCTAAGGGATATATATTATTCACCAGGGGAAGTTGGGGAAGTTTGTGGAGCGAACACCCTCTTTCAGGAAGCCAAAAAACAGAACCAGAAACTAAGGAGAGGGAAGGTCACCCAATGGCTTTCTGGGCAAGATGCTTATACGCTACACAGACCAGCGAAAACTCATTTTAAGAGAAGAAGATTATTGTATTGAAAGTGGATTCTCAGTGGCAGGCTGATCTAGTTGATATGCATCATTTTTCTAAATACAACAAAGGATATAAGTATATTTTAACAGTCATAGATATTCTATCGAGACGCCTGGGCTTTAGCTTTAAAGGAGAAAACTGGTAGAGAAGTGTCCAAAGCCTTTAACACCATTTTCGTGCAAGATGGAAGAAAACCTGACAAATTACAGACTGATCGTGGCCGGGAATTTCTAAATAAGGCCGTAAGTGGTCTATTAAAAAAACATGGGGTTCATCATTTTGTTACCAATAATGAAGTCAAGGCAGGGGTTGTGGAACGATTTAATAGAACTTTAAACAAAAATGTGGAGGTATTTCACGGCTAATAATACTTTTACCTATATTGATGTGCTTCCCCTGTTTATAAAAAGTTATAATCAAAGTTTTCACCGAACAATCAAAGCGAGGCCTGCAGATGTTAGTCACTGAGTCCAATTCTCTAGCAGTGTGGAAAACAGTATATGGAAAGACTACCCAAACAAAAAAGGAGCTTCCTTCACTCAGAAAAGGAGATCATGTGAGGATTTTGAGCAAAGGTGTTTTTGCCAAGGGCTATGAACAGAACTTCACTACAGAAGTATTTATTGTGGACCAAGTTATCAGAAATACAAATAGACCCTGTGTTCCTGCTAAAGATTATCACGGGGAGGACACAGTTGGGAGCTTTTATCCTGAAGAGTTACAGAAGGTTAATGCAAAACAGGATCAAGTGTACAGGATTGAAAAGATCCTAGCCACTAAAGGGCGGGGTAAGAGAAAGCAGCACCTAGTGAAATGGTTAGGCTGGTCTAGCAAGTTCAACAGTTGGGTGTTTGCTTCTGAAGTTGGTGAACCTCTGTAGAGACCTGGGAAAAAAAATGGGGAAAACGGATTTTATGTCACACTCCCCAGCAATGCCTGTGCAACAGTTTTTCCACAGAATACAACTTCAAGCTTTACTATCTCTTTAGCAAGGCCCTTGGAACTTCCTGGGGCCTGGGAAGTAGGTTTAGCTGAAATACAGTATCCACGCACTTGGAATACTATCAATTCTGAGACCATATTTGTGATTGCAAGTGAGAAGAAGACATGGCCCTTCAACCTGCAACGTGGCTATTATTCCAGTGTTCCTGAACTGTTGGAAAACATGAACAACCTGATACACCGACCGTGACCCCCCTGAAGTGCTTCTACATTACGATCCAGTGACCAGAAAGGTTAGACTTAAATCAACGGGCCATACAAAATCCTAACTAGAGGAAGACTAGCCCACATATTAGGATTACCTCACAATCAGCAAGCCAAAAATCCACCCTTCGCAGCAGACATCACTGGGGGTTTCAACACCTTATATATTTACACAGATATTGTGGAACATCAGGTAGTCGGGGACTTCTATGTGCCTTTGCTGCGTTGCGTTCCTGTGCAGGGGCAGAACAACGAATGTGTCAATATTGGTTATGACAAACCTCACTACATCCCTGTAAGTAAGCATCACATAGACACCATCACCATAGAGATAAAGACAGACCGGAACCAAAAAGTGCTATTTCGCTTTGGTAAGGTGCTTGTGAAGCTACACTTCCGTCCCAGGAGAATACTGAATCTTTAAAGATGGTGATCCTGAAACCTTATGGTTACCTGGCCCTTTATAGAGATTACTACAGGGCCCAGGCAGGAAATGGGGTTCCTGGGTATCAGGGGATCCCTGTTATGTATGGGTCTGGGCTTGGTGGGATTTTCAGAAGCCTTTTCAGAAAAGCAGTTCCACTTTTGAGAAGAGCCTGACCATCATTAAACCCCACGTTAAAACTGCTGTTCATAATATTGCTAAAGATGTGGCCGGTGAAGTGACTCCAGGCCGTTATGAATAAAATGAACCCCACAGCTCCACAAGAAGGATCAGGCCCTTCCAACGGAGGAAGGGTAAAAAAAGAAAAGCATCACGGGTGAGGTTAATAGGTCCTCCTCGAGCCCTTAAAAGGAAGCGCGTGGGAAGAAAAGAAAACTCAGAACCGGAGAGCCATAAGAAAGAGGAGGAGCAGGCAGCGGCGGAAACCAGTTGGGGCAGATATATTTTAAACACAATCATGGCTTTTATCCACAGTGGCTCTGAAGAATGCACAAAATCTGAATTAGACCTATTTACTATTGGGCCCACACAGACAAGTATCGAGAGAAGTTTGTATATTCAGGTGCCCCCACTGACAGCTCTGTCAGAATCTGCACCGCTAGATTTTTTTATAGCAGGAAGTGGCGAAGACTATGTAGACCTTAATGATTCTCTCCTTTATATTTCTCTTAAAATTGTTAAGGAAGATAATACAAACATTCCCCGAGATGCTGAAGTAGGGCTTGTGAATGTCCAATAGCCTCTATCTTTAGCCAGCTGGATGTGACTTTGGGGGATTGTCTCATCAGCCAGAGCAACAACTGCTATCCTTACAGAGCCTTCATTGAATCTCTGCTGAACTACAGCGAAGACACCCTTGCAAGCCAATTTTCTGCAGGCTTATTTTACAAAGATACGGCTGGAGAACATGTATCAGATATCTGGAAGGGAATAACCAGGGTTTTATTAAAAGAGCAAACCTGACAGCTGAAAGCCGAAAGGTAGATCTGCTGGGGCATCTCCCCACACTGACCTGTTTTTTCAAGAAAAATTGCTGCTAAATGGAGTTGATGTGAAAATTAAACTTACCCGCAACAAAGATGCTTTCATCTTAATGACTGATGAAGCAAACAGCCAGTACAAAGTACAAATTTTATCAGCTTCCCATTTTGTGAAGAAGGTGAGAGTGGCACCAGGAGTCTGGCTAGGTCATGCAGAAGCTCTACTGACATGCAATGCTAAATACCCTGTGGACTGTGTAAGCATGAAAGTGTTCAGCATCCCGAGAGGAAGCCGTGTCTCCAATCAGGAAAATCTCTTTTTGGGCCAATTACCCAAACAGGTGGTTATAGGTCTGGTTGATAATGATGCCTTCAGTGGAGTTTACAACAAAAACCCTTTTAACTTTAAACATTATCACATCAATTTTGCGGCCTTATACTTGGATGGAGAGCAGATCCCAACAAAACCATTTCAGCCCAATTTTGAAGATGGAAACTGTGTCAGAGAATACATGAGTTTGGTGCAGATTGCTGGCAAGCGTATGAAAGACCGGTCTCTTTTAGTCAACCGTGAGGAATATGCGAGAGGTTATACCCTTTTTCGCATTTGACCTTACGCCAGATCAGGAAGGCGGGGATCACTATTCTTTGATCAAAACTGGAAACCTAAGAGTGGAATTCCGATTTGCCAGGCCCTTGCCCACTACAGTAAATATGATCGTATATGCTGTCTTTGACAATGTGATAGAGATAAATCACAGGAGAAATGTCCTTTTTGACTATATGTAAGATGGACAGCCTGCAATTAAGCCGCATCCTTTCTTCAAATCCGTACACGTGGAAGCTATTCTATGGAGTCTTCCCTTGTGACATGCTCCCTAGAGAGAAGCTGCTACAAAGGCCTATTTGCCTAGTCATCTCTAACACCCACCCTCACAATCTCCCTGGGAGAACACTGGCTAGCTATTGTTACTTAACAGAAGAAAAATCTGGTGAATTTTTTGACTCCTATGGACACCCTCCAGATCACCCTCTCTTTCCTAAAACCATCATGAAATTTTTAGAAAAAATGCCAGCAAAACCGTGTTTCAACCCAGA
Organism: Ctenosaura bakeri; assembly: GCA_948474755.1. Lineage (NCBI taxonomy): Eukaryota > Metazoa > Chordata > Lepidosauria > Squamata > Iguanidae > Ctenosaura > Ctenosaura bakeri. Next base: position 27,890 of record CAOLHI010003349.1, on the reverse strand, counting down.
CAGGTGCAAGACCCAGACTCTGTGGTTTGTGGATACCATTGTGTGTTTTTTCTGCAGCACCGCTGTAAAGGACTGACATTTAAAAATATTCAAGACTTATATTCTCACGATTTGCAAAGAAACGATGAAATGGTGGTAGAGTATGTAAAACAAAAGAGAAACATGTCCAGGCATGTCTCTCAAACATGCCCGGGCTTGTCCCAAACATGTTTCAAACTGCCCAGGGGTGTACAACCTGCAGTGCTTTTCACAGGCGATCTTCCCAATAAACATACCCTCTAGGAAGGGTTTTTAAAAGGAATTTCTTGTGTGTGTGTGGGTTTTTTTTTTATCGCAAAGCAAGAGTCATAGACTGCAAAGTATATTTTAATTATTATTTATTTCTGTTTCTGAAAAACATCAGCAGAATCATAAGTGGAGCCATGTAGGAGTGCTAGTCTGTCTCTGTTTTTTCAAAGTCCTGCGGGAGAGGTAGGGTGTGCGAATCAGTCGTGGCGTGGATGCATTTGGATTCTTTAGGTTGTCCAAAACTTCTCTGTTGGCAGGATTCCCCACTACAGATGATGGAACATTTAGTTCTGCCATGGCCCTCATAAAAACATCCCAACCTGTCGGAGTGTGTTTGGCTGGTAAGGCGTGCATTCTGAGTAATACCCTTGACCAAATCCAGTATATTTGAGCCCATTACCGGTTCCCCTTTATACACAAATGAGCCTTTGTCATCCCATGAAGAAATACTCTGGTTTTGCTTCATTTTCTTTAACAACACCTTTGCTGCATTCTTGTATCTGGCAGGCAGGCTTTCCAGAACTTCTTGAAAGAGCGGCTCAAAGGAGCTTTCCAAAACATTTTGAGATGCCTGCTGAGGTGGAATCAGGTTTAGGCTTTCCACATCTTGAGATGACTGCCGTGGATGAGGTAGATCAGGTTTAGGCCTTCCTTTTCTGTTTCCTTCCGCCTGACATGAGTTAAATACTTTTGAAGCAAAGCCTCGTATTGTTTAGCTTTTTCATATTCTGTTAAGTCGGTCCTCTGAAGAATCCTCTGCATCTCAGCATCCAGGGTATAAATGGCCTTAGTTCTGATGTTCTCCTCCTTAGGAAATGACCCCTTTAGTTGCTCTAACTGCTGGCTAGGGACCAAATACATCTTTTCTGCATGTTCCATTAGTGATTGGCTAAAAGACTCGTTATTAAGGGAACAGCAAAATTTAACAAGGGTCCAAGAAAACCCCCAGACTGCTTCACCAAGTACTTTTTTCTTCTCAGAGAGACTCTCCTGTTACCCAGTGTTTTTATTAGATGGCGCTTCTTTTTCAATACACGTACCTGGTGGGGAGATAGAGGAATGTTGCCTTTTAAAGCATTGAGAGCTATTTCTGAAAAATGGCTGCCACCAGGTCATCTGAAGCTGTGCATAAAAAGGCTTTCCTCTGGGATGGGGGCATCTTAATGAGCAGTTTTAAGAGAGCTAGGTTTCTTTCCACACACCCAGACATGTTGACCTGAAGGGGATGCGGAAGAGATAGTTGGAAAGGTGTTAAAGGGGAGCCCTTTTGTAAGCAGCTTGACCCTTCTTCACAGTGTATACTGTAGGCCAGTCTGGAGGGGAAGGGCCGGTTTGTAACCTATAAGGTTCTGGCGTAGTAGCCTGTAAATCAATGACAACGTAGCCATATGCTTTGCTGGTAGCATCAGCAAATGCTTCCATGAAAAACTTAGTATTTCCTGGGGAAACATTTGACGAGCCAATGTAGCAATTTGTAATTTATCCCTTGGGTTTTTAAACAGCACCATGTATTTTGCGTTTAAGTTGATGGTGCGGATGCTTTTTCCCTTGCAGAAAATGTTCTGTGTGATGAAAAAAACACTCAGATTCCGGTGGTGTACATACTGGGTAAAAAGGCTTTTTCAACTTCACCATCATCAGAGGGACACAGCATGAAATTGTTCATCACCAAGAAGTTTATTTATTTGAGGGGTACAAATCTTCATTATCAAGTTTATCAGGCAAACCCTCAGAACTGAATAAAAGGGATATTTAGATAGTAAGTTTGTAGTAAATGAATTTTGCCAACAGCTATAGCACCACAGAATATTAGTAACACAGAAAACATACTACCAAGCATTATCCAACATATTTTTTTCACAAAAACAGTTTTCCCACAGTTGCTTGGTCCTGCTGAGAATGGCTGAGAAGGATTATTGCCAGTGTGTATCCTTCTATATTCAATAACCATAAGGGAGAACTTTAATCTTTCAGTAATGACCCTCTTGTCATAAACCACCCTTTGAGTTTTCCAAGTCTTTTGTATGGATAGAACCATGACGCTTATTTCTTACAATACCTGGCTGCTGCACAACTATGACTTCTGAGACGGTAGTCTAACACCAGATCTTTAAGAACTGCTAAATTAATTTTTTACAGTCAGCAACATTCAGGGTAATCCCTTCAACTTCATGTAAGGCTGTACCACCAGAAAGCTTATAATATTTTAGGGCCTGCTACACATACTCTGTGATACAGGCGCATCTGGAGGGACTTCTCGTGGCCAGGGTCCCCTAAAGTAATCTCCCAAAGGAGGGTTCCATGACCAGAAATCACACTGTATCGTGGTACAGAATTTTGTCTTGAAGCTGATCTAACAATTGGTAGAGTTCAAGGCGAGCCTAAGCTGTGGGTAAGTAAGCTATGGAAACTCACTCTCTTCTACCTGAGGTTGAATGTGGTCTCAGAACGTTTCATCACAGTGCACATAGCTCCCAATCTCAATAAATTTAAAAACATTGAAACATTGTAAGTGTCAGAAAATAAAAGGTGGCAAGTAACTATCTACATACCTCACCACTTGTGTGTTAGCTCAGGTTCGTTCTCTGCCCAAATTTTTCCCCACAATGAATTTAAAAACAGTTTGGCAATTTGTTCTCTTTGAGGGTTCAGATCCTTTGCCGTGGAAGCACACCCTCCTTTTCATGAAAATCTATTCTATATATTTATCTTTATCTTCTTCACTGACAGCACCAGTGGCAGGAGGCCCCAAGCCTCCTGTTTTCTGGCGCAGATGTAATTTAATATACTGTTTCAAATAAGGAGTGTTCCTGTTTTCAAATGTCACACTTCAGGAGATTTTCATCACTTTGTAACCCTTTTCCATAGCCACTTTCAGTTCAACAGTAGCATCAGGTTCCTACTCCAAGGCCCTCTCCTCATTCTGTGTGGAGGGGTCCAGGCGGTAATTCCCTACAAAGTTGGACACAAACATCAGTTTACTGCAATTCACTTTACTAGGAAGAGGAGGGAAAACAGCTCACGGGCAGTATTTTAGCTTGGCGAAGCCAAAGTACTCTGAGAGTGGTTGAAACTTCTCATAGATAATTTTTGGGTGGCCTGAGAATATAAGTCTTTTGTTTTTTTTGACAAAGGGTATAGGCCGGTAAAATTATAACAGTTTATTTCCCTCACCTTCTTTAGGTCTGTAATACACAGATATACTGCATTCTGTATTCCACTCAAAAGAGTAACATCTTCTGGGTTTCTCATGGCTTCTGGGAAACTCAGCTTCAGCAAAAAACTGTTTGAGCTTGATTCTGTTTTTAACTGGTTTCTCCACTCATGTTCCAGCATATCGTCTGACTTCAAAACCCCATACATTTCAGTTCAGCAGCCCTTTTTGTGTGGAGTTGTAAAGAAACTCATATGTTTTCCCTACGGCAATAGACTTTTGTATTTTTGGCCGGTAACACAGGACACATCCATGAAAAAAACAACCCCAGAATTCAAAAGCCGTTTTTTTTTACCATTTTTACTCACAGTTGTGGCTATCAAGAAATATTTGCCAGCTTTGACCTCTCCACCTTTTAGAGCATGCTGAATCTGAATGTTTTCTTTGAATGTCACTGAATTGCAGGGGTTGAGAAGCGCTTACATTGATTATGGTACTATTTAACTGTGGCATTGCAAGGGGTATCCTCTTCCAAAAACATAAAAGAGTGGACATTGCAAAACACACACTAGCCAGTGTAGGGTACTGTAAAGGGTTTATGGCTACCAGCTTTGTTTCCAACTTTGTAAACCTTTGTCAGATTCATGATTTCATGTTCTGTATTTCGGTAATAGCTTGTGCAAGAATATTCACATCCTGCTGCAAAGGAGAATGCCAACTCTTTCTGCATGTCAAAAGTTTTTGTTTTGTTTTCTGCATACCATGTGAAAAAGGCTTCCTGTTCCCCAGGCTTCATAAACTGAACACCATACCTCAGCTTTGGGCATAGGACCAACATAATCCAGCTTTCGTGTATTGAAAATGTGGAAATGTCCTTTGGAAAGTGCCAAAACCAGGCCTTTGAAGTTTAGCCTAGGGCCATCGGCAAGTGACTGAGGGAATCAATGAATTTCTAAACCTACTCTTTCCACTGTAATACATATCAGCTTCCCTCCTTGAGCAATAATATCTACATCCAGTTTTTCTTGATCAGTTCCTGAATGATAAAGTAGTAATCATAACATTTTGAATTATGGGCAATGAATGGTATCAGCAAACTGCCCCATCCGTGAAAGTCTTGATAACTCAGACATACATCCCTGACCCTCAATCACGTTGGCCAGCAGGGGGCCATGTGGGCCTTCCTGCCCCTTGGTTTATCTGTCTCTTTTCTTCCTTTTATCTTGGTTTGATACTCTTTAAAACACTCTAACAAGGTCCCTTCAAAGGCTCTCAGCAAAACAATAATTAGGAGCACCACACCTGTGCATTGATGGGTTTCAATATCAAAAAACAACTGTACCTGGTGGGAGGATGAGGGTAATTATCTTTCATGAAGCACATATTTTCTATTCTTTTTAATAATCCCCCAACACACAGAGTATTGCTTCCTTGACAGTCACCCTCAGATGGTTATATTTGACATAACGGCCAGATTTCTGCAGTACTTTTCCTAGGAGAAACATGCTACCTTCTTCTCCAAAGCCAGGGTTTTATGTCTGTTTAGACAGGCCTTGGATCTACACAACAGCTTGCACTATACACCTTCATTTATCCACGGTAGAGGGACATCCAATTTTCCTGACACACTGCTCAGAATAGCGCATACAGTTATGGGTATGTACAATACCTACACTTATTCCAATATGTGAGACATTGGGCTCCAAAGTAGCCTTTCACATTTGAGCACCCATAAACTTCATGCAATAATACAGTGTAACTGTCTCCAACACCCGGGGAGTTCTGCGTTTTAAAAGACCCCAGCCATTGTCAGAATGTAGCATGGATATTCACCTTCAAATGCCTTCTAAACACGTAATGTTATCTAAGGGATACTTTTTCTGGTCAGACCAACCTAACTTCTTATCCTAGTTTGCTAGCATCTCTAAAAAAGTAGTTCCTATCAGTGGGGATTTCACTAGCCATTACTGCCACAAGACTGGCAGGCAAAGCACAATTGTTTTGCTGACATTGGTTGGGTTTACCCAGGTGTTTCTTTTTTTAGCAATGATTGAGCTGTAAGGGATAATATCTTGGTATGGCTCTTGTATCTGCCCCTCCCCTGAGCACTGCAGTATGGTGACAACCAGACTGAGTGTTCCATCTGCACAGATTTCCATATTACTTTGAGGAGTTTGCTTACGTGAGACAAAAAAGCCAGCATTCAAAATATCTCTGGCCTTAGAGCTCCATACAGAGGATTTGCTAAACCCAGGAGCCTGCAGTATGTAACTGAATATAGTCCCCAGGAAATAATCTGGCATTACAAATTATCCAGAACTTGCTGGATAGCCCGGCGTAGCGCAGCCACAGCCTCTGGACTACCACCTTATGCGGTCTGAAATTTACAAACTCTGAATTCTTCAGCAAACCCAAAATCCGCTGGAACCTCTCATCCACCATCTACCTCCAATTCCTTCTCAAAGACACGGACTGGGCTTGGGTTATGTGGGGGTGGCAGAATTGGGTGCCGGTTCTGGGTCATGGTGGGGGATGCTGGCTCTGGAGTGTCTTGGGGAAGGGGGTGCACCAACACCTTCAGGATCCAGGAATTCTGGACAGATCGCTTGTAAAGCCTCCTAGAGGGGATTCATCACTACTAGGTTTTTTAATTTTTTTTCTTACAGCTCCCTTCCTGAGCATAAAGTACTTTTTGCTCTGTTTATTATTTTTAATAGACCTTTTTCTCCAAATATCTTTTCATTGTCTTAGACTTTTCTTTCGTTTCCCTACTCTTGGAGCTTCAAAATCAGGATTGCCCCCACCTACTTGCACATTTTCAAAAGGCGGATCAATAGGGACCATATCAGTACTGGTTTTTAATAGTATCATCAAATGCATTCACCCGGCCTATTTGTAAGCTTGTTCAGAGCTGTACTGTAATTTTGTGCAGAGCTGCCTACATGATGCTTCAAATTCTTCACCCTGTTGAACACACAGCACATATAATTCCTGATACTTTAAACTATCCTGTTCAACCATTTTTTTTGCAAAACTCATCAATTGCAGAGGTCTTTGTTTTTTATGAGCTGGTTCTTCACTGTTGTCTAAAAAACAGAGGGAAAACCCAGGCATTAGTAATTGAACCTCCCCAATTCATTCATTAAAATTTTTTACTGTCCAAAAGGAGGCTTATGATAACCATACTCTCCTACCAGAGAACCACATCATTTTTCTTTTCAGCTTTGTGCTTGAGCTGAATGTCTTATGCTCTTTGGTAATAACTGCAGCAGCAAGAAGCTCTACTCAGTAAATTCTTATGCTTTGCAGGACCCCCACTGTGAATACACAAGTTTCAACTACAAAATCAGAGTTTCTCAGTCCATGCTTTTTCTTCATACTGTTAGTTAGCTTAGCTTAGCAGGGGCACAACTTTGGGGATTGAAAGCACAGGCTTATGATAACCATACTCACCCACAGTGGGTCCATTATTTTTCTTTTCAACTTTGTGCTGGAGCGAAGCTTCTGCTCTTTGGTAATAACTGGCAACAGCAAAAGAAAGTCTCATCAGTAATTTATGCTTTGGCAGGACAACCCAGCCCCCTATGTGGAAGTTTCCGTTACACCAAAATCAGAAAGTTCCAAACGGTTCTTCATACCTGTCTTTTCTCTTAGCTTAGCTTAGTCTAGCAGGCACAACTTTGGGGATTCCAAAGCACAGGCTTATGATAACCATACTCACCTAGTGGTCACATTATTTTTCTTTTCAGCTTTGTGCTGGGTCTGCCAAAACCCCTTGGTAATAACTGCAACAGCAAAGGTCCCCATTAGGTAAGTTTATGCTTTTGAGGTACTCACCTACCTGATGCCAATAAACGCAAGTTTCTGTTCACCACAAAATCAGAGCTTCTAGTTCCATGCTTTTTCTTCCAGACCCTTCAATAGCTAGGACTAAAAGGGGTGGGTGGGTAAATATTAGAGCCTGTCTTTTAGCTTAGCTTAGCAGGGGCACAACTTTGGGGAGTAACAGAACCTTAAAAAGAACATAACACTTTTACCTGCTTGTTGAAAACTTCCAGGACATTGACACAATTTGCCATGTCATCTGAACAAGCAGGTAAAAGTGTTATGTTTCTTTTTAAGGTTGGTTACTCCCCAAAGTTGTGCCCCTGCTAAGCTAAGCTAAGCTAAGAAAAGACAGGCTCTAATATTTACCCACCCACCCCTTTTAGGTCCTAGCTCTGAAGGGTCTGGAGAAAAAGCATGGAACTAGAAGACTCTGATTTTGGTAAAACAGAAACTTGCGTTATTTGGCGTGGGGTTGGTGGTTAAGGGTGTCTCTGCCAGTAAAAGCATAAGAATTTACTAATAGGGCTCTTTGCTGTTGCAGTTATTACCAAGGGGCCTTCGCTCCAGCACAAAGCTGAAAAGAAAAATAATGTGACCACTGGTGAGTATGGTTATCATAAGCCTGTGTTTTCATCTGAAAGTTGTGCCCCTGCTAAGCTAAGCTAAGCTAAGAAAAGACAGGGTCTGGAAGAAAAAGCATGGAACTAGAAGACTCTGATTTTGGTGTAACAGAAACTTGTGCTTATTGGCGTGGGGCTGGTGGTTAAGGGTGTCCTGCCAAAGCATAAGAATTTACTAATAGAGCTCTTTGCTGTTGCAGTTATTACCAAAGAGCAGAAGACTTGCTTCAGCACAAAGCTGAAAAGAAAAATAATGCGACCACTGGTGAGTATGGTTATCATAAGCCTGTCTCAGATCCCCTGCAAAAAGTTGTGCCCCTGCTAAGCTAAGCTGAAGCTAAGAAAAGCACAGGGTTGGAGAAAGAAAAAGCATGGAACTAGAAGACTCTGATTTTGGTGTAACAGAAACTTGTGCTTATTGGCGTGGGGCTGGTGGTTAAGGGTGTCCTGCCAAAGCATAAGAATTTACTAATAAGAGCTCTTTGCTGTTGCAGTTATTACCAAAGAGCATAAGACGTCGCTCAAGCACAAAGCTGAAAAGAAAAATGATGTGGCAACTGGTGAGTATGGTTATCATAAGCCTGTTTTGGACAGTAAAAAAATTTAATAAATGATGAGAGAGATGGGGGAGGTTCAATTACTGATGCCTGGGTTTTCCCTCTGTTTAGATACAAGTGAGAAACCAGCTCATAAAAGACAAAGACCTGAATCCTCAACCTCTGCAATTGATCAGTTCAAAAATGGTTGAACAGGATATTTTAAAGTATCAGGAATTATATGTGTGTGTTCAACAGGGGCTGAGAAGACTGAAGCATCATGCTAGCAGCTCTGCACAAAATTACAGTACAGCTCTGAACAAGCTTACAGATAGTTTACAATGCGGGGTGAAATGCATTTGATGATACTATTAAAAACCAGTCTAACTATGTGGTTCCTATTGATGCGCCTTTTGAAAATGTGCAAGTAGGTGGGGGCAATCCTCATTTTCAAGCTCCAAAAAGTAGGAAACGAAAAAAGAAACCTAACAATGAAAAGAATTACTGGAGAAAAAGGTCTATTAAAATAATAAACAGAGCAAAAAAGATACTTTTATCCTCCAGGAAGGGGAGCTAAGAAAAAAATTAAAAAACCTGCTGGTCAAATGATGCCCTCTCAGGAGGCTTTACAACAATCTGTGCCAGAATTCCTGGATCCTGAAGGTGTTAGTACACCCCCTTCCCCAAGCACTCCAGAGCCAGCATCCCCACATAACCCAGAACCGGCACCCGTCTCCCACCCCCACATAACCCAGAGCCCGTCCGTGTCTTTGCAGAGAGGATTGGAAGATGGGAGTGGTTCAATGAGAGGTTCCAGGCATTACGTATTGCTGAAGAATTCAGATTTGTAAATTTAGACCGCATAAGGTCATATGCAGAGGCTGTGGCTGCGCTACACCAGGCTATCCAGCAAGTTCTGGATAACGCTAATGCCAGATTATTTCCTGGGGACTATATTCAGTTACGTCTGCAGGCTCCTGGTTTAGCAAATCCTCTGTATGGAGCTCTAAGAGCCAGGGATCTTTTGAATGCTGAGGCTTTTTTGTCTCACGTAAGCAAACTCCTACAAAGTAATATGGAGATCTGTGCAGATGGAACACTCAGTCTGGTTGTCACCATTGTGCGTGCTCCCAGGGGAGGGGGGCGTTCAAGAGCCATACGGTCTATTCCTTACAGCTCAATCATTGCTAAAAAAAGAAAACACCTGGTAGACCCAACCAATGTGGGCAACAATTTGTGCTTTGCTGCCAATCTTGTGGCAGTAATGGCTAGTGAAATCCCCACTGATGCAGAACTGTTTAGAGATGCTAGCAAACTGCATCAGGAGTTAGGTTGGTCTGACCAGAAAAAAGTATCCCTTAGTGACATTTCACTTGTTGAAGAGCATTTGAAGGTCAATATCCATGTTGCACGTTATTCTGACAATGGCTGGGGTCTTTTTAAACACAGGAACCCCGGTATTCAAAAACATACACTGTATTATTGCATGAAGGTCATTTTTATGGGGTACTCAATGTGAAAGGTCTTTTTGGAGCCCGGAATCTCTGCACATATTGCAATAGTGTATATGTACATACCCATAACTGTAGTCACCATTGTCGCATGTGTCAGGAAACCGATTGTGCCTCTACCGTGGATAAAATGGAAAGATGCTATAAGTGCAAGCTGTTGTGTATATCTAAGGCCTGCTTGGAAACAGACATAAAACCCTGGCTTTGGAGAAGAAGGTCACATGTTCTCCTAGGAAGTTCTGCCAGAAATGTGGCCGTTATGTCAAATATGACCATTGTGAGGGTGACTGTAGAGGAAGACAATGCTCTGTGTGTTGGGGGATTATTAAAAAGGATGAAAAACATCTGTGCTTCATGAAACGCCTTAAGTACCCTCATACCTCCACCAGGTACATATTTTTTGATATTGAAACCCATCAATGCACAGGTGTCCATGTCCCTAATTATTGTTTTGCTAAAGCCTTTGAAGGGGAAAAACTGTAGAGTGTTTTTAAGAGGGTCTCAAACCAAGTAAAAGGAAGAAAAAGGGCAGAACCAGGACCCGGGGAATAGGAAAAGCCCACATGGCCCCCTGCTGGCCAAACATGGGAATTTAAGGGTCAGGGATGTATGTCTGAGTTTATCAAGACTTTCATAACAGATGGGCAGTTTGCTGATACCACATTCATTGCCCATAATTCAAAATGTTATGATTCTTACTTTATCATTCAGGAACTTGATCAAAGAAAAACTGGATGTAGATATTATTGCTCAAGGAGGGGAAGCTGATATGTATTACAGTGAAAGGGTTAGGTTTGAAATTCATTGATTCCCTCAGTCACCTGCCGATGGCCCTAGCTAAGCTTCCAAAGGCCCTCGGTTTTGCTTGAAAGGACATTTCCCACATTTTTTCAATACACCTGAAAACTGGGATTATGTTGGTCCTATGCCCAAAGCTGAAGGATTATGGTGTTCAGTTTATGAAGCTGGGGAACAGGAAGCCTTTTTAGCATGGTATGCAGAAAACAAAACAAAAACTTTTGACATGCAGAAAGAGTTGGCATTCTATTGCCAGCAGGATGTCAATATTCTTGCACAAGCTTGTACCAAATACAGACATGAAATGATGAATCTGACAAAGGTTTACAAGAAGTCGGAGACGGGAGAGAAAGACTGGGTAGCCATAGACCCTTTACAGTACCCTACACTGGCTAGTGTGTGTTTTGCAATGTACCGCTTTATGTTTTTGGAAGAGGATACCCTTGCAATCCCACAGCCTGATAGGTACCATAATCAATGTAAGCGCTTCTCAACCCCTGCCAATTCAGTGGCTTTCATACCTTGAACATAAAGAAAACATTCAGATTCAGCATGCTCTAAAAGGTGGAGAGGTCAAAGCTGGCAAATATTTTCTTGATGGCCACGCTGTCATAAATGGTAAGAAAACAGCTTTTGAATTCTGCGGTTGTTTTTTTCATGGATGTGTCCTGGCGTTACCCACCAGAGGACTGGGAACCCTCTGGTGGGGAAAACATATGAAGTTCCTTAACAACTCCACACAGAAAAGGGCTGCTGAACTGAAATGTCTGGGGTTTGAAGTCAGGACAATCTGGGAACATGAGTGGAGAAACCAGTTAAAAACAGATGATCAACTCAAACAGTTTCTTGCTGAAGCTGAGTTTCCAGAAGCCATAGAACCCAGAGATGCTCTCTTTTGGGGGTCGTACAAATGCAGTCTGTCTGTATTACAAGCCTAAAGAGGGTGAGGAGATAAAATATTATGATTTTACCAGCCTATACCCCTTTGTCAACAAAACAAAAGACTATCCTCTTGGCCACCCCAAAATTATCTATGAGAAGTTTCAACCACTCTCAGAGTACGGGCTTTGCCAAGCTTAAAATACTGCCCCCTCGTGGGCTGTTTTTCCCTGTTCTTCCTAGTAAAGTCGGTGGTAAACTGATGTTTGTGCTCTGTGCAACTTGTGCAGAATACCGCCAGTTTTTACCCCTGCAATCACACAGATGAGGGAGAGGGCCTTGGTGGGAACCTGGTGTACTGTTGAACTGAAAGTGGCTATGGAAAAGGGTTACAAAGTGATGAAAATCTATGAAGTGTGGCATTTTGAAAACAGGAACAGCTCCTTATTCTAATAGTATATTAAATTACATCTGCGCCAGAAACAGGAGGCTTCAGGGCACCCCCACTGGTGTGTCAGTGAAGAAATAAAGATAAATATATAGATGATTTTCATGAAAAGGAGGGTGTGCTTTTGCGCAAGGAAGAAATTGCTGTGAACCCTGCAAAGAGACAAATTGCCAAACTGTTTTTAAATTCATTGTGGGGAAAATTTGGGCAGAGAACGAACCTGACTAACACACAAGTGGTGAGGGATCCTGATGAATTCTTCCACCTTTTATTTTCTGACACTTACAATGTTTCAATGTTTGAATTTATTGATGAGGAGGCTGTGTGCGTGTCGTGGAAACGTTCTGAGGACCGCATTACAACCTCAGGTAGAAAGAATGAGTTCATAGCTTGCTTTACCACAGCTTACGCTCGCCTTGAACTCTACCAATTGTTAGATCAGCTTCAAGACAGAATTCTGTACCACGATACAGACAGTGTGATATTTGTGAGTCGGGAGGGAGAATGAAACCCTCCTTTGGGAGATTACTTAGGGGACCTCACCAGCGAAGTCCCTCCAGATCAATATATCACAGAGTATGTGTCAGCAGGCCCTAAAACGTATGGGTACAAGCTTTCTGGTGGTACAGCTTGCATGAAGGTCAAAGGGATTACCCTGAATGTTGCTAACTGTGAAAAAATTAATTTTGACAGTCTTAAAGATCTGGTGTTTGACTACGTCTCAGACAGAAACGGAGAAGGCACTCATGAGATAGTTGTGCAGCAGCCAGGTATTGTAAGAAATAAGCGTCAATGGTCTATCCATACAAAAGAGCTTAGGAAAACTCAAAGGGTGGTTTATGACAAGAGGGTCATTACTGAAGGGTTTAAGACTCTCCCTTATGGTTATTGAATATGGATACACGCTGGCAACATCCCTTCTCAGCCATTCTAGCAGGACCAAGCAACTGTGGGAAAACTGTTTTTGTAAAAAATATGTTGGATAATGCTCGTAGTATGTTTTCTGTGTTACCTGAGAATATTCTGTGGTGCTATAGCTGTTGGCAACCATTGTACAAAGAACTTCTATCTAAATATCCCTTTATTCAGTTTGTAGAGGGTTTGCCTGATAAACTTGATAATGAAGATTTGTTACCCCTCAATAAAATAAACTTCTTGGTGATAGACGATTTGATGCTGTCTGCCTCTGATAATAGTGAAGTTGAAAAAGCCTTTACCCAGTATGTACACCACCGGAATCTGAGTGTTTTTTTCATCACACAGAACATTTTCTGCAAGGGAAAAAGCATCCGCACCATCAGCTTAAACGCAAAATACATGGTGCTGTTTAAAAACCCAAGGGATAAATTACAAATTGCTACGTTGGCTCGTCAAATGTACCCAGGAAATACTAAGTTTTTCATGGAAGCATTTGCTGATGCTACGAGCAAAGCATATGGCTACCTTGTCATTGATTTACAGGCTACTACGCCAGAATCTTATAGGTTACGAACCGGCCTTTTCCCTCCAGACTGGCCTGCAGTATACACTGTGAAGAAGGGTCAAGCTGCTTAACAAAAGGGCTCCCCTTTAACTCCCTTCCAACTATTGCTTCCGCATCCCCTTCAGGTCAACATGTCTGGGTGTGTAGAAAGAACCTAGCCAAACTGCTGATTAAGATGCCCCCATCCCAGAGGAAAGCCTTTTTATGCACAGCTTCAGATGACCTGGTGGCAGCCATTTCAGAAATAGCTCTCAATGCTTTAAAATAAAATATTCCCTCATCTCCCCACCAGGTACGTGTATTCAAAAAAGAATCGCCATCTAATAAAAACACTGGGTAACAGGAGAGTCTCTCTGAGAAGAAAAAAGTACTTGGTGAAGCAGTCTGGGGGTTTTCTTGGACCCTTGTTAAGTTTTGCTGTTCCCTTAATAACGAGTCTTTTAGCCAATCACTAATGGAACATGCAGAAAAGATGTATTTGGTCCTGAGCCATCAGCTAGAGCAACTAAAGGGATCATTTCCTAAGGAAGAGAACATCAGAACTAAGGCCATTTATACCCTGGATGCAGAGATGCAGAGGATTCTTCAGAGGACTGACTTAACAGAATATGAAAAAGCTAAACAATACGAGGCTTTGCTTCAAAAGTATTTAACACATGTCAGGCGGAAGGAAACAGAAAAGGAAGGCCTGAACCTGATTCTACCTCATCCACGGCAGTCATCTCAAGATGTGGAAAGCCTAAACCTGATTCTACCTCAGCCACAGCAGGCATCTCAAAATGTTTTGGAAAGCTCCTTTGAGCCACTCTTTCAAGAAGTTCTGGAAAGCCTGCCTGCTAGATACAAGAATGCAGCAAAGGTGTTGTTAAAGAAAATGAAGCAAAACCAGAGTATTTCTTCATGGGATGACAAAGGCTCATTTGTGTATAAAGGGGAACCGGTAACGGGCTCAAATATGCTGGATTTGGTCAAGGGTATTACTCAGACGCACGCCTTACCAGCCAAACACACTCCAACAGGTTGGGATGTTTTTATGAGGGCCATGGCAGAACTAAATGTTCCATCATCTGTAGTGGGGAACCCTGCCAACAGAGAAGTTTTGGACAACCTAGAATTGGAATGCATCCACGCCACGACTGATTCGCACACCCTACCTCTCCCGCAGGACTTTGAAAAAACAGAGACAGACTAGCACTCCTACATGGCTCCACTTATGATTCTGCTGATGTTTTTCAGAAACATAAATAAATAATTATTAAAATATATTTTGCCGTCTATGACTCTTGCTTTGCGATAAAAAAACACACACATACACAAGAAATTCCTTTTAAAAACCCTTCCTAGAGGGTATGTTTATTGGGAAGATTGCCTGTGAAAAGCACTGCATGTTGTACACCCCTGGGCAGGTTGAAACATGTTTGGGACAAGCCTGGGCATGTTTGGGACAAGCCTGGACATGTTTGGGACAAGCCTGGACATGTTTCTCTTTGTTTTTACATAATCTACCACCATTTCATCGTTTCTTTGCAAATCATGAGAATATAAGTCTTGATATTTTTAAATGTCAGTCCTTTACAGCGGTGCTGCAGAAAAAACACACAATGGATCCACAAACCACAGAGTCTGGGTCTTGCACCTGTCTGGGTTGAAACATGGTTTTGCTGGCATTTTTTTCTTAAAAATTTCATGATGGTTTTAGGAAAGAGAGGGTGATCTGGAGGGTGTCCATAGGAGTCAAAAAATTCACCAGACTTTTCTTCTGTTAAGTAGATAGCTAGCCAGTGTTCTCCAGGGAGATTGTGAGGGTGGGTGTTGATGACTAGGCAAATAGGCCTTTGTAGCAGCTTCTCTCTAGGGAGCATGTCACAAGGGAAGACTCCATAGAATAGCTTCCGCGTGTACGGATTTGAAGAAAGGATGCGGCTTAATTGCAGGCTGTCCATCTTACATATAGTCAAAAATACATTTCGCCTGTGATTTATCTCTATCACATTGTCGAAGACAGCATATACGATCATATTTACTGTAGTGGGCAAGGGCCTGGCAAATCGGAATTCCACTCTTAGGTTTCCAGTTTTGATCAAAGAATAGTGATCCCCGCCTTCCTGATCTGGAGTAAGGTCAAATGCAAAAAGGGTATAACCTCTCGCATATTCCTCACGGTTGACTAAAAGAGACCGGTCTTTCATACGCTTGCCAGCAATCTGCACCAAACTCATGTATTCTCTGACACAGTTTCCGTCTTCAAAATTGGGCTGAAATGGTTTTGTTGGGATCTGCTCTCCATCCAAGTATAAGGCCGCAAAATTGATGTGATAATGTTTAAAGTTAAAAGGGTTTTTGTTGTAAACTCCACTGAAGGCATCATTATCAACCAGACCTATAACCACCTGTTTGGGTAATTGGCCCAAAAAGAGATTTTCCTGATTGGAGACACTACTTTCCTCTCGGGATGCTGAAAACTTTCATGCTTACACGGTCCACAGGGTATTTAGTATTGCATGTCAGTAGAGCTTCTGCATGACCTAGCCGGACTCCTGGTGCCACTCTCACCTTCTTCACAAAGGGAAGCTGATAAAATTTGTACTTTGTACTGGCTGTTTGCTTCATCAGTCATTAAGATGAAAGCATCTTTGTTGCGGGTAAGTTTAATTTTCACATCAACTCCATTTAGCAGCAATTTTTCTTGAAAAAACAGGTCAGTGTGGAGATGCCCCAGGAGCACTCCCGGATTTTTCGGCTTTCAGCTGTCAGGTTTGCTCTTTTAATAAAACCCTGATTATTCCCTTCCAGATCTGCCGATTCATGTTCTCCAGCCGTATCTTTGTAAAATAAGCCTGCAGAAAATTGGCTTGCAAGGGTGTCTTCGCTGTAGTTCAGCAGAGATTCAATGAAGGCTCTGTAAGGATAGCAGTTGTTGCTCTGGCTGATGAGGCGATCCCCCAAAGTCACATCCAGCTGGCTAAACAGAGAGGCTATTGGATAATTCACAAGCCCTACTTCAGCATCTCGGGGAATGTTTGTATTACTTCCTTAACAATTTTAAGAGAAATATAAAGGAGAGAATCATTAAGGTCTACATAGTCTTCGCCACTTCCTGCTATAAAAAAATCTAGCGGTGCAGATTCTGACAGAGCTGTCAGTGGCATCCTCAATATACAAACTTCTCTCGATACTTGTCTGTGCGGGCCCAATAGTAAATAGGTCTAATTCAGATTTTGTGCATTCTTCAGAGCCACTGTGGATAAAAGCCATGATTGTGTTTAAAATATATCTGCCCCAACTGGTTTCCGCCGCTGCCTGCTCCTCCTCTTCCTTACGGTTCTCCGGTTCTGAGTTTTCTTTCTTCCCATGCGCTTCCTTTTAAGGGCTCGGGGAGGCCCTTTTAACCTCACCCGTGATGCTTTTCTTTTTACCCTTCCTCCGTTGAACATACATCAGGCCTGATCCTTCTTGTGGAGCTGTGGGGTTCATTTTATTTATAACAGCCTGAGTCACTTCACCGGCCACATCTTTAGCAATATTATGAACAGCAGTTTTAACATGGGGTTTAATGATGGTCAGGCCTCTTCTCAAAAGTGGAACTGCTTTTCTGAAAAGGCTTCTGAAAATCCCACCAAGCCCAGACCCATACATAACAGGGATCCCCTGATACCCAGGAAGCCCATTTCCTGCCTGGGCCCTGTAGTAATCTCTATAAAGGGCCGGGTCACCATAGGGTTTTAGGATCACCATCTTTAAAGATTCAGTATTCTCCTGGGACGGAAGTGTAGCTTCACAAGCACCTTACCAAAGCGAAATGGCACTTTTTGGTTCTGGTCTGTCTTTATTGATGGTGATGGTGTCTATGTGATGCTTACTTACAGGGATGTAGTGAGGTTTGTCATAACCAATATTGACACATTCGTTGTTCTGCCCCTGCACAGGAACGCAACGCAGCAAAGGCACATAGAAGTCCCCGACTACCTGATGTTCCACAATATCTGTGTAAATATATAAGGTGTTGAAACCCCCAGTGATGTCTGCTGCGAAGGGTGGATTTTTGGCTTGCTGATTGTGAGGTAATCCTAATATGTGGGCTAGTCTTCCTCCAGTTAGGATTTTGTATGGCCCGTTTGATTTAAGCCTAACCTTTCTGGTCACAGGATCGTAATGTAGAAGCACTTCAGGAACTTATTGGCCGTCGTTATCAGGTTGTTCATGTTTTCCAACAGTTCAGGAACACTGGAGTATAGCCACGTTGCAGGTTGAAGGGCCATGTCTTCTTCTCACTTGCAATCACAAATTTGGTCTCAGAATTGATAGTATTCCAAGTGCGTGGATACTTGTATTTCAGCTAAACCTACTTCCCAGGCCCCTGGAAGTTCCAGGGGCCTTGCTAAAGAGATAGTAAAGCTTGAAGTTGTATTCTGTGGAAAAACTGTTGCACAGGCATTGCTGGGGAGTGTGACATAAAATCCGTCTTCCCCCCATTTTTCTTTCCCAGGTTTCTACACAGGTTCTCCAACTTCAGAAGCAAGCACCCAACTGTTGAACTTGCTAGGCCAGCCTAACCATTTCACTAGGTGCTGCTTTCTCTTACCCCGCCCTTTAGTGGCTAGGATCTTTTCAATCCTGTACACTTGATCCTGTTTTGCATTAACCTTCTGTAACTCTTCGGGATAAAAGCTCCCAACTATGTCCTCCCCGTGATAATCTTTCAGCAGGAACACGGGTCTATTTGTACTTCTGATAACTTGGTCCACAATAAATACTTCTGTAGTGAAGTTCTGTTCATAGCCCTTGGCAAAAACACCCTTGCTTTTACAAATCCTCACATGATCTCCTTTTCTGAGTGAAGGAAGCTCCTTTTTTGTTTGGGTAGTCTTTCCATATACTGTTTTCCACACTGCTAGAGAATTGGACTCATTAACATCTGCAGGCCTCGCTTTGATTGTTCGGTGCAAAACTTTGATTATAACTTTTTATAAACAGGGGAAGCACATCAATATAGGTAAAAGTATTATTAGCCGTGAAATACCTCCACATTTTTGTTTTTAAAGTTCTATTAAATCGTTCCACAACCCCTGCCTTGACTTCATTATTGGTAACAAAATGATGAACCCCATGTTTTTTTAATAGACCACTTACGGCCTTATTTAGAAATTCCCGGCCACGATCAGTCTGTAATTTGTCAGGTTTTCTTCCATCTTGCACGAAAATGGTGTTAAAGGCTTTGGACACTTCTCTACCAGTTTTCTCCTTTAAAGCTAAAGCCCAGCGTGTTTACAGAGAATATCTATGACTGTTAAAATATACTTATATCCTTTGTTGTATTTAGAAAAATGATGCATATCAACTAGATCAGCCTGCCACTGAGAATCCACTTTAGATACAATAATCTTGTTTGAAATGAGTTTTCGCTGGTCTGTGTAGCGTATAAGCATCTTGCTCAGAAAGCCATTGGGTAACCTCCCCTCTCCTTAGTTTCTGGTTCTGTTTTTTGGCTTCCTGAAAGAGGGTGTTCACTCCGCCAAAGCTCCCAACTTCCCCTGGTGAATAATATATATCCCTTAGGATTTTTTCATGCCCTGCCATTTTCCCGGCTAAATAAGTATGAACACGCATGCGTAACAAAAACCGTTTTTATTGTTAGAAAGACAAGAAATACATGTTCACTCCTCGGGAGTCGGTGGAACATTTACAGTCACACAACTCTTGTCAGGTTGTTTCTCAGCAATATCAGCGTCCAGGTCTTCCTGTGTGGAAAACAAGGAGAGAAATAATATAGATACATATTTGATGGGGGGTGGTTCTTCCTAGAAACAGACTTATTCCCCTTTCTTCTTGGCAACTGGTAACCCACCCATCAATATTAAAAATAATAATAAAAAAGAACTCTTACCTTTAAACTCTCATAGCCTGAATCAATTTCCATGCTTTCATTCATCTCCTCTTCAACCAGCGTAGGTAGAGTTGGCTCGGGGCTCCCACCTCCATCGCCTCTTCAGTCTGAGTGGCTACACCATCCACTTCATCTGGGCTCCGTGGGGTATTGGGGAATTCCCTTCTCCCCTATCCTCTGGATAACTCTTTTTAAATTACAACAGCAATCGCATTCAAAGAATGGGTCTTGGTCAGCAGTATCCATACTCCAGACCGTGGTAGCTTGCCATCTTCAGGGTCATCAAATGTCAACTGCCTTCTAGGTTGAATATCGAAAGGTGAAAGAGGCCAAAGATAGCGCGCAGGACCGCGTGCGTTTTCAGGGTCATTAAACGGCGACGGTCTTCTAGGCTCAATATTCAAAGGTGCAAAGAGGCATAGAAAAGCCCACAGGACCATCATACCTTGGGGGAGGGGCGCCTCCCATTCCCTCGCTTATGGGGAGTACCCTCCATGTTGTCTCCGCAGGACTTGTCCGGGCATGCAACAATGGCCGCTCTTCCTCCCACAATATATCTCTCCAAGGGCGTCTTCCTATTGGCCGGTTTGACACACGTGCTTCTGAGGGGTCCAGGTCCGTCCCTATTGGTCGAGGGTGGTGGGGCGGGCTATTCGAGGGGTCACACGGCCCCGCTGGACCAATGGCAGCGCGAGCCGGAAGTCGCCCGTGATTTGGCCGGCGTGGATCTGAGGGGGTCACGTGGCTCCGCTGGGGCCCCATGGGAACCCAGTTTAGAAGTCGCCCCATTGGACGGCTTGGACCACGTGGGGGTGGGCAAGGGGGACGGCCCCTTCCGGATGTCCCGCCCAAGCACTTCCGGGGGAGGGAGATTGATAGGTGCCAGTCATTTCTTGACAGGCCATAAATCAATCACTTTTGACAGGTCTATAAATCAATCAAATCTGACGGTGTCGTAAATCAATCAAATTTGAGGGTCATAAATCACTTTTGACAGGAGCTACACCTCCCCTACTACTCTATTTCACTTTCAACACCCTATGGAATCCTGAGGCGTCTAGTTTAGGGAGGGGAATTGAGAATCCTCAGCCAGAGAGTTCTTTGGTTCTAGTAAACTACAAACCCCAGAATTCCATAGGATGTTGAAAGTGGAATAATAGCACTAAAACAGTGTAGGGTGGAAATGGACTAAATGGACTAAGTGTCTTTTTCTGTGCAAAATTCACATCGGCACAGGAAACACAGTTTCTGCTCATAAAAATTACATTTCTGTGCCCCCAAAAAGCAGTTTCCTATGTAGAAAATCCTGTTTTCTGTGTGAAATTTGTGCAGAATAAATTCTGAACTGTGGAGACTCTAATCAGCAAGATTTCTCCACATGAGAGTTTTTGAAACTTAAAAACATTTTTCACCCATTTTTTAAAAAACATTTTAAGATTTTCTTTCTATCCCTGGTCCTCACAAACCAGTGGAAATCAGCCCTTAATTAGTGTATACAATGGTGGAGAGAAAGTAATAACACTGTAAATGGAGAAAATGGTAAAAGCATACAGATAGTCCATGCTACAGCCTTTGATGGACAAGAGAAATTTGCTTTGCCTCGAGTTCCTCACTGGAATACTTATTCCAAAATGCCATTCCAAAAGATTGATTGGGGGTTGAAAAATATTCAACTTCAAATGCTTGTAGTGGGAAACTAGTGGCTTTTGTCTTTTCCCCTTTTTGCTGATTCGTGTGACATAGGGTGGGGGGAATCTTGTTGTAGCTGTTTTACTACCCCAAAACTTCAAAGACCAAAGGAGAAAATTTCCTCCAAGATCAGTATGACATGTAAGAAATCTGAGAAATTCCTGCTTTACAGATGTGCCTTTAGCTCTTTTGCAGAGGTTGAAGTGTGTATACTGCTGGGGACATGGTGGCCTTCAAAGGCACTGTGATGGATTTTGAAGGTATGGCTATCTGGAATGCCAGAGCAGCCTAAAAACAGGTTGCCAGGAACCAGAATAGAAAATCAGGAAAAAACCCAGCCCAGTAGTGTGAGAGAGGGACCAGTGATTCAGAGGAAAATATACATAAAGACAAACACTTATTTTCTTTTGGGCATTCCTTTAATGTAAATTTCCCCAGAGTAGCTTGGAGTAAAGTCCCTAGATCTGCCAGAGAGGGGACTGTGTGAGAAGGGTTTAATTCACAGGGGAGGCCTAGAGAGAGGTAGAAGTGTAATTAAACCACTATAGAAGCTGGTCAAAAAGTGCACCCAGATTGGATTTTAAAGCTTTTAGTGACAGTGTAGCCAAAGGGCTGTTTATGATAATTATGCTTATATGAGAGTTTAAAGATATAAGGAAACTGTCAAAAAGAACTCTGAAGAACTGTATTAGCTTTGACTTGCATATGAACTCCAATACTTTGTCTTCTATGTTATTTTAATAAAATTAAGGTTTTTTGTATAAATACTGATTCAGCTAAGTAGTATAAAATATTTAATGAAACACACTACCATAGAACTACTTAAAGGGTTCTAAATAACCACGAAAAGCTTCCCCCTTTTACACAAAGATGGCATTATAAAGAGGGAAGGCAGAGCTGTGTGGAAAAGACAGGGCACCTTATCAGACTGGGGAACTGCTATACTAATCTGAGAAGAGAAAAAAAGCTCCTGTGACAAGTATAATCTCCATGGACTAAGACAGAGGAAGACACAGGTGGCTTTATCTCATCCTGAATTTCCTTAACTTATTTTTATGTGGTGGCTCCAATCTGACCTCCAGGTTAATACACCAAGTATCCCAAAGTCTACAAGAAGGGGGGCTCATGAAGAGAAACTGCTTTTCTATGTTGGATGGCGTGGGGAAAAGAACGCAGGGGCCAAATGCAGGATGGAAAGGAAATCCATCCTGGCACAGAAGATTTTTTTATTTCCAACTTTTGGAACGTGCCCCACAAAAAGTGAGGTCCTTGCCTAGTCAACTGGGAAAATTTTTTTATATTGCTCCCAGACTAGGTTAGTTCACTCTGTTGGGGTTGTCTCTGTTTAGCTGTACCGTTCATGGCAGACAAAGTTTGTTCAGCTGTCAGGGTTTTACAGTTAGCCCTGAATAGCAGATTGAACAGGTGGCCAAGTTGTCTCATTCAATCTATCCCACTATGTTGAAGTATATTGTGTTTTCTTTTAAACCCTAGTGGTTATTTTTAAAGTTGGATTTTCATAGCATATGTAAGTGTTATGAAAATCTCCCCCCTATTCTTACATCTTTTTGTTAATATGCAAGAAGCCATGCTATATGATTATAACTTTCATGTATAGTGTCATGAGTGCTCTTAAGCTCACTGATGTGGGGGAACACCAACTCCTCCCTCCCAGTGTGCCAGGGATTAGGATGATATTTGTGCCTTTAGCTACAATTGTTTTTTATTCCTGGAAGCTCCAGTTCACTGACCACCACATTGAGCTATATACCACTTCGACATACTGCACATTTTCCATGTGTGTGCACACAAGGACTGCCTTTGGCAGTGAGAAGAGAAATGTGTTTGATCAAGGTCGGGAATTCATATGGGCCTGAACTCAGAAGTGAAGATACCAGGTGTGACAAACCTGATGGGGGGGGGTTTTCAACAGACCCTCCTTGGCAACTAGAGTGTTTGAGCTGATTGGCTGGTGAAATGGAACCTTGGATAGCCCAGGGGAGGGGCTGGTGGGAGGAAGAAAATAATGGATTTTAACTGTCTGGTGTGTGTTTGAAGAGGTGTGTGATTTGTGGTGTGTTTGGGAGAGGTTGGAGATTTGAAGAGCTCTGTGGAAGAGAGAACTGAGAAATTGGGTATACGAGAGATAGTGAATGAATTGAAAGAGAGAGAGATAGTGAAAGAGAGAGAGAGAGAGAGAAAGAATGGTGTGCTGTTTATAAACATTTAGATACAAAACACATTTAAAACAATAAACGTTTGAAGTTCTGTGTTCCTTGAAACAGTGTCACAGAGTCTTATTTTGAATCCTGGAAAACACGCTATCATCTAACCTTAGTGCCAACATACCACAATCTTGGAAAATATAAATCACTGCTGATTTTACATCTGGGAAAAGGGAAATTTTTAAGGAAAGCAGAGAGGGATATAATCCTAGAAGGAAGAAGCCAAAGCGGGGACAAGAGTGAGGAAGGGACTGCGTTCTCAGAGGGGAGAACTGAGGCAGACCCGTTTATCCTGGCCCTGACTTGGTTCAGAGATCTCCCTGGCTGTTCAGTTCTATCACAAAGAGGTGTCAGGCTGGGCAGGTCTTGAGTGCGAAGCTTGGGTGTGCCTTTTGAACTCAGCACTGACGGACGGTGGTTTTTCTGCATATGTAACACCAGGGATAATTGCTTATAAAACTAAGAATTCTGCCCACTCCTCATTAAATTTTCCTTCATTCCCTAGATTTCTAGCACTGCAGAGAGTGAGCCATTGAAACTTATTCACATCTAGAACTCTTATATTTTCTGTTTTTTCATTCCCTTGATATTTCTGCCTGTTCCCTTTCTTTGGATGTCTAAATTCTTATTTCTAAATGTTCAACTAAAGTTTTCAATTGCTCAATTTTAGTTGGGCCATTCACGTGATAGTCAATATTTTTTGTCAAGTAATATAACTTTTGTATGATTTTATTTTTTGAAGCCCCATGAATGCTTTTTTAACTGCAACATTTTCCCTTGGCACTGCACATTTTGTGTTTTTATAAAGCTCTGCATCTATCTGCTGGGGCTACCACATCCAGTGAAACAAAGTAACTTGTGTTAAATGGGCTTATATCTGAGGCCTACCAAGCATTCCAGAAATTGCCTTACCGAAAATGTCATAGTGGTTGTACTAGCTCCATTAGTACCACTGCGCATTTCCGCCTGACTCTATCCTGAACTTCCTTGCAGAAACTATTGTTAGTTGTTATCGCTTTATAGTACATTAAAAAAGAACCACTGGTAGCTTATTTGCCTAGGGACAGTTGCTAAGCTAGACATATGCTTTCCCTCAAAATAAAAATGAGATAACAGCATGCCCCCACAAGCTGGAGCACCTTCAAAAGAAACATCCCTTATGAAATATCATCACATTTGTGATAAAATCATGCCCCTTAGCTGGAAATAATAGGATGGTTCAGTATGAAGTAACTGTGTGTGGTGCATAACACAATCTAAAGAAATAATTGCAAAACAAACTCTATTTTTTTTTAGAAAAAAAAAACCTGCTTTTGGAACTTAGACCTAACTGTACATCCATTTGTTACACTGGAGAACAGGGCAGCAAAAATAATATTCTTTGAAAAATACACTCTCTAAGTTGTACAGTTTTTCATTTAATAAATTACTCCTAATTATTATTTTAATCTCATCCTAATGACAACTTGTCATAGAAAAGATATATGCCATTTATATAAAGGTCTCTTTATCGTGTTCTCCATGGGGTGGATGAAAAATTCTCTGTAAAGAATGTAAGTGATATCAACTGCTTGATAGCAATTAATATACACATTTCCCCTCATGTAAATAGGCATTGGGAGGGCTGTGGGTAGCAAGAGTAGGATTTCAATGGAGACAGAATTTTTTAAAAACCTTTTCTTCCATACTGAAATTTCAGTGAAAAAGCTTATTCCTCCTGAGCTGTATTAACTGGAGAAGAACCCTCGGAACTAGACAGCTCCAAGGATAGGAGCTCAATATTTTCATAGGGGCTGCAACATGGCATAAATATTTCCATCTCAGTCTTATTGAGCTTGCCACCTGGTCAGTGGCTATTTCATGACAAAAATGTGCATGCTGATTTGTTGGTTGTTGATTGATTGGTTGTTGTAAATTGCCATCAGCTTTGCTTAATGGTGACCCTATGAATGACAGCCTACAAGAAACCCTGTTGTTAAGGTCCCTGCTAGGTCTTCCAAACTCAAGGCTGTAGTTTCCTTGATTGAGGCCATTTCCGCACAAGGTTAATACATATGGCCCTTTTCGCATTGAGGCTTCTCGCATGACGGGGAGGGCGGCCCCATGAGAAGGCTCCTCTGGGAGGCTGCCGTTCCCCCCCCTTTCCTTCCACAGGTGAAGGAAGGGGGGGGGGCGGCAGCCTCCCGAAGGACCCTTTCTCGCACGAGCCGCCCCCCCCCCCAGGCAAAGCAGGAGGCTGTGGGTCCGCGCCCCCACTCGCACGAAGCAGGAGGCTGTCGCGTCCCCCCCCCCCGCTCGCGCAAAGCAGGAGGCTGTCGCGTCCGTCCCCCCGCTCGCGCGAAGCAGGAGGCTGTCGCGTCCGTCCCCACCCCACTCGCGCAAAGCAGGAGGCTGTCGCGTCTGTCCCCACCTCGCTCGCGTGAAGCAGGAGGCTGTCGCGTCCGTTGCGCCCATCGCCAGCGCCCCCCCCTTTCCCTTTCCACAGGGGCGGAGGGAAGCGCGACCTGGCAGCCTACCCGACGCTCCGCACAGGAGGTAAGTGCGCATGGGCACCGGGAGCGTTGGGGAGGCGGGTGATTTTCGCTTTGAGGCGAAAATCAAAAAAACCCGATCGCCCGCCCAGCCCCGGAGCGCTGCAGAAGTGGGAGTACATTGTGCAGAGCGACGCTCCCCCTCCCACGAGGCTCATGGGGGTGTCACGGAAGAAAGCCCGTGCGAAAAGGGCCATAGTAACATCAAATCCTTACCCTCCTATCTGCATGTTGAAACCCTTTTAGTGTCATAGTTTTCCTTGTGGTTCTACATGTTTTCAGCTCCTGAATGGTTCACTGTGATGAGAAACTGCTGTATCAAAAAACAGAAAAACTCCAATGTAAATCTCCCAAACTAGTCCTGCTTCTTTTTTTGCCTACATGCAGAAGCATAGAATCGATTCACAGTGCAGAAGTGGCTGGCTATGGGCATTTCCCCGGCTGTCCCTTCTGTCACTTCCGTCCCATCCCGCTGCCCATCAAAGGACAGGCTGCCATCATTATTGTCTTCATGTGTTAAAGAGACAGTGGGAAGAGAGTAGATCTGGTAATGCACTGTTCATTTTTTTCCCCCATATATACATACATATTTATGCACAAATGTAGCAATGCAGAAGTGTGAAAAATTTTTGGTTTTTTTTTTTAAAAAAAAGACCAATAATAATGGGGGGCAGGGTGAGGGAGAGGAATGGGAGTGGCCAAAACTTGGGGCCCTTTTTTCATGGTGTTTCTAAAGTGAGAGGGCCCCTTGAGCGAGCGAGAGGGCCCCGTGGTAGCATGATGGGCTCCCATTTATGTGATGCTCCCTGATGCGGACCACACTGCCCCTTTTATTTTCGGCTTAAAGCCGAAAACGGTGTACAGTTGTGCAATGCTCCCGCGGCCTGCGCGCACTTATCTGGCGTGTGGTGTGTTGGGGCCGGGCCGGTTGCGCTTCCTGCCTCAGCACTAGTCTGCAATTCCCAGGTTGCGCTGCGGTAGGAAGGGGTGGAGTGTTCGCGCAGCGCTCGCACGACCAGGAAGCTGCTGCAGAACTGAAGCAGCAGAGATGTGGCAGCGTTCCTGTTGAGGTTTCTTGTGCGAGTGCCTCCCCCCCCCTCCATGAAAAGGTAAGGTGTGAAAAGGCTGTTGCTGTCTGGAGCAGCAACTGCTGTTCTCTGCAGTATATGTGTAAATGAGAGGGAGGGTGCAAACAGCACAGTTTCTGAATCGGAGTATAAAAACACCACTCTGACAGGCAGTGAACTGCTCCTCCCCTCTTTTTGGAAATGGCCTGAGTCCATCCTCCTGTAATGTGTCCTTCCTCTTTTTCCCGCTGCCTTCAGTTTTGCCTAGTATTATCCTCTTTTTTAATGGTTCATGCCATCTCATGGTAGGACCAAAGTACAAATGCCTCAGTTTAGTCTTTTTGGCTTCTAGTGAGACCAACTAGTGGAAGTTCAGGCTTGATTTGATCTTTGACCTTTTTTTAAAAAAAAAAAAATTTTCTGCAGTATTTGTAGAACCTTCTAGCATCATGTTTAAATAAGAATGTTGACTATTGCTGTTGATTCAAATGAGCATGTTGATTACTATCATGCAGTTAACATCAATAGTTTGGCCCTCAGTCTAAATTCAAAATTCAACCGCCTTTTTATAAAAAGAGCTGCTTTGGGGCATTATAGCAAGTATTACATGTTGTAGTGCTCCAGTTTCCTTACCCAATAGGGGCTATCCTCTGCATACAAGGAATGAACAAAAGCAGCCTTTTTGGAAGATTGCCATTGCCTTCCTCTAAGGCTGAGAGTGTAACTTGCTAAAACCACCTGATGCATTTTTATAGCTGAGCGTGGATTCAAACCCAGGTGTTCCACAGTCCTAGTTCAATACTCAAACCACTATGCCACATTGGTCCTACCTTTTATTATTAAGTCTTTCTATTTGCTATAAAACCAGCGTAAGCCAACTGTCTGAGCACTAACATTTGTCTGAAAAATGGAAAACTGCTGCATTTTCAAAAGGTACTAAAACCAATAC